>CAXDIW010000277.1:0-512000 GCA_963989415.1 Cerceris ruficornis | reverse complement strand
TACTTGTCGAAAGTTACAAATAATTTCTGTTAAAGGATTAACAATGGGAATCGTAGTTCACTTAAACTTGAAGTACAAAAAATTGGCGAATTGTACTGTTTGGATGCTTTGCATATATGTTTCTTAGACTATACAGAAGCAATATATGGAAGGATTTCACTCGTCTACCTGTACTATTCATTGTTCTACTTGTAGAAAGTTACAAATAATATCCACTTCATGATTATCAATGGGGCTCGTTGTTCATTTAAACTTGAAGAACAAAAAATTGGCGAAAGGTACTGTTTGGATGCTTTGCATATATGTTTCTTAGACTATATAGAAGCAATATATACAATGATTTCAACCGTCTACTTGTTCCATTCATTGTTCTACTTGTCGAAAATTACAAATAATTTCCGATAAAGGATTAACCATTGGGGCTCATTGTTCACTAAAACTTGATGAACAAAAAATTGGCGAATTGTACTGTTTAGATGCTTTGCATATATGTTTCTTAGACTATATAGAAGCAATATATACATTGATTTCAACCGTCTACCTATTCCATTCATTGTTCTACTTGTCGAAAGTTACAAATAATTTCTGTTAAAGGATTAACAATGGGAATCGTAGTTCACTTAAACTTGCAGTACAAAAAATTGGCGAATTGTATTGTTTGGATGCTTTGCATATATGTTTCTTAGACTATATAGAAGCAATACATACAATGATTTCAACCGTCTTCCTGCTCCATTCATTGTTCTACTTGTAGAAAGTTACAAATAATTTCCATTTAAAGGATTAACAATGGGGCTCGTTGTTCACTTAAACTTGAAGAACAATAAATTGGCGAATTGTACTGTTTGGATGCTTTGCATATATGTTTCTTAGACTATATAGAAGCAATATATACAAAGATTTCAACCGTCTACCTGTTCCATTCATTGTTCTACTTGTCGAAAGTTACAAATAATTTCCGATAATGGATTAACCATTGAGTCTCATTGTTCACTTATACTTGAAGAACAAAAAATTGGCGAATTGTACTGTTTGGATGCTTTGCATATATGTTTCTTTGACTATATAGAAGCAATATATACATTGATTTCCACCGTCTACCTGTTCCATTCATTGTTCTACTTGTAGAAAGTTACAATTAATTTCCGTTAAAGGATTAACAATGGGGCTCGTAGTTCACTTAAACTTGAAGATCAATAAATTGGCGAATTGTACTGTTTGGATGCTTTGCATATATGTTTCTTAGCCTACATAGAAGCATCATATACAAAGATTTCAACCGTCTACCTGTTCCATTCATTGTTCTACTTGTAGAAAATTACAATTAATTTCCGTTAAAGGATTAACAATGGGGCTCGTAGTTCACTTAAACTTGAAGAACAAAAAATTGGCGAATAGTACTGTTTGGATGCTTTGCATATACGTTTCTTAGACTATATAGAAGCAATACATACAAAGATTTCAACCGTCTACCTGTTCCATTCATTGTTCTACTTGTCGAAAGTTACAAATAATTTCCGTTAAAGTATTAACAATGGGGCTCGTAGTTCTCTTAAACTTGAAGAACAAAAAATTGGCGAATTGTACTGTTTCGATGCTTTGCATATATGTTTCTTTGACTATATAGAAGCAATATATACAATGATTTCAACCGTCTACCTTTTCCATTCATTGTTCTTCTTGTCGAAAGTTACAAATAATTACCGATAACGGATTAACCATTGGGGCTCGTTGTTCACTTAAACTTGAAGAACAATAAATTGGCGAATTGTACTGTTTGGATGCTTTGCATATATGTTTCTTAGACTATATAGAAGCAATATATACAAAGATTTCAACCGTCTACCTGTTCCATTCATTGTTCTACTTGTCGAAAGTTACAAATAATTTCCGATAATGGATTAACCATTGAGTCTCATTGTTCACTTATACTTGAAGAACAAAAAATTGGCGAATTGTACTGTTTCGATGCTTTGCATATATGTTTCTTTGACTATATAGAAGCAATATATACATTGATTTCCACCGTCTACCTGGTCCATTCATTGTTCTACTTGTAGAAAATTACAATTAATTTCCGTTAAAGGATTAACAATGGGGCTCGTAGTTCACTTAAACTTGAAGATCAATAAATTGGCGAATTGTACTGTTTGGATGCTTTGCATATATGTTTCTTAGCCTACATAGAAGCATCATATACAAAGATTTCAACCGTCTACCTGTTCCATTCATTGTTCTACTTGTAGAAAATTACAATTAATTTCCGTTAAAGGATTAACAATGGGGCTCGTAGTTCACTTAAACTTGAAGAACAAAAAATTGGCGAATGGTACTGTTTGGATGCTTTGCATATATGTTTCTTAGACTATATAGAAGCAATATATACAAAGATTTCAACCGTCTACCTGTTCCATTCATTGTTCTACTTGTCGAAAGTTACAAATAATTTCCGTTAAAGGATTAACAATGGGGCTCATAGTTCACTTAAACTTAAGAACAAAAAATTAGCGAATGGTACTGTTTGGATGCTTTGCATATATATTTCTTGGACTATATGGAAGCAATATATACAATGATTTCAACAGTCTACCTGTTCCATTCATTGTTCTACTTGTCGAAATTTACAAATAATTTCATTTAAAGGATTAACAATGGGGCTCGTTGTTCACTTAAACTTGAAGAACAATAAATTGGCGAATTGTACTGTTTGGATGCTTTGCATATATGTTTCTTAGACTATATAGAAGCAATGTATACAAAGATTTCAACCGTCTACCTGTTCCATTCATTGTTCTACTTGTCGAAAGTTACAAATAATTTCCGATAATGGATTAACCATTGGGTCTCATTGTTCACTTATACTTGAAGAACAAAAAATTGGCGAATTGTACTGTTTGGATGCTTTGCATATATGTTTCTTAGACTATATAGAAGCAATATATACAATGATTTCAACCGTCTACCTGTTCCATTCATTGTTCTACTTGTCGAAAGTTACAAATAATTTCTGTTAAAGGATTAACAATGGGAATCGTAGTTCACTTAAACTTGATGTACAAAAAATTGGCGAATTGTACTGTTTGGATGCATTGCATATATGTTTCTTAGACTATACAGAAGCAATATATAGAAGGATTTCACTCGTCTACCTGTACTATTCATTGTTCTACTTGTAGAAAGTTACAAATAATTACCACTTCATGATTATCAATGGGGCTCGTTGTTCACTTAAACTTGAAGAACAAAAAATTGGCGAATTGTACTGTTTGGATGCTTTGCATATATGTTTCTTAGACTATATAGAAGCAATATATACAATGATTTCAACCGTCTACCTTTTCCATTCATTGTTCTTCTTGTCGAAAGTTACAAATAATTTCCGATAAAGGATTAACCATTGGGGCACATTGTTCACTTAAACTTGAAGAACAAAAAATTGGCGAATGGTACTGTTTGGATGCTTTGCATATATGTTTCTTAGACTATATAGAAGCAATATATACAAAGATTTCAACCGTCTACCTTTTCCATTCATTGTTCTACTTGTCGAAAGTTACAAATAATTTCCGATAACGGATTAACCATTTGGGCTCATTGTTCACTTAAACTTGAAGAACAAAAAATTGGCGAATTGTACTGTTTGGATGCTTTGCATATATGTTTCTTAGACTACATAGAAGCAATATATACAAAGATTTCAACCGGCTACCTGTTCCATTCATTGTTCTACTTGTCGAAATTTACAAATAATTTCCGATAAAGGATTAACCATTGGGGCTCATTGTTCACTTAAACTTGAAGAACAAAAAATTGGCGAACTGTACTGTTTGGATGCTTTGCATATATGTTGCTTAGTCTATATAGAAGCAATATATACATTGATTTGAACCGTCTACCTGTTCCACTCATTGTTCTACTTGTCGCAAGATACAAATAATTTCCGTTAAACTGTTAACAATTGGGCTCGTAGTTCACTTAAACTTGAAGATGAAATAATTGGCGAATTGTACTGTTTGGATGCTTTGCATATATGTTTCTTAGACTATATAGAAGCAATATATACAAAGATTTCAACCGTCTACCTGTTCCATTCATTGTTCTACTTGTCGAAATTTACAAATAATTTCCGATAAAGGATTAACCATTGGGGCTCATTGTTCACTAAACTTGAAGAACAAAAAATTGTCGAATTGTACTGTTTGGATGCTTTGCATATATGTTTCTTAGACTATATAGAAGCAATATATACAATGATTTCAACCGTCTACCTGTTCGATTCATTGTTCTACTTGTCGAAAGTTACAAATAATTTCCCTTAAGGGATTAACAATGGGGATCGTAGTTTACTTAAACTTGAAGAACAAAAAATTGGCGAATTGTACTGTTTGGATGCTTTGCATATATGTTTCTTAGACTATTTAGAAGCAATATATACAATGATTTCAACTGTCTACCTATTCCATTCATTGTTCTACTTGCCGAAATTTACAAATAATTTCCTTTAAAGGATTAACAATGGGGCTCGTAGTTCACTTAAACATGAAGAACAAAAAATTGGCGAATGGTACTGTTTGGATGCTTTGCATATATGTTTCTTAGACTATATAGAAGCAATATATACAAAGATTTCAACCGTCTACCTGTTCCATTCATTGTTCTACTTGTCGAAAGTTACATATAATTTCCGTTAAGGGATTAACAATGGGGCTCGTTGTTCACTTAAACTTGAAGAACAATAAATTGGCGAATTGTGCTGTTTGGATGCTTTGCATATATGTTTCTTAGACTATATAGAAGCAATATATACAAAGATTTCAACCGTCTACCTGTTCCATTCATTGTTCTACTTGTCGAAAGCTACAAATAATTTCCGATAACGGATTAACCATTGGGGCTCATTGTTCACTTAAACTTGAAGAACAAAAAATTGGCGAATTGTACTGTTTGGATGCTTTGCATATATGTTTCTTAGACTATATAGAAGCAATATATACAAAGATTTCAACCGTCTACCTGTTCCATTCATTGATCTACTTGTCGAAAATTACAAATAATTTCCGATAAAGGATTAACCATTGGTGCTCATTGTTCACTTAAACTTGAAGGACAAAAAATTGGCGAATGGTACTGTTTGGATGCTTTGCATATATGTTTCTTAGACTATATAGAAGCAATATATACAAAGATTTCAACCGTCTACCTTTTCCATTCATTGTTCTACGTGTCGAAAGTTACAAATAATTTCAGATAACGGATTAACCATTTGGGCTCATTGTTCACTTAAACTTGAAGAAAAACAATTGCCGAATGGTACTGTTTGGATGCTTTGCATATATGTTTCTTAGACTATATAGAAGCAATATATACAAAGATTTCAACCGGCTACCTGTTCCATTCATTGTTCTACTTGTCGAAATTTACAAATAATTTCCGATAAAGGATTAACCACTGGGGCTCATTGTTCACTTAAACTTGAAGAACAAAAAATTGGCGAATTGTACTGTTTGGATGCTTTGCATATATGTTTCTTAGACTATATAGAAGCAATATATACAAAGATTTCAACCGTCTACCTGTTCCATTCATTGTTCTACTTGTCGAAAGTTACAAATAATTTCCGATAAAGGATTAACCATTGGGGCTCATTGTTCACTTAAACTTGAAGAACAAAAAATTGGCGAATTGTACTGTTTGGATGCTTTGCATATATGTTTCTTAGACTATATAGAAGCAATATATACAATGATTTCAACAGTCTACCTGTTCCATTCATTGTTCTACTTGTCGAAAGATACAAATAATTTCCTTTAAAGGATTAACAATGGGGCTCATTGTTCACTTAAACTTGAAGATCATAAATTGACGAATTGTACTGTTTGGATGCTTTGCATATATGTTTCTTATACTATATAGAAGCAATATATACAATGATTTCAACAGTCTACCTGTTCCATTCATTGTTCTACTTGTCGAAATTTACAAATAATTTCCGATAAAGGATTAACCATTGGGGCTCATTGTTCACTTAAACTAGAAGAACAAAAAATTGGCGAATTGTACTGTTTGGATGCTTTGCATATATGTTTCGTAGGTTATATAGAAGCAATATATACAATGATTTCAACCGTCTACCTGATCCATTCATTGTTCTACTTGTCGAAATTTACAAATAATTTCCTTTAAAGGATTAACAATGGGGCTCGTTGTTCACTTAAACTTGAAGAACAAAAAAGTGGCGAATGGTACTGTTTGGATGCTTTGCATATATGTTTCTTAGACTATATAGAAGCAATATATACATTGATTTCAACCGTCTACCTGTTCCATTCATTGTTCTACTTGTCGAAAGTTACAAATAATTTCCGTTAAGGCATTAACAATGGGGATCGTAGTTTACTTAAACTTGAAGAACAAGAAATTGGCGAATTTTACTGTTTGGATGCTTTGCATATATGTTTCTTAGACTATATAGAAGCAATATATACAAAGATTTCAACCGTCTACCTATTCCATTCATTGTTCTACTTGTCGAAAATTACAAATAATTTCCTTTAAAGGATTAACAATGGGGCTCGTAGTTCACTTAAACTTGAGGAACAAAAAATTGGCGAATGGTACTGTTGGGATGCTTTGCATATATGTTTCTTAGACTATATAGAAGCAATATATACAATGATTTCAACCGTCTACCTGATCCATTCATTGTTCTACTTGTCGAAATTTACAAATAATTTCCTTTAAAGGATTAACAATGGGGCTCGTTGTTCACTTAAACTTGAAGAACAAAAAATTGGCGAATGGTACTGTTTGGATGCTTTGCATATATGTTTCTTAGATTATATAGAAGCAATATATACAAAGATTTCAACCGTCTACCTGTTCCATTCATTGTTCTACTTGTCGAAATTTACAAATAATTTCCTTTAAAGGATTAACAATGGGGCTCGTAGTTCACTTAAACTTGAGGAACAAAAAATTGGCGAATGGTACTGTTGGGATGCTTTGCATATATGTTTCTTAGACTATATAGAAGCAATATATACAATGATTTCAACCGTCTACCTGTTCCATTCATTGTTCTACTTGTCGAAAGTTACAAATAATTTCAGTCGAGGGATTAACAATGGGGATCGTAGTTTACTTAAACTTGAAGAACAAAAAATTGGCGAATTGTACTGTTTGGATGCTTTGCATGTATGTTTCTTAGACTACATAGAAGCAATATATACAAAGATTTCAACCGGCTACCTGTTCCAATCATTGTTCTACTTGTCGAAATTTACAAATAATTTCCTTTAAAGGATTAACAATGGGGCTCGTTGTTCACTTAAACTTGAAGAACAAAAAATTGGCGAATGGTACTGTTTGGATGCTTTGCATATATGTTTCTTAGATTATATAGAAGCAACATATACAAAGATTTCAACCGTCTACCTGTTCCATTCATTGTTCTACTTGTCGAAAGTTACAAATAATTTCCGTTAAGGGATTAACAATGGGGATCGTAGTTTACTTAAACTTGAAGAACAAGAAATTGGCGAATTGTACTGTTTGGATGATTTGCATATATGTTTCTTAGACTATATAGAAGCAATATATAAAAAGATTTCAACCGTGTACAAGTTCCATTCATTGTTCTACTTGTCGAAAGTTACAAATAATTTCCGTTAAGGGATTAACAATGGGGATCGTAGTTTACTTAAACTTGAAGAACAAAAAATTGGCGAATTGTACTGTTTGGATGCTTTGCATATATGTTTCTTAGACTATATAGACGCAATATATACAAGAATTTCAACAGTCTACCTGTTCCATTCATTGTTCTACTTGTCGAAATTTACAAATAATTTCCTTTAAAGGATTAACAATGGGGCTCGTAGTTCACTTAAACTTGAGGAACAAAAAATTGGCGAATGGTACTGTTGGGATGCTTTGCATATATGTTTCTTAGACTATATAGAAGCAATATATACAAAGATTTCAACCATCTACCAGTTCCATTCATTGTTCTACTTGTCGAAAGTTACAAATAATTTCCGATAACGGATTAACCATTGGGGCTCATTGTTCACTTAAACTTGAAGAACTAAAAATTGGCGAATTGTACTGTTTGGATGCTTTGCATATATGTTTCTTATACTATAAAGAAGCAATATATACAAAGATTTCAACCGTCTACCTGTTCCATTCACTGTTCTACTTGTCGAAACTTACAAATAATTTCCATTAAGGGATTAACAATGGGGATCGTAGTTCACTTAAACTTGAAGAACAAAAAATTGGCGAATTGTACTGTTTGGATGCTTTGCGTACATGTTTCTTAGACTATATGGAAGCAATATATACAAAGATTTCAACCGTCTACGTGTTCCAATCATTGTTCTACTTGTCGAAATTTACAAATAATTTCCTTTAAAGGATTAACAATGGGACTCGTTGTTCACTTAAACTTGAAGAACAAAAAAGTGGCGAATGGTACTGTTTGGATGCTTTGCATATATGTTTCTTAGACTATAAAGAAGCAATATATACATTGATTTCAACCGTCTACCTGTTCCATTCATTGTTCTACTTGTCGCAAGTTACAAATAATTTCCGTTAAAGTATTAACAATGGGGCTCGTAGTTCACTTAAACTTGAAGATCAAATAATTGGCGAATTGTACTGTTTGGATGATTTGCATATATGTTTCTTAGACTATATAGAAGCAATATATACAAAGATTTCAACCGTCTACCTGTTCCATTCATTGTTCTACTTGTCGAAAGTTACAAATAATTTCCGTTAAGGGATTAACCATTGGGGCTCATTGTTCACTTAAACTTGAAGAACAAAAAATTGGCGAATTGTACTGTTTAGATGCTTCGCATATATGTTTCTTAGACTATATAGAAGCAATATATAAAAAGATTTCAACCGTCTACCAGTTCCATTCATTGTTATACTTGTCGAAAGTTACAAATAATTTCCGTTAAGGCATTAACAATGGGGATCGTAGTTTACTTAAACTTGAAGAACAAGAAATTGGCGAATTTTACTGTTTGGATGCTTTGCATATATGTTTCTTAGACTATATAGAAGCAATATATACAAAGATTTCAACCGTCTACCTGTTCCATTCATTGTTCTACTTGTCGAAAGTTACAAATAATTTCCGTTAAGGGATTAACAATGGGGATCGTAGTTTACTTAAACTTGAAGAACAAGAAATTGGCGAATTGTACTGTTTGGATGATTTGCATATATGTTTCTTAGACTATATAGAAGCAATATATAAAAAGATTTCAACCGTGTACAAGTTCCATTCATTGTTCTACTTGTCGAAAGTTACAAATAATTTCCGTTAAGGGATTAACAATGGGGATCGTAGTTTACTTAAACTTGAAGAACAAAAAATTGGCGAATTGTACTGTTTGGATGCTTCGCATATAGGTTTCTTAGACTATATAGAAGCAATATATACAAAGATTTCAACCATCTACCAGTTCCATTCATTGTTCTACTTGTCGAAAGTTACAAATAATTTCCGATAACGGATTAACCATAGGGCTCATTGTTCACTTAAACTTGAAGAACTAAAAATTGGCGAATTGTACTGTTTGGATGCTTTGCATATATGTTTCTTATACTATAAAGAAGCAATATATACAAAGATTTCAAACGTCTACCTGTTCCATTCACTGTTCTACTTGACGAAAGTTACAAATAATTTCCGATAAAGGATTAACCATTGGGGCTCATTGTTCACTAAACTTGAAGAACAAAAAATTGTCGAATTGTACTGTTTGGATGCTTTGCATATATGTTTCTTTGACTATATAGAAGCAATATATACAATGATTTCAACCGTCTACCTGTTCCATTCATTGTTCTACTTGTCGAAAGTTACAAATAATTTCCGTCAAGGGATTAACAATGGGGATCGTAGTTTACTTAAACTTGAAGAACAAAAAATTGGCGAATTGTATTGTTTGGATGCTTTGCATATATGTTTCTTAGACTATTTAGAAGCAATATATTCAATGATTTCAACAGTCTACCTGTTCCATTCATTGTTCTACTTGTCGAAATTTACAAATAATTTCCTTTAAAGGATTAACAATGGGGCTCGTAGTTCACTTAAACTTGAGGAACAAAAAATTGGCGAATGGTACTGTTGGGATGCTTTGCATATATGTTTCTTAGACTATATAGAAGCAATATATACAATGATTTCAACCGTCTACCTGATCCATTCATTGTTCTACTTGTCGAAATTTACAAATAATTTCCTTTAAAGGATTAACAATGGGGCTCGTTGTTCACTTAAACTTGAAGAACAAAAAATTGGCGAATGGTACTGTTTGGATGCTTTGCATATATGTTTCTTAGATTATATAGAAGCAATATATACAAAGATTTCAACCGTCTACCTGTTCCATTCATTGTTCTACTTGTCGAAATTTACAAATAATTTCCTTTAAAGGATTAACAATGGGGCTCGTAGTTCACTTAAACTTGAGGAACAAAAAATTGGCGAATGGTACTGTTGGGATGCTTTGCATATATGTTTCTTAGACTATATAGAAGCAATATATACAATGATTTCAACCGTCTACCTGTTCCATTCATTGTTCTACTTGTCGAAAGTTACAAATAATTTCAGTCGAGGGATTAACAATGGGGATCGTAGTTTACTTAAACTTGAAGAACAAAAAATTGGCGAATTGTACTGTTTGGATGCTTTGCATATATGTTTCTTAGACTACATAGAAGCAATATATACAAAGATTTCAACCGGCTACCTGTTCCAATCATTGTTCTACTTGTCGAAATTTACAAATAATTTCCTTTAAAGGATTAACAATGGGGCTCGTTGTTCACTTAAACTTGAAGAACAAAAAATTGGCGAATGGTACTGTTTGGATGCTTTGCATATATGTTTCTTAGATTATATAGAAGCAACATATACAAAGATTTCAACCGTCTACCTGTTCCATTCATTGTTCTACTTGTCGAAAGTTACAAATAATTTCCGTTAAGGGATTAACAATGGGGATCGTAGTTTACTTAAACTTGAAGAACAAGAAATTGGCGAATTGTACTGTTTGGATGATTTGCATATATGTTTCTTAGACTATATAGAAGCAATATATAAAAAGATTTCAACCGTGTACAAGTTCCATTCATTGTTCTACTTGTCGAAAGTTACAAATAATTTCCGTTAAGGGATTAACAATGGGGATCGTAGTTTACTTAAACTTGAAGAACAAAAAATTGGCGAATTGTACTGTTTGGATGCTTTGCATATATGTTTCTTAGACTATATAGACGCAATATATACAAGAATTTCAACAGTCTACCTGTTCCATTCATTGTTCTACTTGTCGAAATTTACAAATAATTTCCTTTAAAGGATTAACAATGGGGCTCGTAGTTCACTTAAACTTGAGGAACAAAAAATTGGCGAATGGTACTGTTGGGATGCTTTGCATATATGTTTCTTAGACTATATAGAAGCAATATATACAAAGATTTCAACCATCTACCAGTTCCATTCATTGTTCTACTTGTCGAAAGTTACAAATAATTTCCGATAACGGATTAACCATTGGGGCTCATTGTTCACTTAAACTTGAAGAACTAAAAATTGGCGAATTGTACTGTTTGGATGCTTTGCATATATGTTTCTTATACTATAAAGAAGCAATATATACAAAGATTTCAACCGTCTACCTGTTCCATTCACTGTTCTACTTGTCGAAACTTACAAATAATTTCCATTAAGGGATTAACAATGGGGATCGTAGTTCACTTAAACTTGAAGAACAAAAAATTGGCGAATTGTACTGTTTGGATGCTTTGCGTACATGTTTCTTAGACTATATGGAAGCAATATATACAAAGATTTCAACCGTCTACGTGTTCCAATCATTGTTCTACTTGTCGAAATTTACAAATAATTTCCTTTAAAGGATTAACAATGGGACTCGTTGTTCACTTAAACTTGAAGAACAAAAAAGTGGCGAATGGTACTGTTTGGATGCTTTGCATATATGTTTCTTAGACTATAAAGAAGCAATATATACATTGATTTCAACCGTCTACCTGTTCCATTCATTGTTCTACTTGTCGCAAGTTACAAATAATTTCCGTTAAAGTATTAACAATGGGGCTCGTAGTTCACTTAAACTTGAAGATCAAATAATTGGCGAATTGTACTGTTTGGATGATTTGCATATATGTTTCTTAGACTATATAGAAGCAATATATACAAAGATTTCAACCGTCTACCTGTTCCATTCATTGTTCTACTTGTCGAAAGTTACAAATAATTTCCGTTAAGGGATTAACCATTGGGGCTCATTGTTCACTTAAACTTGAAGAACAAAAAATTGGCGAATTGTACTGTTTAGATGCTTCGCATATATGTTTCTTAGACTATATAGAAGCAATATATAAAAAGATTTCAACCGTCTACCAGTTCCATTCATTGTTATACTTGTCGAAAGTTACAAATAATTTCCGTTAAGGCATTAACAATGGGGATCGTAGTTTACTTAAACTTGAAGAACAAGAAATTGGCGAATTTTACTGTTTGGATGCTTTGCATATATGTTTCTTAGACTATATAGAAGCAATATATACAAAGATTTCAACCGTCTACCTGTTCCATTCATTGTTCTACTTGTCGAAAGTTACAAATAATTTCCGTTAAGGGATTAACAATGGGGATCGTAGTTTACTTAAACTTGAAGAACAAGAAATTGGCGAATTGTACTGTTTGGATGATTTGCATATATGTTTCTTAGACTATATAGAAGCAATATATAAAAAGATTTCAACCGTGTACAAGTTCCATTCATTGTTCTACTTGTCGAAAGTTACAAATAATTTCCGTTAAGGGATTAACAATGGGGATCGTAGTTTACTTAAACTTGAAGAACAAAAAATTGGCGAATTGTACTGTTTGGATGCTTCGCATATAGGTTTCTTAGACTATATAGAAGCAATATATACAAAGATTTCAACCATCTACCAGTTCCATTCATTGTTCTACTTGTCGAAAGTTACAAATAATTTCCGATAACGGATTAACCATAGGGCTCATTGTTCACTTAAACTTGAAGAACTAAAAATTGGCGAATTGTACTGTTTGGATGCTTTGCATATATGTTTCTTATACTATAAAGAAGCAATATATACAAAGATTTCAAACGTCTACCTGTTCCATTCACTGTTCTACTTGACGAAAGTTACAAATAATTTCCGATAAAGGATTAACCATTGGGGCTCATTGTTCACTAAACTTGAAGAACAAAAAATTGTCGAATTGTACTGTTTGGATGCTTTGCATATATGTTTCTTTGACTATATAGAAGCAATATATACAATGATTTCAACCGTCTACCTGTTCCATTCATTGTTCTACTTGTCGAAAGTTACAAATAATTTCCGTCAAGGGATTAACAATGGGGATCGTAGTTTACTTAAACTTGAAGAACAAAAAATTGGCGAATTGTATTGTTTGGATGCTTTGCATATATGTTTCTTAGACTATTTAGAAGCAATATATTCAATGATTTCAACAGTCTACCTGTTCCATTCATTGTTCTACTTGTCGAAATTTACAAATAATTTCCTTTAAAGGATTAACAATGGGGCTCGTAGTTCACTTAAACTTGAGGAACAAAAAATTGGCGAATGGTACTGTTGGGATGCTTTGCATATATGTTTCTTAGACTATATAGAAGCAATATATACAAAGATTTCAACCATCTACCAGTTCCATTCATTGTTCTACTTGTCGAAAGTTACAAATAATTTCCGATAACGGATTAACCATTGGGGCTCATTGTTCACTTAAACTTGAAGAACTAAAAATTGGCGAATTGTACTGTTTGGATGCTTTGCATATATGTTTCTTATACTATAAAGAAGCAATATATACAAAGATTTCAACCGTCTACCTGTTCCATTCACTGTTCTTCTTGTCGAAACTTACAAATAATTTCCATTAAGGGATTAACAATGGGGATCGTAGTTCACTTAAACTTAAAGAACAAAAAATTGGCGAATTGTACTGTTTGGATGCTTTGCGTACATGTTTCTTAGACTATATGGAAGCAATATATACAAAGATTTCAACCGTCTACGTGTTCCAATCATTGTTCTACTTGTCGAAATTTACAAATAATTTCCTTTAAAGGATTAACAATGGGACTCGTTGTTCACTTAAACTTGAAGAACAAAAAAGTGGCGAATGGTACTGTTTGGATGCTTTGCATATATGTTTCTTAGACTATAAAGAAGCAATATATACATTGATTTCAACCGTCTACCTGTTCCATTCATTGTTCTACTTGTCGCAAGTTACAAATAATTTCCGTTAAAGTATTAACAATGGGGCTCGTAGTTCACTTAAACTTGAAGATCAAATAATTGGCGAATTGTACTGTTTGGATGATTTGCATATATGTTTCTTAGACTATATAGAAGCAATATATACAAAGATTTCAACCGTCTACCTGTTCCATTCATTGTTCTACTTGTCGAAAGTTACAAATAATTTCCGTTAAGGGATTAACCATTGGGGCTCATTGTTCACTTAAACTTGAAGAACAAAAAATTGGCGAATTGTACTGTTTAGATGCTTCGCATATATGTTTCTTAGACTATATAGAAGCAATATATAAAAAGATTTCAACCGTCTACCAGTTCCATTCATTGTTATACTTGTCGAAAGTTACAAATAATTTCCGTTAAGGGATTAACAATGGGGATCGTAGTTTACTTAAACTTGAAGAACAAAAAATTGGCGAATTGTACTGTTTGGATGCTTTGCATATATGTTTCTTAGACTATATAGAAGCAATATATAAAAAGATTTCAACCGTGTACCAGTTCCATTCATTGTTCTACTTGTCGAAAGTTACAAATAATTTCCGTTAAGGGATTAACAATGGGGATCGTAGTTTACTTAAACTTGAAGAACAAAAAATTGGCGAATTGTACTGTTTGGATGCTTTGCATATATGTTTCTTAGACTATATAGACGCAATATATACAAGAATTTCAACCGTCTACCTGTTCCATTCATTGTTCTACGTGTCCCAAGATACAAATAATTACCGATAAAGGATTAACCATTGGGGCTCATTGTTCACTTAAACTTGAAGAACAAAAAATTGGCGAATTGTACTGTTTAGATGCTTCGCATATAGGTCTCTTAGACTATATAGAAGCAACATATACAAAGATTTCAACCGTCTACCTGTTCTATTCATTGTTCTACTTGTCGAAAATTACAAATAATTTCCGATAAAGGATTAACCATTGGGGCTCATTGTTCACTAAACTTGAAGAACAAAAAATTGTCGAATTGTACTGTTTGGATGCTTTGCATATATGTTTCTTAGACTATATAGAAGCAATATATACAAATATTTCAACCGTCTAACTGTTCCATTCATTGTTCTACTTGTCGAAAATTACAAATAATTTCCGATAAAGGATTAACCATTGGTGCTCATTGTTCACTTAAACTTGAAGAACAAAAAATTGGCGAATTGTACTGTTTGGATGCTTTGCATATATGTTTCTTAGACTATATAGAAGCAATATATACAAAGATTTCAACCGTCTACCTTTTCCATTCATTGTTCTACGTGTCGAAAGTTACAAATAATTTCCGATAACGGATTAACCATTTGGGCTCATTGTTCACTTAAACTTGAAGAACAAAAAATTGGCGAATGATACTGTTTGGATGCTTTGCATATATGTTTCTTAGACTATATGGAAGCAATATATACAAAGATTTCAACCGTCTACGTGTTCCAATCATTGTTCTACTTGTCGAAATTTACAAATAATTTCCTTTAAAGGATTAACAATGGGACTCGTTGTTCACTTAAACTTGAAGAACAAAAAAGTGGCGAATGGTACTGTTTGGATGCTTTGCATATATGTTTCTTAGACTATAAAGAAGCAATATATACATTGATTTCAACCGTCTACCTGTTCCATTCATTGTTCTACTTGTCGCAAGTTACAAATAATTTCCGTTAAAGTATTAACAATGGGGCTCGTAGTTCACTTAAACTTGAAGATCAAATAATTGGCGAATTGTACTGTTTGGATGATTTGCATATATGTTTCTTAGACTATATAGAAGCAATATATACAAAGATTTCAACCGTCTACCTGTTCCATTCATTGTTCTACTTGTCGAAAGTTACAAATAATTTCCGTTAAGGGATTAACCATTGGGGCTCATTGTTCACTTAAACTTGAAGAACAAAAAATTGGCGAATTGTACTGTTTAGATGCTTCGCATATATGTTTCTTAGACTATATAGAAGCAATATATAAAAAGATTTCAACCGTCTACCAGTTCCATTCATTGTTATACTTGTCGAAAGTTACAAATAATTTCCGTTAAGGGATTAACAATGGGGATCGTAGTTTACTTAAACTTGAAGAACAAAAAATTGGCGAATTGTACTGTTTGGATGCTTTGCATATATGTTTCTTAGACTATATAGAAGCAATATATAAAAAGATTTCAACCGTGTACCAGTTCCATTCATTGTTCTACTTGTCGAAAGTTACAAATAATTTCCGTTAAGGGATTAACAATGGGGATCGTAGTTTACTTAAACTTGAAGAACAAAAAATTGGCGAATTGTACTGTTTGGATGCTTTGCATATATGTTTCTTAGACTATATAGACGCAATATATACAAGAATTTCAACCGTCTACCTGTTCCATTCATTGTTCTACGTGTCCCAAGATACAAATAATTACCGATAAAGGATTAACCATTGGGGCTCATTGTTCACTTAAACTTGAAGAACAAAAAATTGGCGAATTGTACTGTTTAGATGCTTCGCATATAGGTCTCTTAGACTATATAGAAGCAACATATACAAAGATTTCAACCGTCTACCTGTTCTATTCATTGTTCTACTTGTCGAAAATTACAAATAATTTCCGATAAAGGATTAACCATTGGGGCTCATTGTTCACTAAACTTGAAGAACAAAAAATTGTCGAATTGTACTGTTTGGATGCTTTGCATATATGTTTCTTAGACTATATAGAAGCAATATATACAAATATTTCAACCGTCTAACTGTTCCATTCATTGTTCTACTTGTCGAAAATTACAAATAATTTCCGATAAAGGATTAACCATTGGTGCTCATTGTTCACTTAAACTTGAAGAACAAAAAATTGGCGAATTGTACTGTTTGGATGCTTTGCATATATGTTTCTTAGACTATATAGAAGCAATATATACAAAGATTTCAACCGTCTACCTTTTCCATTCATTGTTCTACGTGTCGAAAGTTACAAATAATTTCCGATAACGGATTAACCATTTGGGCTCATTGTTCACTTAAACTTGAAGAACAAAAAATTGGCGAATGATACTGTTTGGATGCTTTGCATATATGTTTCTTAGACTATATAGAAGCAATATATACAAAGATTTCAACCGTCTACCTTTTCCATTCATTGTTCTACTTGTCGAAATTTACAAATAATTTCCGTTAAGGGATTAACAATGGGGATCGTAGTTTACTTAAACTTGAAGAACAAGAAATTGGCGAATTGTACTGTTTGGATGATTTGCATATATGTTTCTTAGACTACATAGAAGCAATATATACAAAGATTTCAACCGGCTACCTGTTCCAATCATTGTTCTACTTGTCGAAATTTACAAATAATTTCCTTTAAAAGATTAACCATTGGGGCTCATTGTTCACTTAAACTTGAAGAACAAAAAAGTGGCGAATGGTACTGTTTGGATGCTTTGCATATATGTTTCTTAGACTATAAAGAAGCAATATATACATTGATTTCAACCGTCTACCTGTTCCATTCATTGTTCTACTTGTCGCAAGTTACAAATAATTTCCGTTAAAGTATTAACAATGGGGATCGTAGTTCACTTAAACTTGAAGATCAAATAATTGGCGAATTGTACTGTTTGGATGATTTGCATATATGTTTCTTAGACTATATAGAAGCAATATATACAAAGATTTCAACCGTCTACCTGTTCCATTCATTGTTCTACTTGTCGAAAGTTACAAATAATTTCCGATAAAGGATTAACCATTGGGGCTCATTGTTCACTAAACTTGAAGAACAAAAAATTGTCGAATTGTACTGTTTGGATGCTTTGCATATATGTTTCTTAGACTATATAGAAGCAATATATATAATGATTTCAACCGTCTACCTGTTCCATTCATTGTTCTACTTGTCGAAAGTTACAAATAATTTCCGTTAAGGGATTAACAATGGGGATCGTAGTTTACTTAAACTTGAAGAACAAAAAATTGGCGAATTGTACTGTTTGGATGCTTTGCATATATGTTTCTTAGACTATTTAGAAGCAATATATACAATGATTTCAACCGTCTACCTATTCCATTCATTGTTCTACTTGCCGAAATTTACAAATAATTTCCTTTAAAGGATTAACAATGGGGCTCATAGTTCACTTAAACATGAAGAACAAAAAATTGGCGAATGGTACTGTTTGGATGCTTTGCATATATGTTTCTTAGACTATATAGAAGCAATATATACAAAGATTTCAACCGTCTACCTGTTCCATTCATTGTTCTACTTGTCGAAAGTTACATATAATTTCCGTTAAGGGATTAACAATGGGGCTCGTTGTTCACTTAAACTTGAAGAACAATAAATTGGCGAATTGTGCTGTTTGGATGCTTTGCATATATGTTTCTTAGACTATATAGAAGCAATATATACAAATATTTCAACCGTCTAACTGTTCCATTCATTGATCTACTTGTCGAAATTTACAAATAATTTCCGATAAAGGATTAACCATTGGTGCTCATTGTTCACTTAAACTTGAAGGACAAAAAATTGGCGAATGGTACTGTGTGGATGCTTTGCATATATGTTTCTTAGACTATATAGAAGCAATATATACAAAGATTTCAACAGTCTACCTTTTCCATTCATTGTTCTACGTGTCGAAAGTTACAAATAATTTCCGATAACGGATTAACCATTTGGGCTCATTGTTCACTTAAACTTGAAGAACAAAAAATTGGCGAATGGTACTGTTTGGATGCTTTGCATATATGTTTCTTAGACTATATAGAAGCAATATATACAAAGATTTCAACCGTCTACCTTTTCCATTCATTGTTCTACTTGTCGAAAGTTACAAATAATTACCGATAAAGGATTAACCATTGGGGCTCATTGTTCACTTAAACTTGAAGAACAAAAAATTGGCGAATTGTACTGTTTAGATGCTTCGCATATAGGTTTCTTAGACTATATAGAAGCAACATATACAAAGATTTCAACCGTCTACCTGTTCTATTCATTGTTCTACTTGTCGAAAATTACAAATAATTTCTGATAAAGGATTAACCATTGGGGCTCATTGTTCACTAAACTTGAAGAGCAAAAAATTGTCGAATTGTACTGTTTGGATGCTTTGCATATATGTTTCTTAGACTATATAGAAGCAATATATACAAATATTTCAACCGTCTAACTGTTCCATTCATTGTTCTACTTGTCGAAAATTACAAATAATTTCCGATAAAGGATTAACCATTGGTGCTCATTGTTCACTTAAACTTGAAGAACAAAAAATTGGCGAATTGTACTGTTTGGATGCTTTGCATATATGTTTCTTATACTATATAGAAGCAATATATACAAAGATTTCAACCGTCTACCTGTTCCATTCATTGTTCTACTTGTCGAAAGTTACAAATAATTTCCGATAACGGATTAACCATTGGGGCTCATTGTTCACTAAACTTGAAGAACAAAAAATTGTCGAATTGTACTGTTTGGATGCTTTGCACATATGTTTCTTAGACAATATAGAAGCAATATATACAATGATTTCAACCGTCTACCTGTTCCATTCATTGTTCTACTTGTCGAAAGTTACAAATAATTTCCGTTAAGGGATTAACAATGGGGATCGTAGTTTACTTAAACTTGAAGAACAAAAAATTGGCGAATTGTATTGTTTGGATGCTTTGCATATATGTTTCTTAGACTATTTAGAAGCAATATATACAATGATTTCAACCGTCTACCTATTCCATTCATTGTTCTACTTGCCGAAATTTACAAATAATTTCCTTTAAAGGATTAACAATGGGGCTCGTAGTTCACTTAAACATGAAGAACAAAAAATTGGCGAATGGTACTGTTTGGATGCTTTGCATATATGTTTCTTAGACTATATAGAAGCAATATATACAAAGATTTCAACCGTCTACCTGTTCCATTCATTGTTCTACTTGTCGAAAGTTACATATAATTTCCGTTAAGGGATTAACAATGGGGCTCGTTGTTCACTTAAACTTGAAGAACAATAAATTGGCGAATTGTGCTGTTTGGATGCTTTGCATATATGTTTCTTAGACTATATAGAAGCAATATATACAAATATTTCAACCGTCTAACTGTTCCATTCATTGATCTACTTGTCGAAAATTACAAATAATTTCCGATAAAGGATTAACCATTGGTGCTCATTGTTCACTTAAACTTGAAGGACAAAAAATTGGCGAATGGTACTGTTTGGATGCTTTGCATATATGTTTCTTAGACTATATAGAAGCAATATATACAAAGATTTCAACCGTCTACCTTTTCCATTCATTGTTCTACGTGTCGAAATTTACAAATAATTTCCGATAACGGATTAACCATTTGGGCTCATTGTTCACTTAAACTTGAAGAACAAAAAATTGGCGAATTGTACTTTTTGGATGCTTTGCATATATGTTTCTTAGACTACATAGAAGCAATATATACAAAGATTTCAACCGGCTACCTGTTCCAATCATTGTTCTACTTGTCGAAATTTACAAATAATTTCCTTTAAAGGATTAACAATGGGGCTCGTTGTTCACTTAAACTTGAAGAACAAAAAAGTGGCGAATGGTACTGTTTGGATGCTTTGCATATATGTTTCTTAGACTATATAGAAGCAATATATACATTGATTTCAACCGTCTACCTGTTCCATTCATTGTTCTACTTGTCGAAAGTTACAAATAATTTCCGTTAAGGCATTAACAATGGGGATCGTAGTTCACTTAAACTTGAAGAACAAAAAATTGGCGAATTGTACTGTTTGGATGCTTTGCATATATGTTTCGTAGACTATATAGAAGCTATATATACAAATATTTCAACCGTCTAACTGTTCCATTCATTGTTCTACTTGTCGAAAATTACAAATAATTTCCGATAAAGTAATAACCATTGATGCTCATTGTTCACTTAAACTTGAAGAACAAAAAATTGGCGAATGGTACTGTTTGGATGCTATGCATATATGTTTCTTAGACTATATAGAAGCAATATATACAAAGATTTCAACCGTCTACCTTTTCCATTCATTGTTCTACGTGTCGAAAGTTACAAATAATTTCCGATAACGGATTAACCATTTGGGCTCATTGTTCACTTAAACTTGAAGAACAAAAAATTGGCGAATGGTACTGTTTGGATGCTTTGCATATATGTTTCTTAGACTATATAGAAGCAATATATACAAAGATTTCAACCGTCTACCTTTTCCATTCATTGTTCTACTTGTCGAAAGTTACAAATAATTTCCGATAACGGATTAACCATTTGGGCTCATTGTTCACTTAAACTTGAAGAACAAAAAATTGGCGAATTGTACTGTTTGGATGCTTTGCATATATGTTTCTTAGACTACATAGAAGCAACATATACAAAGATTTCAACCGGCTACCTGTTCCATTCATTGTTCTACTTGTCGAAATTTACAAATAATTTCCTTTAAAGGATTAACAATGGGGCTCGTAGTTCACTTAAACTTGAAGAACAAAAAATTGGCGAATGGTACTGTTTGGGTGCTTTGCATATATATTTCTTGGACTATATGGAAGCAATATATACAATGATTTCAACAGTCTACCTGTTCCATTCATTGTTTTACTTGTCGAAATTTACAAATAATTTCATTTAAAGGATTAACAATGGGGCTCGTTGTTCACTTAAACTTGAAGAACAATAAATTGGCGAATTGTACTGTTTGGATGCTTTGCATATATGTTTCTTAGACTACATAGAAGCAACATATACAAAGATTTCAACCGGCTACCTGTTCCATTCATTGTTCTACTTGTCGAAATTTACAAATAATTTCCTTTAAACGATTAACAATGGGGCTCGTAGTTCACTTAAACTTGAAGAACAAAAAATTGGCGAATGGTACTGTTTGGATGCTTTGCATATATATTTCTTGGACTATATGGAAGCAATATATACAATGATTTCAACAGTCTACCTGTTCCATTCATTGTTCTACTTGTCGAAATTTACAAATAATTTCATTTAAAGGATTAACAATGGGGCTCGTTGTTCACTTAAACTTGAGGAACAATAAATTGGCGAATTGTACTGTTTGGATGCTTTGCATATATGTTTCTTAGACTATATAGAAGCAATATATACAAAGATTTCAACCGTCTACCTGTTCCATTCATTGTTCTACTTGTCGAAAGTTACAAATAATTTCCGATAATGGATTAACCATTGGGTCTCATTGTTCACTTATACTTGAAGAACAAAAAATTGGCGAATTGTACTGTTTGGATGCTTTGCATATATGTTTCTTAGACTATATAGACGCAATATATACATTGATTTCAACCGTCTACCTGTTCCATTCATTGTTCTACTTGTCGAAAGTTACAAATAATTTCCGTTAAGGGATTAACCATTTGGGCTCATTGTTCACTTAAACTTGAAGAACAAAAAATTGGCGAATTGTACTGTTTGGATGCTTTGCATATATGTTTCTTAGACTACATAGAAGCAACATATACAAAGATTTCAACCGGCTACCTGTTCCATTCATTGTTCTACTTGTCGAAATTTACAAATAATTTCCGATAAAGGATTAACCATTGGGGCTCATTGTTCACTTAAACTTGAAGAACAAAAAATTGGCGAATTGTACTGTTTGGATGCTTTGCATATATGTTTCTTATACTATATAGAAGCAATATATACAAAGATTTCAACCGTCTACCTGTTCCATTCATTGTTCTACTTGTCGAAATTTACAAATAATTTCCGATAAAGGATTAACCATTGGGGCTCATTGTTCACTTAAACTTGAAGAACAAAAAATTGGCGAATTGTACTGTTTGGATGCTTTGCATATATGTTTCTTATACTATATAGAAGCAATATATACAAAGATTTCAACCGCCTACGTGTTCCAATCATTGTTCTACTTGCCGAAAGTTACAAATAATTTCCGTTAAAGTATTACCAATGGGCCTCGTAGTTCACTTAAACTTGAAGATCAAATAATTGGCGAATTGTACTGTTTGGAAGATTTGCAGATATGTTTCTTAGACTATATAGAAGCAATATATACAATTATTTCAACCGTCTACTTGTTCCAATCATTGTTCTACTTGTCGAAATTTACAAATAATTTCCTTTAAAGGATTAACAATGGGGCTCGTTGTTCACTTAAACTTGAAGAACAAAAAATTGGCGAATTGTACTGTTTGGATGCTTTGTATATATGTTTCTTAGACTATATAGACGCAATATATACATTGATTTCAACCGTCTACCTGTTCCATTCATTGTTCTACTTGTCGAAAGTTACAAATAATTTCCGTTAAGGGATTAACAATGGGGATCGTAGTTCACTTAAACTTGAAGAACAAAAAATTGGCGAATTGTACTGTTTGGATGCTTTGCATATATGTTTCGTAGACTATATAGAAGCTATATATACATTGATTTCAACCGTCTACCTGTTCCATTCATTGTTCTACTTGTCGAAAGTTACAAATAATTTCCGTTAAGGCATTAACAATGGGGATCGTAGTTTACTTAAACTTGAAGAACAAGAAATTGGCGAATTTTACTGTTTGGATGCTTTGCATATATGTTTCTTAGACTATATAGAAGCAATATATACAAAGATTTCAACCGTCTACCTATTCCATTCATTGTTCTACTTGTCGAAAGTTACAAATAATTTCCGTTAAGGCATTAACAATGGGGCTCATTGTTCACTTAAACTTGAAGAACAAAAAATTGGCGAATTGTACTGTTTGGATGCTTTGCATATATGTTTCTTAGACTATATAGACGCAATATATACATTGATTTCAACCGTCTACCTGTTCCATTCATTGTTCTACTTGTCGAAAGTTACAAATAATTTCCGTTAAGGGATTAACCATTTGGGCTCATTGTTCACTTAAACTTGAAGAACAAAAAATTGGCGAATTGTACTGTTTGGATGCTTTGCATATATGTTTCTTAGACTACATAGAAGCAACATATACAAAGATTTCAACCGGCTACCTGTTCCATTCATTGTTCTACTTGTCGAAATTTACAAATAATTTCCGATAAAGGATTAACCATTGGGGCTCATTGTTCACTTAAACTTGAAGAACAAAAAATTGGCGAATTGTACTGTTTGGATGCTTTGCATATATGTTTCTTATACTATATAGAAGCAATATATACAAAGATTTCAACCGTCTACCTGTTCCATTCATTGTTCTACTTGTCGAAATTTACAAATAATTTCCGATAAAGGATTAACCATTGGGGCTCATTGTTCACTTAAACTTGAAGAACAAAAAATTGGCGAATTGTACTGTTTGGATGCTTTGCATATATGTTTCTTAGACTATATAGAAGCAATATATAAAAAGATTTCAACTGTGTACCAGTTCCATTCATTGTTCTACTTGTCGAAAATTACAAATAATTTCCGTTAAGGGATTAACAATGGGGATCGTAGTTTACTTAAACTTGAAGAACAAAAAATTGGCGAATTGTACTGTTTGGATGCTTTGCATATATGTTTCTTAGACTATATAAAAGCAATATATACAATGATTGCAACCGTCTACCTGTTCCATTCATTGTTCTACTTGTCGAAATTTACAAATAATTTCCTTTAAAGGATTAACAATGGGGCTCGTCGTTCACTTAAACTTGAAGAACAAAAAATTGGCGAATGGTACTGTTTGGATGCTTTGCATATATGTTTCTTAGACTATATAGAAGCAATATATACATTGATTTCAACCGGCTACCAGTTCCATTCATTGTTCTACTTCTCGCAAGTTACAAATAATTTCCGTTAAAGTATTAACAATGGGGCTCGTAGTTCACTTAAACTTGAAGAACAAAATTTGGCGAATGGTACTGTTTGGATGCTTTGCATATATGTTTCTTAGATTATATAGAAGCAATATATACAAAGATTTCAACCTTCTACCTGTTCCATTCATTGTTCTACTTTTCGAAAATTACAAATAATTTCCGTTAAGGGATTAACAATGGGGATCGTAGTTTACTTAAACTTGAAGAACAAAAAAGTGGCGAATGGTACTGTTTGGATGCTTTGCATATATGTTTCTTATCCTATATAGAAGCAATAGATACAAAGATTTCAACCGTCTACCTGTTCCATTCAATGTTTTACTTGTCGAAAGTTACAAATAATTTCCGATAAAGGATTAACAATGGGGCTCATTGTTCACTTAAACTTGAAGAACAAAAAATTGGCGAATGGTACTGTTTGGATGCTTTGCATATATGTTTCTTAGACTATATGGAAGCAATATATACAAAGATTTCAACCGTCTGCGTGTTCCAATCATTGTTCTACTTGTAGAAAGTTACAATTAATTTCCGTTAAAGGATTAACAATGGGGCTCGTAGTTCACTTAAACTTGAAGAACAAAAAATTGGCGAATTGTACTGTTTGGATGCTTTGCATATATGTTTCGTAGGCTATATAGAAGCAATATATACAATGATTTCAACCGTCTACCTGATCCATTCATTGTTCTACTTGTCGAAATTTACAAATAGTTTCCTTTAAAGGATTAACAATGGGGCTCGTTGTTCACTTAAACTTGAAGAACAAAAAAGTGGCAAATGGTACTGTTTGGATGCTTTGCATATATGTTTCTTATCCTATATAGAAGCGATAGATACAAAGATTTCAACCGTCTACCTGTTCCATTCAATATTCTACTTGTCGAAAGTTACAAATAATTTCCGATAAAGGATTGACAATGGGGCTCATTGCTCACTTAAAATTGAAGAACAAAAAATTGGCGAATGGTACTGTTTGGATGCTTTGCATATATGTTTCGTAGACTATATGGAAGCAATATATACAATGATTTCAACCGTCTACCTATTTCATTCATTGTTCTACTTTCCGAAATTTACAAATAATTTCCTTTAAAGGATTAACAATGGAGCTCGTAGTTCACTTAAACTTGAAGAGCTAAAAATTGGCGATTTGTACTGTTTGGACGCTTTGCATATATGTTTCTTGTACTATATAGAAGCAATATATGCAATGATTTCAACAGTCTACCTGTTCCATTCATTGTTCTACTTGTCGAAATTTACAAATAATTTCCGATAAAGGATTAACAATGGGGCTCATTGTTCACTTAAACTTGAAGAACAAAAAATTGGCGAATTGTACTGTTTGGATGCTTTGCATATATGTTTCTTAGACTATATAGAAGCAATATATGCAATGATTTCAACAGTCTACCTGTTCCATTCATTGTTCTACTTGTCGAAATTTACAAATAATTTCCGATAAAGGATTAACAATGGGGCTCGTAGTTCACTTAAACTTGAAGAACAAAAAATTGGCGAATGGTACTGTTTGGATGCTTTGCATATATGTTTCTTAGATTATATAGAAGCAATATATACAAAGATTTCAACCTTCTACCTGTTCCAATCATTGTTCTACTTGTCGAAATTTACAAATAATTTCCTTTAAAGGATTAACAATGGGGCTCGTTGTTCACTTAAACTTGAAGAACAAAAAATTGGCGAATGGTACTGTTTGGATGCTTTGCATATATGTTTCTTAGACTATATGGAAGCAATATATACAATGATTTCAACCGTCTACATGATCCATTCATTGTTCTACTTGTCGAAATTTACAAATAATTTCCTTTAAAGGATTAACAATGGGGCTCGTAGTTCACTTAAACTTGAAGAGCAAAAAATTGTCGAATTGTACTGTTTGGATACTTTGCATATATGTTTTTTAGACTATATAGAAGCAATATATACAATGATTTCAACCGTCTAACTATTTCATTCATTGTTCTACTTTCCGAAATTTACAAATAATTTCCTTTAAAGGATTAACAATGGAGCTCGTAGTTCACTTAAACTTGAAGAGCTAAAAATTGGCGATTTGTACTGTTTGGACGCTTTGCATATATGTTTCTTGGACTATATAGAAGCAATATATGCAATGATTTCAACAGTCTACCTGTTCCATTCATTGTTCTACTTGTCGAAATTTACAAATAATTTCCGATAAAGGATTAACAATGGGGCTCATTGTTCACTTAATCTTGAAGAACAAAAAATTGGCGAATTGTACTGTTTGGATGCTTTGCATATATGTTTCTTAGACTATATAGAAGGAATATATACAATGATTTCAACCGTCTACCTATTCCATTCATTGTTCTACTTGCCGAAATTTACAAATAATTTCCTTTAAAGGATTAACAATGGGGCTCATTGTTCACTAAACTTGAAGAACAAAAAATTGTCGAATTGTACTGTTTGGATGCTTTGCATATATGTTTCTTAGACTATATAAAAGCAATATATACAATGATTTCAACCGTCTACCTGTTCCATTCATTGTTCTACTTGTCGAAAGTTACAAATAATTTCCGTTAAGGGATTAACAATGGGGATCGTAGTTTACTTAAACTTGAAGAACAAAAAATTGGCGAATTGTACTGTTTGGATGCTTTGCATATATGTTTCTTAGACTATATAGAAAGAATATATACAATGATTTCAACCGTCTACCTATTCCATTCATTGTTCTACTTGCCGAAATTTACAAATAATTTCCTTTAAAGGATTAACAATGGGGCTCATTGTTCACTTAAACTTGAAGAACGAAAAATTGTCGAATGGTACTGTTTGGATGCTTTGCATAGATGTTTCTTAGACTATTTAGAAGCAATATATAGAAAGATTTCACCCGTCTACCTGAACTATTCATTGTTCTACTTGTAGAAAGTTACAAATAATTACCATTTCATGATTATCAATGGGGCTCGCTGTTCACTTAATCTTGAAGATCAAAAAATTGGCGACTGGTACTGTTTGGATGCTTTGCATATATGTTTCTTAGACTATATAGAAGCAATATATAAAAAGATTTCAACCGTCTACCAGTTCCATTCATTGTTCTACTTGTCGAAAGTTACAAATAATTTCCGATAAAGGATTAACAATGGGTCTCATTGTTCACTTAAACTTGAAGAACAAAAAATTGGCGAATTGTACTGTTTGGACGCTTTGCATATATGTTTCTTGGACTATATAGAAGCAACATATACAATGATTTCAACAGTGTACCTGTTCCATTCATTGTTCTACATGTCGAAATTTACAAATAATTCCCGATAAAGGATTAACAATGGGGCTCATTGTTCACTTAAACTTGAAGAACAAAAAATTGGCGAATTGTATTGTTTGGATGCTTTGCATATATGTTTCTTAGACTATATAGAAGCAATATATACAAAGATTTCAACCGTCTACCTGTTCCATTCATTGTTCTACTTGTCGAAAGTTACAAATAATTTCCGATAAAGGATTAACAATGGGTCTCATTGTTCACTTAAACTTGAAGAACAAAAAATTGGCGAATGGTACTGTTTGGTTGCTTTGCATATATGTTTCTTAGACCTTATAGAAGCAATATATACAAAGATTTCAACCGTCTACCTGTTCCATTCATTGTTCTACTTGTCGATAGATGCAAATAATTTCCGTTAAGGGATTAACAATGGGGATCGTAGTTTACTTAAACTGGAAGAACAAGAAATTGACGAATTGTACTGTTTGGATGCTTTGCATATATGTTTCTTAGACTATATAGAAGCAATATATAAAAAGATTTCAACCGTCTACCAGTTCCATTCATTGTTCTACTTGTCGAAAGTTACAAATAATTTCCGTTAAGGGATTAACAATGGGGATCGTAGTTTACTTAAACTTGAAGAACAAAAAATTGGCGAATTGTACTGTTTGGATGCTTTGCATATATGTTTCTTAGACTATATAGAAGCAATATATACAATGATTTCAACAGTCTACCTGTTTCATTCATTGTTCTACTTGTCGAAAGTTACAAATAAATTCCTTTAAAGGATTAACAATGGGGCTCGTAGTTCACTTACATTTGAAGAACAAAAAATTGGCGAATGGTACTGTTTGGATGCTTTGCATATATGTTTCTTATACTATATAGAAGCAATATATACAAAGATTTCAACCGTCTACCTGTTCCATTCAATGTTCTACTTGTCGAAAGTTACAAATAATTTCCGATAAAGGATTAACGATGGGGCTCATTGTTCACTTAAACTTGAAGAACAAAAAATTGGCGAATTGTACTGTTTGGACGCTTTGCATATATGTTTCTTGGACTATATAGAAGCAACATATACAATGATTTCAACAGTGTACCTGTTCCATTCATTGTTCTACTTGTCGAAATTTACAAATAATTTCCGATAAAGGATTAACAATGGGGTTCATTGTTCACTTAAGCTTGAAGAACAAAAAATTGGCGAATGGTACTGTTTTGATGCTTTGCATATATGTTTCTTAGACTATATAGAAGCAATATATAGATTGATTTCAACCGTCTACCTGTTCCACTCATTGTTCTACTTGTCGCAAGTTACAAATAATTTCCGTTAAAGTATTAACAATGGGGCTCGTAGTTCACTTAAACATGAAGATGAAATAATTGGCGAATTGTACTGTTTGGATGCTTTGCATATATGTTTCTTAGATTATATAGAAACAATATATACAAAGATTTCAACCGTCTACCTGTTCCATTCATTGTTCTACTTGTCGAAAATTACAAATAATTTCCGATAAAGGATTAACCATTGGGGCTCATTGTTCACTAAACTTGAAGAACAAAAAATTGTCGAATTGTACTGTTTCGATGCTTTGCATATATGTTTCTTAGACTATATAAAAGCAATATATACAATGATTTCAACCGTCTACCTGTTCCATTCATTGTTCTACTTGTCGAAAGTTACAAATAATTTCCGTTAAGGGATTAACAATGGGGATCGTAGTTTACTTAACTTGAAGAACAAAAAATTGGCGAATTGTACTGTTTGGATGCATTGCATATATGTTTCTTAGACTATATAGAAGGAATATATACAATGATTTCAACCGTCTAACTATTCCATTCATTGTTCTACTTGCCGAAATTTACAAATAATTTCCTTTAAAGGATTAACAATGGGGCTCGTAGTTCACTTAAACTTGAAGAGCAAAAAATTGTCGAATTGTACTGTTTGGATACTTTGCATATATGTTTCTTAGACTATATAGAAGCAATATATACAATGATTTCAACCGTCTACCTGTTCCATTCATTGTTCTACTTGTCGAAAGTTACAAATAATTTCCGTTAAGGGATTAACAATGGGGATCGTAGTTTACTTAAACTTGAAGAACAAAAAATTGGCGAATTGCACTGTTTGGATGCTTTGCATATATGTTTCTTAGACTATATAGAAGCAATATATACAAAGATTTCAACCGTCTACGTGTTCCAATCATTGTTCTACTTGTAGAAAGTTACAATTAATTTCCGTTAAAGGATTAACAATGGGGCTCGTAGTTCACTTAAACTTGAAGAACAAAAAATTGGCGAATTGTACTGTTTGGATTCTTTGCATATATGTTTCGTAGACTATATAGAAGCAATATATACAATGATTTCAACCGTCTACATGATCCATTCATTGTTCTACTTGTCGAAATTTACAAATAATTTCCTTTAAAGGATTAACAATTGGGCTCGTAGTTCACTTAAACTTGAAGAACAAAAAATTGGCGATTGTTACTGTTTAGATGCTTCGCATATATGTTTCTTAGATTATATAGAAGCAATATATACAAAGATTTCAACCGTCTACCAGTTCCATTCATTGTTCTACTTGTCGAAAATTACAAATAATTACCGATAAAGGATTAACCATTGGGGCTCATTGTTCACTTAAACTTGAAGTACAAAAAATTCGCGAATTGTACTGTTTGGATGCCTTGCATATATGTTTCTTAGACTATATAGAAGCAATATATACAAAGATTTCAACCGTCTACCTGTTCCATTCATTGTTCTACTTGTCGAAAGTTACAAATAATTTCCTATAAAGGATTAACAATGGGGCTCATTGTTCAGTTAAACTTGAAGGACAAAAAATTGGCGAATGTTACTGTTTGGATGTTTTGCGTACATGTTTCTTAGACTATATGGAAGCAATATATACAAGGATTTCAACCGTCTACCTGTTCCATTCATTGTTCTACTTGTCGAAAGTTACAAATAATTTCCGATAAAGGATTAACCATTGGGGCTCATTGTTCACTTAAACTTGAAGAACAAAAAATTGGCGAATTGTACTGTTTGGATGCTTTGCATATATGTTTCTTAGACTATATAGAAGCAATATATACAATGATTTCAACCGTCTACCTATTTCATTCATTGTTCTACTTTCCGAAATTTACAAATAATTTCCTTTAAAGGATTAACAATGGAGCTCGTAGTTCACTTAAACTTGAAGAGCTAAAAATTGGCGATTTGTACTGTTTGGACGCTTTGCATATATGTTTCTTTGACTATATAGAAGCAATATATGCAATGATTTCAACAGTCTACCTGTTCCATTCATTGTTCTACTTGTCGAAATTTACAAATAATTTCCGATAAAGGATTAACAATGGGGCTCATTGTTCACTTAAACTTGAAGAACAAAAAATTGGCGAATTGTACTGTTTGGATGCTTTGCATATATGTTTCTTAGACTATATAGAAGGAATATATACAATGATTTCAACCGTCTACCTATTCCATTCATTGTTCTACTTGCCGAAATTTACAAATAATTTCCTTTAAAGGATTAACAATGGGGCTCATTGTTCACTAAACTTGAAGAACAAAAAATTGTCGAATTGTACTGTTTGGATGCTTTGCATATATGTTTCTTAGACTATATAAAAGCAATATATACAATGATTTCAACCGTCTACCTGTTCCATTCATTGTTCTACTTGTCGAAAGTTACAAATAATTTCCGTTAAGGGATTAACAATGGGGATCGTAGTTTACTTAAACTTGAAGAACAAAAAATTGGCGAATTGTACTGTTTGGATGCTTTGCATATATGTTTCTTAGACTATATAGAAAGAATATATACAATGATTTCAACCGTCTACCTATTCCATTCATTGTTCTACTTGCCGAAATTTACAAATAATTTCCTTTAAAGGATTAACAATGGGGCTCATTGTTCACTTAAACTTGAAGAACGAAAAATTGTCGAATGGTACTGTTTGGATGCTTTGCCTAGATGTTTCTTAGACTATTTAGAAGCAATATATAGAAAGATTTCACCCGTCTACCTGTACTATTCATTGTTCTACTTGTAGAAAGTTACAAATAATTACCATTTCATGATTATCAATGGGGCTCGCTGTTCACTTAATCTTGAAGATCAAAAAATTGGCGACTGGTACTGTTTGGATGCTTTGCATATATGTTTCTTAGATTATATAGAAGCAATATATACAATGATTTCAACAGTCTACCTGTTTCATTCATTGTTCTACTTGTCGATAGTTACAAATAAATTCCTTTAAAGGATTAACAATGGGGCTCGTAGTTCACTTACACTTGAAGAACAAAAAATTGGCGAATGGTACTGTTTGGATGCTTTGCATATATGTTTCTTATACTATATAGAAGCAATATATACAAAGATTTCAACCGTCTACCTGTTCCATTCAATGTTCTACTTGTCGAAAGTTACAAATAATTTCCGATAAAGGATTAACAATGGGGCTCATTGTTCACTTAAACTTGAAGAACAAAAAATTGGCGAATTGTACTGTTTGGACGCTTTGCATATATGTTTCTTGGACTATATAGAAGCAACATACACAATGATTTCAACAGTGTACCTGTTCCATTCATTGTTCTACATGTCGAAATTTACAAATAATTCCCGATAAAGGATTAACAATGGGGCTCATTGTTCACTTAAACTTGAAGAACAAAAAATTGGCGAATTGTATTGTTTGGATGCTTTGCATATATGTTTCTTAGACTATATAGAAGCAATATATACAAAGATTTCAACCGTCTACCTGTTCCATTCATTGTTCTACTTGTCGAAAGTTACAAATAATTTCCGATAAAGGATTAACAATGGGTCTCATTGTTCACTTAAACTTGAAGAACAAAAAATTGGCGAATGGTACTGTTTGGTTGCTTTGCATATATGTTTCTTAGACCTTATAGAAGCAATATATACAAAGATTTCAACCGTCTACCTGTTCCATTCATTGTTCTACTTGTCGATAGATGCAAATAATTTCCGTTAAGGGATTAACAATGGGGATCGTAGTTTACTTAAACTGGAAGAACAAGAAATTGACGAATTGTACTGTTTGGATGCTTTGCATATATGTTTCTTAGACTATATAGAAGCAATATATACAATGATTTCAACCGTCTACCTATTCCATTCATTGTTCTACTTGCCGAAATTTACAAATAATTTCCTTTAAAGGATTAACAATGGGGCTCGTAGTTCACTTAAACTTGAAGAACAAAAAATTGGCAAATGGTACTATTTGGATGCTTTGAATATATGTTTCTTATATTATATAGAAGCAATATATACAAATATTTCAACCGTCTACCTGTTCCATTCATTGTTCGACTTGTCGAAAATTACAAATAATTTCCGATAAAGGATTAACCATTGGGGCTCATTGTTCACTTAAACTTGAAGACCAAAAAATTGGCGACTGGTACTGTTTGGATGCTTTGCGTACATGTTTCTTAGACTATATGGAAGCAATATATACAAAGATTTCAACCGTCTACCTGTTCCAATCATTGTTCTACTTGTCGAAATTTACACATAATTTCCTTTAAAGGATTAACAATGGGGCTCGTTGTTAACTTAAACTTGAAGAACAATAAATTGGCGAATTGTACTGTTTGGATGCTTTGCATATATGTTTCTTAGACTATATAGAAGCAATATATACAAAGATTTCAACCGTCTACCTGTTCCATTCATTGTTCTACTTGTCGAAAGTTACAAATAATTTCCGATAAAGGATTAACCATTGGGGCTCATTGTTCACTTAAACTTGAAGAACAAAAAATTGGCGAATTGTACTGTTTGGATGCTTTACGTACATGTTTCTTAGACTATATGGAAGCAATATATACAAAGATTTCAACCGTCTACGTGTTCCAATCATTGTTCTACTTGTCGAAATTTACAAATAATTTCCTTTAAAGGATTAACAATGGGACTCGTTGTTCACTTAAACTTGAAGAACAAAAAAGTGGCGAATGGTACTGTTTGGATGCTTTGCATATATGTTTCTTAGACTATATAGAAGCAATATATACAAAGATTTCAACCGTCTACCTGTTCCATTCATTGTTCTACTTGTCGAAAGTTACAAATAATTTCCGATAAAGGATTAACAATGGGTCTCATGGTTCACTTAAACTTGAAGAACAAAAAATTGGCGAATTGTACTGTTTGGATGCTTTGCATATATGTTTCTTAGACTATTTAGAAGCAATATATAGAATGTTTTCACCCGTCTACCTGCACTATTCATTGTTCTACTTGTAGAAAGTTACAAATAATTTCCATTTCATTATTATCAATGGGGCTCGCTGTTCACTTAAACTTGAAGAACAAAAAATTGGCGAATTGTACTGTTTGGATGCTTTGCATATATGTTTCTTAGACTATATAGAAGCAATGTATACAAAGATTTCAACCGTCTACCTGTTCCATTCATTGTTCTACTAGTCGAAAGTTACAAATAATTACCGATAAAGGATTAACCATTGGGGCTCATTGTTCACTTAAACTTGAAGAACAAAAAATTGGCGAATTGTACTGTTTGGATGCTTTGCATATATGTTTCTTAGACTATATACAAGCAATATATACAATGATTTCATCCGTCTACCTGTTCCATTCATTGTTCTACTTGTCGAATGTTACAAATAATTTCCGTTAAGGGATTAACAAAGGGGATCGTAGTTTACTTAAACTTGAAGAACAAAAAATTCGCGAATTGTACTGTTTGGATGCTTTGCATATATGTTTCTTAGACTATTTAGAAGCAATATATAGAATGATTTCACCCGTCTACCTGCACTATTCATTGTTCTACTTGTAGAAAGTTACAAATAATTTCCATTTCATGATTATCAATGGGGCTCGCTGTTCACTTAAACTTGAAGAACAAAAAATTGGCGAATTGTACTGTTTGGATGCTTTGCAGATATGTTTCTTAGACTATATAGAAGCGATGTATACAAAGATTTCAACCGTCTACCTGTTCCATTCATTGTTCTACTTGTCGAAAGTTACAAATAATTACCGATAAAGGATTAACCATTGGGGCTCATTGTTCACTTAAACTTGAAGAACAAAAAATTGGCGAATTGTACTGTTTGGATGCTTTGCATATATGTTTCTTAGACTATATAGAAGCAATATATACAATGATTTCAACCGTCCACCTGTTCCAATCATTGTTCTACTTGTCGAAATTTACACATAATTTCCTTTAAAGGATTAACAATGGGGCTCGTTGTTAACTTAAACTTGAAGAACAATAAATTGGCGAATTGTACTGTTTGGATGCTTTGCATATATGTTTCTTAGACTATATAGAAGCAATATATACAAAGATTTCAACCGTCTACCTGTTCCATTCATTGTTCTACTTGTCGAAAGTTACAAATAATTTCCTATAAAGGATTAACAATGGGGCTCATTGTTCAGTTAAACTTGAAGGACAAAAAATTGGCGAATGTTACTGTTTGGATGTTTTGCGTACATGTTTCTTAGACTATATGGAAGCAATATATACAAGGATTTCAACCGTCTACCTGTTCCATTCATTGTTCTACTTGTCGAAAGTTACAAATAATTTCCGATAAAGGATTAACCATTGGGGCTCATTGTTCACTTAAACTTGAAGAACAAAAAATTGGCGAATTGTACTGTTTGGATGCTTTGCATATATGTTTCTTAGACTATATAGAAGCAATATATACAATGATTTCAACCGTCTACCTATTTCATTCATTGTTCTACTTTCCGAAATTTACAAATAATTTCCTTTAAAGGATTAACAATGGAGCTCGTAGTTCACTTAAACTTGAAGAGCTAAAAATTGGCGATTTGTACTGTTTGGACGCTTTGCATATATGTTTCTTTGACTATATAGAAGCAATATATGCAATGATTTCAACAGTCTACCTGTTCCATTCATTGTTCTACTTGTCGAAATTTACAAATAATTTCCGATAAAGGATTAACAATGGGGCTCATTGTTCACTTAAACTTGAAGAACAAAAAATTGGCGAATTGTACTGTTTGGATGCTTTGCATATATGTTTCTTAGACTATATAGAAGGAATATATACAATGATTTCAACCGTCTACCTATTCCATTCATTGTTCTACTTGCCGAAATTTACAAATAATTTCCTTTAAAGGATTAACAATGGGGCTCATTGTTCACTAAACTTGAAGAACAAAAAATTGTCGAATTGTACTGTTTGGATGCTTTGCATATATGTTTCTTAGACTATATAAAAGCAATATATACAATGATTTCAACCGTCTACCTGTTCCATTCATTGTTCTACTTGTCGAAAGTTACAAATAATTTCCGTTAAGGGATTAACAATGGGGATCGTAGTTTACTTAAACTTGAAGAACAAAAAATTGGCGAATTATACTGTTTGGATGCTTTGCATATATGTTTCTTAGACTATATAGAAAGAATATATACAATGATTTCAACCGTCTACCTATTCCATTCATTGTTCTACTTGCCGAAATTTACAAATAATTTCCTTTAAAGGATTAACAATGGGGCTCATTGTTCACTTAAACTTGAAGAACGAAAAATTGGCGAATGGTACTGTTTGGATGCTTTGCATATATGTTTCTTATACTATATAGAAGCAATATATACAAAGATTTCAACCGTCTACCTGTTCCATTCAATGTTCTACTTGTCGAAAGTTACAAATAATTTCCGATAAAGGATTAACAATGGGGCTCATTGTTCACTTAAACTTGAAGAACAAAAAATTGGCGAATTGTACTGTTTGGACGCTTTGCATATATGTTTCTTGGACTATATAGAAGCAACATACACAATGATTTCAACAGTGTACCTGTTCCATTCATTGTTCTACATGTCGAAATTTACAAATAATTCCCGATAAAGGATTAACAATGGGGCTCATTGTTCACTTAAACTTGAAGAACAAAAAATTGGCGAATTGTATTGTTTGGATGCTTTGCATATATGTTTCTTAGACTATATAGAAGCAATATATACAAAGATTTCAACCGTCTACCTGTTCCATTCATTGTTCTACTTGTCGAAAGTTACAAATAATTTCCGATAAAGGATTAACAATGGGTCTCATTGTTCACTTAAACTTGAAGAACAAAAAATTGGCGAATGGTACTGTTTGGTTGCTTTGCATATATGTTTCTTAGACCTTATAGAAGCAATATATACAAAGATTTCAACCGTCTACCTGTTCCATTCATTGTTCTACTTGTCGATAGATGCAAATAATTTCCGTTAAGGGATTAACAATGGGGATCGTAGTTTACTTAAACTGGAAGAACAAGAAATTGACGAATTGTACTGTTTGGATGCTTTGCATATATGTTTCTTAGACTATATAGAAGCAATATATACAATGATTTCAACCGTCTACCTATTCCATTCATTGTTCTACTTGCCGAAATTTACAAATAATTTCCTTTAAAGGATTAACAATGGGGCTCGTAGTTCACTTAAACTTGAAGAACAAAAAATTGGCAAATGGTACTATTTGGATGCTTTGAATATATGTTTCTTATATTATATAGAAGCAATATATACAAATATTTCAACCGTCTACCTGTTCCATTCATTGTTCGACTTGTCGAAAATTACAAATAATTTCCGATAAAGGATTAACCATTGGGGCTCATTGTTCACTTAAACTTGAAGACCAAAAAATTGGCGACTGGTACTGTTTGGATGCTTTGCGTACATGTTTCTTAGACTATATGGAAGCAATATATACAAAGATTTCAACCGTCTACCTGTTCCAATCATTGTTCTACTTGTCGAAATTTACACATAATTTCCTTTAAAGGATTAACAATGGGGCTCGTTGTTAACTTAAACTTGAAGAACAATAAATTGGCGAATTGTACTGTTTGGATGCTTTGCATATATGTTTCTTAGACTATATAGAAGCAATATATACAAAGATTTCAACCGTCTACCTGTTCCATTCATTGTTCTACTTGTCGAAAGTTACAAATAATTTCCGATAAAGGATTAACCATTGGGGCTCATTGTTCACTTAAACTTGAAGAACAAAAAATTGGCGAATTGTACTGTTTGGATGCTTTACGTACATGTTTCTTAGACTATATGGAAGCAATATATACAAAGATTTCAACCGTCTACGTGTTCCAATCATTGTTCTACTTGTCGAAATTTACAAATAATTTCCTTTAAAGGATTAACAATGGGACTCGTTGTTCACTTAAACTTGAAGAACAAAAAAGTGGCGAATGGTACTGTTTGGATGCTTTGCATATATGTTTCTTAGACTATATAGAAGCAATATATACAAAGATTTCAACCGTCTACCTGTTCCATTCATTGTTCTACTTGTCGAAAGTTACAAATAATTTCCGATAAAGGATTAACAATGGGTCTCATGGTTCACTTAAACTTGAAGAACAAAAAATTGGCGAATTGTACTGTTTGGATGCTTTGCATATATGTTTCTTAGACTATTTAGAAGCAATATATAGAATGTTTTCACCCGTCTACCTGCACTATTCATTGTTCTACTTGTAGAAAGTTACAAATAATTTCCATTTCATTATTATCAATGGGGCTCGCTGTTCACTTAAACTTGAAGAACAAAAAATTGGCGAATTGTACTGTTTGGATGCTTTGCATATATGTTTCTTAGACTATATAGAAGCAATGTATACAAAGATTTCAACCGTCTACCTGTTCCATTCATTGTTCTACTAGTCGAAAGTTACAAATAATTACCGATAAAGGATTAACCATTGGGGCTCATTGTTCACTTAAACTTGAAGAACAAAAAATTGGCGAATTGTACTGTTTGGATGCTTTGCATATATGTTTCTTAGACTATATACAAGCAATATATACAATGATTTCATCCGTCTACCTGTTCCATTCATTGTTCTACTTGTCGAATGTTACAAATAATTTCCGTTAAGGGATTAACAAAGGGGATCGTAGTTTACTTAAACTTGAAGAACAAAAAATTGGCGAATTGTACTGTTTGGATGCTTTGCATATATGTTTCTTAGACTATTTAGAAGCAATATATAGAATGATTTCACCCGTCTACCTGCACTATTCATTGTTCTACTTGTAGAAAGTTACAAATAATTTCCATTTCATGATTATCAATGGGGCTCGCTGTTCACTTAAACTTGAAGAACAAAAAATTGGCGAATTGTACTGTTTGGATGCTTTGCAGATATGTTTCTTAGACTATATAGAAGCAATGTATACAAAGATTTCAACCGTCTACCTGTTCCATTCATTGTTCTACTTGTCGAAAGTTACAAATAATTACCGATAAAGGATTAACCATTGGGGCTCATTGTTCACTTAAACTTGAAGAACAAAAAATTGGCGAATTGTACTGTTTGGATGCTTTGCATATATGTTTCTTAGACTATATAGAAGCAATATATACAATGATTTCAACCGTCCACCTGTTCCAATCATTGTTCTACTTGTCGAAATTTACACATAATTTCCTTTAAAGGATTAACAATGGGGCTCGTTGTTAACTTAAACTTGAAGAACAATAAATTGGCGAATTGTACTGTTTGGATGCTTTGCATATATGTTTCTTAGACTATATAGAAGCAATATATACAAAGATTTCAACCGTCTACCTGTTCCATTCATTGTTCTACTTGTCGAAAGTTACAAATAATTTCCTATAAAGGATTAACAATGGGGCTCATTGTTCAGTTAAACTTGAAGGACAAAAAATTGGCGAATGTTACTGTTTGGATGTTTTGCGTACATGTTTCTTAGACTATATGGAAGCAATATATACAAGGATTTCAACCGTCTACCTGTTCCATACATTGTTCTACTTGTCGAAAGTTACAAATAATTTCCGATAAAGGATTAACCATTGGGGCTCATTGTTCACTTAAACTTGAAGAACAAAAAATTGGCGAATTGTACTGTTTGGATGCTTTGCATATATGTTTCTTAGACTATATAGAAGCAATATATACAATGATTTCAACCGTCTACCTATTTCATTCATTGTTCTACTTTCCGAAATTTACAAATAATTTCCTTTAAAGGATTAACAATGGAGCTCGTAGTACACTTAAACTTGAAGAGCTAAAAATTGGCGATTTGTACTGTTTGGACGCTTTGCATATATGTTTCTTTGACTATATAGAAGCAATATATGCAATGATTTCAACAGTCTACCTGTTCCATTCATTGTTCTACTTGTCGAAATTTACAAATAATTTCCGATAAAGGATTAACAATGGGGCTCATTGTTCACTTAAACTTGAAGAACAAAAAATTGGCGAATTGTACTGTTTGGATGCTTTGCATATATGTTTCTTAGACTATATAGAAGGAATATATACAATGATTTCAACCGTCTACCTATTTCATTCATTGTTCTACTTTCCGAAATTTACAAATAATTTCCGTTAAGGGATTAACAATGGGGATCGTAGTTTACTTAAACTTGAAGAACAAAAAATTGGCGAATTGTACTGTTTGGATGCTTTGCATATATGTTTCTTAGACTATATAGAAAGAATATATACAATGATTTCAATCGTCTACCTATTCCATTCATTGTTCTACTTGCCGAAATTTACAAATAATTTCCTTTAAAGGATTAACAATGGGGCTCATTGTTCACTTAAACTTGAAGAACGAAAAATTGTCGAATGGTACTGTTTGGATGCTTTGCCTAGATGTTTCTTAGACTATTTAGAAGCAATATATAGAAAGATTTCACCCGTCTACCTGTACTATTCATTGTTCTACTTGTAGAAAGTTACAAATAATTACCATTTCATGATTATCAATGGGGCTCGCTGTTCACTTAATCTTGAAGATCAAAAAATTGGCGACTGGTACTGTTTGGATGCTTTGCATATATGTTTCTTAGATTATATAGAAGCAATATATACAATGATTTCAACAGTCTACCTGTTTCATTCATTGTTCTACTTGTCGATAGTTACAAATAAATTCCTTTAAAGGATTAACAATGGGGCTCGTAGTTCACTTACACTTGAAGAACAAAAAATTGGCGAATGGTACTGTTTGGATGCTTTGCATATATGTTTCTTATACTATATAGAAGCAATATATACAAAGATTTCAACCGTCTACCTGTTCCATTCAATGTTCTACTTGTCGAAAGTTACAAATAATTTCCGATAAAGGATTAACAATGGGGCTCATTGTTCACTTAAACTTGAAGAACAAAAAATTGGCGAATTGTACTGTTTGGACGCTTTGCATATATGTTTCTTGGACTATATAGAAGCAACATATACAATGATTTCAACAGTGTACCTGTTCCATTCATTGTTCTACATGTCGAAATTTACAAATAATTCCCGATAAAGGATTAACAATGGGGCTCATTGTTCACTTAAACTTGAAGAACAAAAAATTGGCGAATTGTATTGTTTGGATGCTTTGCATATATGTTTCTTAGACTATATAGAAGCAATATATACAAAGATTTCAACCGTCTACCTGTTCCATTCATTGTTCTACTTGTCGAAAGTTACAAATAATTTCCGATAAAGGATTAACAATTGGTCTCATTGTTCACTTAAACTTGAAGAACAAAAAATTGGCGAATGGTACTGTTTGGTTGCTTTGCATATATGTTTCTTAGACCTTATAGAAGCAATATATACAAAGATTTCAACCGTCTACCTGTTCCATTCATTGTTCTACTTGTCGATAGATGCAAATAATTTCCGTTAAGGGATTAACAATGGGGATCGTAGTTTACTTAAACTGGAAGAACAAGAAATTGACGAATTGTACTGTTTGGATGCTTTGCATATATGTTTCTTAGACTATATAGAAGCAATATATACAATGATTTCAACCGTCTACCTATTCCATTCATTGTTCTACTTGCCGAAATTTACAAATAATTTCCTTTAAAGGATTAACAATGGGGCTCGTAGTTCACTTAAACTTGAAGAACAAAAAATTGGCAAATGGTACTATTTGGAGGCTTTGAATATATGTTTCTTATATTATATAGAAGCAATATATACAAATATTTCAACCGTCTACCTGTTCCATTCATTGTTCGACTTGTCGAAAATTACAAATAATTTCCGATAAAGGATTAACCATTGGGGCTCATTGTTCACTTAAACTTGAAGACCAAAAAATTGGCGAATGGTACTGTTTGGATGCTTTGCGTACATGTTTCTTAGACTATATGGAAGCAATATATACAAAGATTTCAACCGTCTACCTGTTCCAATCATTGTTCTACTTGTCGAAATTTACACATAATTTCCTTTAAAGGATTAACAATGGGGCTCGTTGTTAACTTAAACTTGAAGAACAATAAATTGGCGAATTGTACTGTTTGGATGCTTTGCATATATGTTTCTTAGACTATATAGAAGCAATATATACAAAGATTTCAACCGTCTACCTGTTCCATTCATTGTTCTACTTGTCGAAAGTTACAAATAATTTCCGATAAAGGATTAACAATGGGTCTCATGGTTCACTTAAACTTGAAGAACAAAAAATTGGCGAATTGTACTGTTTGGATGCTTTGCATATATGTTTCTTAGACTATTTAGAAGCAATATATAGAATGTTTTCACCCGTCTACCTGCACTATTCATTGTTCTACTTGTAGAAAGTTACAAATAATTTCCATTTCATTATTATCAATGGGGCTCGCTGTTCACTTAAACTTGAAGAACAAAAAATTGGCGAATTGTACTGTTTGGATGCTCTGCATATATGTTTCTTAGACTATATAGAAGCAATGTATACAAAGATTTCAACCGTCTACCTGTTCCATTCATTGTTCTACTAGTCGAAAGTTACAAATAATTACCGATAAAGGATTAACCATTGGGGCTCATTGTTCACTTAAACTTGAAGAACAAAAAATTGGCGAATTGTACTGTTTGGATGCTTTGCATATATGTTTCTTAGACTATATACAAGCAATATATACAATGATTTCATCCGTCTACCTGTTCCATTCATTGTTCTACTTGTCGAATGTTACAAATAATTTCCGTTAAGGGATTAACAAAGGGGATCGTAGTTTACTTAAACTTGAAGAACAAAAAATTGGCGAATTGTACTGTTTGGATGCTTTGCATAGATGTTTCTTAGACTATTTAGAAGCAATATATAGAAAGATTTCACCCGTCTACCTGTACTATTCATTGTTCTACTTGTAGAAAGTTACAAATACTTTCCATTTCATGATTATCAATGGGGCTCGCGGTTCACTTAAACTTGAAGATCAAAAAATTGGCGATTGTTACTGTTTAGATGATTTGCATATATGTTTCGTAGACTATATAGAAGCAATATATACAATGATTTCAACCGTCTACCTATTCCATTCATTGTTCTACTAGTCGAAAGTTACAAATAATTACCGATAAAGGATTAACCATTGGGGCTCATTGTTCACTTAAACTTGAAGAACAAAAAATTGGCGAATTGTACTGTTTGGATGCTTTGCATATATGTTTCTTAGACTATATACAAGCAATATATACAATGATTTCATCCGTCTACCTGTTCCATTCATTGTTCTACTTGTCGAATGTTACAAATAATTTCCGTTAAGGGATTAACAAAGGGGATCGTAGTTTACTTAAACTTGAAGAACAAAAAATTGGCGAATTGTACTGTTTGGATGCTTTGCATATATGTTTCTTAGACTATATACAAGCAATATATACAATGATTTCATCCGTCTACCTGTTCCATTCATTGTTCTACTTGTCGAATGTTACAAATAATTTCCGTTAAGGGATTAACAAAGGGGATCGTAGTTTACTTAAACTTGAAGAACAAAAAATTGGCGAATTGTACTGTTTGGATGCTTTGCATATATGTTTCTTAGACTATTTAGAAGCAATATATAGAATGATTTCACCCGTCTACCTGCACTATTCATTGTTCTACTTGTAGAAAGTTACAAATAATTTCCATTTCATGATTATCAATGGGGCTCGCTGTTCACTTAAACTTGAAGAACAAAAAATTGGCGAATTGTACTATTTGGATGCTTTGCAGATATGTTTCTTAGACTATATAGAAGCAATGTATACAAAGATTTCAACCGTCTACCTGTTCCATTCATTGTTCTACTTGTCGAATGTTACAAATAATTTCCGTTAAGGGATTAACAAAGGGGATCGTAGTTTACTTAAACTTGAAGAACAAAAAATTGGCGAATTGTACTGTTTGAATGCTTTGCATATATGTTTCTTAGACTATATAGAAGCAATATGTATAATGATTTCAACCGTCTACCTGTTCCATTCATTGTTCTACTTGTCGAATGTTACAAATAATTTCCGTTAAGGGATTAACAAAGGGGATCGTAGTTTACTTAAACTTGAAGAACAAAAAATTGGCGAATGGAACTGTTTGGATGCTTTGCATATATGTTTCTTAGACTATATGGAAGCAATATATACAAAGATTTCAACCGTCTACGTGTTCCAATCATTGTTCTACTTGTAGAAAGTCACAATTAATTTCCGTTAAAGGATTAACAATGGGGCTCGTAGTTCACTTAAACTTGAAGAACAAAAAATTGGCGAATTGTACTGTTTGGATGCTTTGCATATATGTTTCTTAGACTATATAGAAGCAATATATACAATGATTTCAACCGTCCACCTGTTCCATTCATTGTTCTACTTGTCGAATGTTACAAATAATTTCCGTTAAGGGATTAACAAAGGGGATCGTAGTTTACTTAAACTTGAAGAACAAAAAATTGGCGAATTGTACTGTTTGGATGCTTTGCATATATGTTTCTTAGACTATTTAGAAGCAATATATAGAATGATTTCACCCGTCTACCTGCACTATTCATTGTTCTACTTGTAGAAAGTTACAAATAATTTCCATTTCATGATTATCAATGGGGCTCGCTGTTCACTTAAACTTGAAGAACAAAAAATTGGCGAATTGTACTGTTTGGATGCTTTGCATATATGTTTCTTAGACTATTTAGAAGCAATATATAGAATGATTTCACCCGTCTACCTGCACTATTCATTGTTCTACTTGTAGAAAGTTACAAATAATTTCCATTTCATGATTATCAATGGGGCTCGCTGTTCACTTAAACTTGAAGATCAAAAAATTGGCGATTGTTACTGTTTAGATGATTTGCATATATGTTTCGTAGACTATATAGAAGCAATATATACAATGATTTCAACCGTCTACCTATTCCATTCATTGTTCTACTAGTCGAAAGTTACAAATAATTACCGATAAAGGATTAACCATTGGGGCTCATTGTTCACTTAAACTTGAAGAACAAAAAATTGGCGAATTGTACTGTTTGGATGCTTTGCATATATGTTTCTTAGACTATATACAAGCAATATATACAATGATTTCATCCGTCTACCTGTTCCATTCATTGTTCTACTTGTCGAATGTTACAAATAATTTCCGTTAAGGGATTAACAAAGGGGATCGTAGTTTACTTAAACTTGAAGAACAAAAAATTGGCGAATTGTACTGTTTGGATGCTTTGCATATATGTTTCTTAGACTATATACAAGCAATATATACAATGATTTCATCCGTCTACCTGTTCCATTCATTGTTCTACTTGTCGAATGTTACAAATAATTTCCGTTAAGGGATTAACAAAGGGGATCGTAGTTTACTTAAACTTGAAGAACAAAAAATTGGCGAATTGTACTGTTTGGATGCTTTGCATATATGTTTCTTAGACTATTTAGAAGCAATATATAGAATGATTTCACCCGTCTACCTGCACTATTCATTGTTCTACTTGTAGAAAGTTACAAATAATTTCCATTTCATGATTATCAATGGGGCTCGCTGTTCACTTAAACTTGAAGAACAAAAAATTGGCGAATTGTACTGTTTGGATGCTTTGCATATATGTTTCTTAGACTATTTAGAAGCAATATATAGAATGATTTCACCCGTCTACCTGCACTATTCATTGTTCTACTTGTAGAAAGTTACAAATAATTTCCATTTCATGATTATCAATGGGGCTCGCTGTTCACTTAAACTTGAAGAACAAAAAATTGGCGAATTGTACTGTTTGGATGCTTTGCATATATGTTTCTTAGACTATATAGAAGCAATATATACAATGATTTCAACCGTCCACCTGTTCCATTCATTGTTCTACTTGTCGAATGTTACAAATAATTTCCGTTAAGGGATTAACAAAGGGGATCGTAGTTTACTTAAACTTGAAGAACAAAAAATTGGCGAATTGTACTGTTTGGATGCTTTGCATAGATGTTTCTTAGACTATTTAGAAGCAATATACAGAAAGATTTCACCCGTCTACCTGTACTATTCATTGTTCTACTTGTAGAAAGTTACAAATAATTTCCATTTCATGATTATCAATGGGGCTCGCGGTTCACTTAAACTTGAAGATCAAAAAATTGGCGATTGTTACTGTTTAGATGCTTTGCATATATGTTTCTTAGATTATATAGAAACAATATATACAAAGATTTCAACCGTCTACCAGTTCCATTCATTGTTCTACTTGTCGAAAATTACAAATAATTACCGATAAAGGATTAACCATTGGGGCTCATTGTTCACTTAAACTTGAAGAACAAAAAATTGGCGAATTGTACTGTTTGGATGCTTTGCATATATGTTTCTTAGACTATGTAGAAGCAATATATACAAAGATTTCAACCGTCTACCTGTTCCATTCATTGTTCTACTTGGCGAAAGTTACAAATAATTTCCTTTAAAGGATTAACAATGGGGCTCATTGTTCACTTAAACTTGAAGAACAAAAAATTGGCGAATTGTACTGTTTGGATGCTTTGCATATATGTTTCTTAGACTATATAGAAGCAATATATACAATTTTTTCAACCGTCTACATGATCCATTCATTGATCTACTTGCCGAAAGTTACAAATAATTTCCGATAAAGGATTAACAATGGGTCTCATTGTTCACTTAAACTTGAAGAACAAAAAATTGGCGAATGGTACTGTTTGGATGCTTTGCATATATGTTTCTTAGACTATATGGAAGCAATATATACAAAGATTTCAACCGTCTACGTGTTCCAATCATTGTTCTACTTGTAGAAAGTCACAATTAATTTCCGTTAAAGGATTAACAATGGGGCTCGTAGTTCACTTAAACTTGAAGAACAAAAAATTGGCGAATTGTACTGTTTGGATGCTTTGCATAGATGTTTCTTAGACTATTTAGAAGCAATATATAGAAAGATTTCACCCGTCTACCTGTACTATTCATTGTTCAACTTGTAGAAAGTTACAAATAATTTCCATTTCATGATTATCAATGGGGCTCGCTGTTCACTTAAACTTGAAGATCAAAAAATTGGCGATTGTTACTGTTTAGATGATTTGCATATATGTTTCGTAGACTATATAGAAGCAATATATACAATGATTTCAACCGTCTACCTATTCCATTCATTGTTCTACTTGTCGAAAGTTACAAATAATTACCGATAAAGGATTAACCATCGGGGCTCATTGTTCACTTAAACTTGAAGAACAAAAAATTGGCGAATTGTACTGTTTGGATGCTTTGCATATATGTTTCTTAGACTATATAGAAGCAATATATACAATGATTTCAACCGTCCACCTGTTCCATTCATTGTTCTACTTGTCGAATGTTACAAATAATTTCCGTTAAGGGATTAACAAAGGGGATCGTAGTTTACTTAAACTTGAAGAACAAAAAATTGGCGAATTGTACTGTTTGGATGCTTTGCATATATGTTTCTTAGACTATATAGAAGCAATATATATAATGATTTCAACCGTCTACCTGTTCCATTCATTGTTCTACTTGTCGAAAATTACAAATAATTTCCGTTAAGGGATTAACAATGGGGATCGTAGTTTACTTAAACTTGAAGAACAAAAAATTGGCGAATTGTACTGTTTGGATGCTTTGCATAGATGTTTCTTAGACTATTTAGAAGCAATATATAGAAAGATTTCACCCGTCTACCTGTACTATTCATTGTTCTACTTGTAGAAAGTTACAAATAATTTCCATTTCATGATTATCAATGGGGCTCGCGGTTCACTTAAACTTGAAGATCAAATAATTGGCGATTGTTACTGTCTAGATGCTTTGCATATATGTTTCTTAGATTATATAGAAACAATATATACAAAGATTTCAACCGTCTACCAGTTCCATTCATTGTTCTACTTGTCGAAAATTACAAATAATTACCGATAAAGGATTAACCATTGGGGCTCATTGTTCACTTAAACTTGAAGAACAAAAAAGTGGCGAATTGTACTGTTTGGATGCTTTGCATATATGTTTCTTAGACTATGTAGAAGCAATATATACAAAGATTTCAACCGTCTACCTGTTCCATTCATTGTTCTACTTGTCGAAAGTTACAAATAATTTCCTTTAAAGGATTAACAATGGGGCTCATTGTTCACTTAAACTTGAAGAACAAAAAATTGGCGAATTGTACTGTTTGGATGCTTTGCATATATGTTTCTTAGACTATTTAGAAGCAATATATAGAATGATTTCACCCGTCTACCTGCACTATTCATTGTTCTACTTGTAGAAAGTTACAAATAATTTCCATTTCATGATTATCAATGGGGCTCGCTGTTCACTTAAACTTGAAGAACAAGAAATTGGCGAATTGTACTGTTTGGATGCTTTGCAGATATGTTTCTTAGACTATATAGAAGCAATGTATACAAAGATTTCAACCGTCTACCTGTTCCATTCATTGTTCTACTTGTCGAAAGTTACAAATAATTACCGATAAAGGATTAACCATTGGGGCTCATTGTTCACTTAAACTTGAAGAACAAAAAATTGGCGAATTGTACTCTTTGGATGCTTTGCATATATGTTTCTTATACTATATAGAAGCAATATATACAATGATTTCAACCGTCCACCTGTTCCATTCATTGTTCTACTTGTAGAAAGTTACAAATAATTTCCATTTCATTATTATCAATGGGGCTCGCTGTTCACTTAAACTTGAAGAACAAAAAATTGGCGAATTGTACTGTTTGGATGCTTTGCATATATGTTTCTTAGACTATATAGAAGCAAGGTATACAAAGATTTCAACCGTCTACCTGTTCCATTCATTGTTCTACTAGTCGAAAGTTACAAATAATTACCGATAAAGGATTAACCATTGGGGCTCATTGTTCACTTAAACTTGAAGAACAAAAAATTGGCGAATTGTACTGTTTGGATGCTTTGCATATATGTTTCTTAGACTATATACAAGCAATATATACAATGATTTCATCCGTCTACCTGTTCCATTCATTGTTCTACTTGTCGAATGTTACAAATAATTTCCGTTAAGGGATTAACAAAGGGGATCGTAGTTTACTTAAACTTGAAGAACAAAAAATTGGCGAATTGTACTGTTTTGATGCTTTGCATATATGTTTCTTAGACTATATAGAAGCAATATATAGATTGATTTCAACAGTCTACCTGTTCCACTCATTGTTCTACTTGTCGCAAGTTACAAATAATTTCCGTTAAAGTATTAACAATGGGGCTCGTAGTTCACTTAAACATGAAGATGAAATAATTGGCGAATTGTACTGTTTGGATGCTTTGCATATATGTTTCTTAGATTATATAGAAACAATATATACAAAGATTTCAACCGTCTACCTGTTCCATTCATTGTTCTACTTGTCGAAAATTACAAATAATTTCCGATAAAGGATTAACCATTGGGGCTCATTGTCCACTAAACTTGAAGAACAAAAAATTGTCGAATTGTACTGTTTCGATGCTTTGCATATATGTTTCTTAGACTATATAAAAGCAATATATACAATGATTTCAACCGTCTACCTGTTCCATTCATTGTTCTACTTGTCGAAAGTTACAAATAATTTCCGTTAAGTGATTAACAATGGGGATCGTAGTTTACTTAACTTGGAGAACAAAAAATTGGCGAATTGTACTGTTTGGATGCTTTGCATATATGTTTCTTAGACTATATAGAAGGAATATATACAATGATTTCAACCGTCTACCTATTCCATTCATTGTTCTACTTGCCGAAATTTACAAATAATTTCCTTTAAAGGATTAACAATGGGGCTCGTAGTTCACTTAAACTTGAAGAGCAAAAAATTGTCGAATTGTACTGTTTGGATACTTTGCATATATGTTCTTAGACTATATAGAAGCAATATATACAATGATTTCAACCGTCTACCTGTTCCATTCATTGTTCTACTTGTCGAAAGTTACAAATAATTTCCGTTAAGGGATTAACAATGGGGATCGTAGTTTACTTAAACTTGAAGAACAAAAAATTGGCGAATTGTACTGTTTGGATGCTTTGCATATATGTTTCTTAGACTATATAGAAACAATATATACAATGATTTCAACCGTCTACCTATTTCATTCATTGTTCTACTTTCCGAAATTTACAAATAATTTCCTTTAAAGGATTAACAATGGAGCTCGTAGTTCACTTAAACTTGAAGAGCTAAAAATTGGCGATTTGTACTGTTTGGATGCTTTGCATATATGTTTCTTAGATCATATAGAAGCAATATATACAAAGATTTCAACCGTCTACCTGTTCCATTCATTGTTCTACTTGTCGAAAATTACAAATAATTTCCGATAAAGGATTAACCATTGGGGCTCATTGTTCACTAAACTTGAAGAACAAAAAATTGTCGAATTGTACTGTTTGGATGCTTTGCATATATGTTTCTTAGACTATATAGAAGCAATATATACAATGATTGCAACCGTCTACCTGTTCCATTCATTGTTCTACTTGTCGAAATTTACAAATAATTTCCTTTAAAGGATTAACAATGGGGCTCGTCGTTCACTTAACCTTGAAGAACAAAAAATTGGCGAATGGTACTGTTTGGATGCTTTGCATATATGTTTCTTAGACTATATAGAAGCAATATATTCATTGATTTCAACCGGCTACCAGTTCCATTCATTGTTCTACTTCTCGCAAGTTACAAATAATTTCCGTTAAAGTATTAACAATGGGGCTCGTAGTTCACTTAAACTTGAAGAACAAAATTTGGCGAATGGTACTGTTTGGATGCTTTGCATATATGTTTCTTAGATTATATAGAAGCAATATATACAAAGATTTCAACCTTCTACCTGTTCCATTCATTGTTCTACTTTTCGAAAATTACAAATAATTTCCGTTAAGGGATTAACAATGGGGATCGTAGTTTACTTAAACTTGAAGAACAAAAAAGTGGCGAATGGTACTGTTTGGATGCTTTGCATATATGTTTCTTATCCTATATAGAAGCAATAGATACAAAGATTTCAACCGTCTACCTGTTCCATTCAATGTTCTACTTGTCGAAAGTTACAAATAATTTCCGTTAAAGTATTAACAATGGGGCTCGTAGTTCACTTAAACTTGAAGAACAAAATTTGGCGAATGGTACTGTTTGGATGCTTTGCATATATGTTTCTTAGACTATATAGAAGCAATATATACAATGATTGCAACCGTCTACCTGTTCCATTCATTGTTCTACTTGTCGAAATTTACAAATAATTTCCTTTAAAGGATTAACAATGGGGCTCGTCGTTCACTTAACCTTGAAGAACAAAAAATTGGCGAATTGTACTGTTTGGATGCTTTGCATATATGTTTCTTAGACTATTTAGAAGCAATATATAGAATGATTTCACCCGTCTACCTGCACTATTCATTGTTCTACTTGTAGAAAGTTACAAATAATTTCCATTTCATGATTATCAATGGGGCTCGCTGTTCACTTAAACTTGAAGAACAAAAAATTGGCGAATTGTACTGTTTGGATGCTTTGCATATATGTTTCTTAGACTATTTAGAAGCAATATATAGAATGATTTCACCCGTCTACCTGCACTATTCATTGTTCTACTTGTAGAAAGTTACAAATAATTTCCATTTCATGATTATCAATGGGGCTCGCTGTTCACTTAAACTTGAAGAACAAAAAATTGGCGAATTGTACTGTTTGGATGCTTTGCATATATGTTTCTTAGACTATGTAGAAGCAATATATACAAAGATTTCAACCGTCTACCTGTTCCATTCATTGTTCTACTTGTCGAAAGTTACAAATAATTTCCTTTAAAGGATTAACCATTGGGGCTCATTGTTCACTTAAACTTGAAGAACAAAAAATTGGCGAATTGTACTGTTTGGATGCTTTGCATATATGTTTCTTAGACTATATAGAAGCAATATATACAATGATTTCAACCGTCCACCTGTTCCATTCATTGTTCTACTTGTCGAATGTTACAAATAATTTCCGTTAAGGGATTAACAAAGGGGATCGTAGTTTACTTAAACTTGAAGAACAAAAAATTGGCGAATTGTACTGTTTGGATGCTTTGCATATATGTTTCTTAGACTATATAGAAGCAATATATATAATGATTTCAACCGTCTACCTGTTCCATTCATTGTTCTACTTGTCGAAAGTTACAAATAATTTCCGTTAAGGGATTAACAATGGGGATCGTAGTTTACTTAAACTTGAAGAACAAAAAATTGGCGAATTGTACTGTTTGGATGCTTTGCATAGATGTTTCTTAGACTATTTAGAAGCAATATATAGAAAGATTTCACCCGTCTACCTGTACTATTCATTGTTCTACTTGTAGAAAGTTACAAATAATTTCCACTTCATGATTATCAATGGGGCTCGCTGTTCACTTAAACTTGAAGATCAAAAAATTGGCGATTGTTACTGTTTAGATGCTTTGCATATATGTTTCTTAGATTATATAGAAACAATATATACAAAGATTTCAACCGTCTACCTATTCCATTCATTGTTCTACTAGTCGAAAGTTACAAATAATTACCGATAAAGGATTAACCATTGGGGCTCATTGTTCACTTAAACTTGAAGAACAAAAAATTGGCGAATTGTACTGTTTGGATGCTTTGCATATATGTTTCTTAGACTATATAGAAGCAATATATACAAAGATTTCAACCGTCTACCTGTTCCATTCATTGTTCTACTTGTCGAAAGTTACAAATAATTTCCGATAAAGGATTAACAATGGGTCTCATGGTTCACTTAAACTTGAAGAACAAAAAATTGGCGAATTGTACTGTTTGGATGCTTTGCATATATGTTTCTTAGACTATTTAGAAGCAATATATAGAATGTTTTCACCCGTCTACCTGCACTATTCATTGTTCTACTTGTAGAAAGTTACAAATAATTTCCATTTCATTATTATCAATGGGGCTCGCTGTTCACTTAAACTTGAAGAACAAAAAATTGGCGAATTGTACTGTTTGGATGCTTTGCATATATGTTTCTTAGACTATATAGAAGCAATGTATACAAAGATTTCAACCGTCTACCTGTTCCATTCATTGTTCTACTAGTCGAAAGTTACAAATAATTACCGATAAAGGATTAACCATTGGGGCTCATTGTTCACTTAAACTTGAAGAACAAAAAATTGGCGAATTGTACTGTTTGGATGCTTTGCATATATGTTTCTTAGACTATATACAAGCAATATATACAATGATTTCATCCGTCTACCTGTTCCATTCATTGTTCTACTTGTCGAATGTTACAAATAATTTCCGTTAAGGGATTAACAAAGGGGATCGTAGTTTACTTAAACTTGAAGAACAAAAAATTGGCGAATTGTACTGTTTGGATGCTTTGCATATATGTTTCTTAGACTATGTAGAAGCAATATATACAAAGATTTCAACCGTCTACCTGTTCCATTCATTGTTCTACTTGTCGAAAGTTACAAATAATTTCCTTTAAAGGATTAACAATGGGGCTCATTGTTCACTTAAACTTGAAGAACAAAAAATTGGCGAATTGTACTGTTTGGATGCTTTGCATATATGTTTATTAGACTATATAGAAGCAATATATACAATTTTTTCAACCGTCTACATGATCCATTCATTGATCTACTTGCCGAAAGTTACAAATAATTTCCGATAAAGGATTAACAATGGGTCTCATTGTTCACTTAAACTTGAAGAACAAAAAATTGGCGAATGGTACTGTTTGGATGCTTTGCATATATGTTTCTTAGACTATATGGAAGCAATATATACAAAGATTACAACCGTCTACGTGTTCCAATCATTGTTCTACTTGTAGAAAGTCACAATTAATTTCCGTTAAAGGATTAACAATGGGGCTCGTAGTTCACTTAAACTTGAAGAACAAAAAATTGGCGAATTGTACTGTTTGGATGCTTTGCATAGATGTTTCTTAGACTATTTAGAAGCAATATATAGAAAGATTTCACCCGTCTACCTGTACTATTCATTGTTCAACTTGTAGAAAGTTACAAATAATTTCCATTTCATGATTATCAATGGGGCTCGCTGTTCACTTAAACTTGAAGATCAAAAAATTGGCGATTGTTACTGTTTAGATGATTTGCATATATGTTTCGTAGACTATATAGAAGCAATATATACAATGATTTCAACCGTCTACCTATTCCATTCATTGTTCTACTAGTCGAAAGTTACAAATAATTACCGATAAAGGATTAACCATTGGGGCTCATTGTTCACTTAAACTTGAAGAACAAAAAATTGGCGAATTGTACTGTTTGGATGCTTTGCATATATGTTTCTTAGACTATATACAAGCAATATATACAATGATTTCATCCGTCTACCTGTTCCATTCATTGTTCTACTTGTCAAATGTTACAAATAATTTCCGTTAAGGGATTAACAAAGGGGATCGTAGTTTACTTAAACTTGAAGAACAAAAAATTGGCGAATTGTACTGTTTGGATGCTTTGCATATATGTTTCTTAGACTATTTAGAAGCAATATATAGAATGATTTCACCCGTCTACCTGTACTATTCATTGTTCAACTTGTAGAAAGTTACAAATAATTTCCATTTCATGATTATCAATGGGGCTCGCTGTTCACTTAAACTTGAAGAACATAAAATTGGCGAATTGTACTGTTTGGATGCTTTGCATATATGTTTCTTAGACTATATAGAAGCAATGTATACAAAGATTTCAACCGTCTACCTGTTCCATTCATTGTTCTACTTGTCGAAAGTTACAAATAATTACCGATAAAGGATTAACCATTGGGGCTCATTGTTCACTTAAACTTGAAGAACAAAAAATTGGCGAATTGTACTGTTTGGATGCTTTGCATATATGTTTCTTAGACTATATAGAAGCAATATATACAATGATTTCAACCGTCCACCTGTTCCATTCATTGTTCTACTTGTCGAATGTTACAAATAATTTCCGTTAAGGGATTAACAAAGGGGATCGTAGTTTACTTAAACTTGAAGAACAAAAAATTGGCGAATTGTACTGTTTGGATGCTTTGCATATATGTTTCTTAGACTATATAGAAGCAATATATATAATGATTTCAACCGTCTACCTGTTCCATTCATTGTTCTACTTGTCGAAAGTTACAAATAATTTCCGTTAAGGGATTAACAATGGGGATCGTAGTTTACTTAAACTTGAAGAACAAAAAATTGGCGAATTGTACTGTTTGGATGCTTTGCATAGATGTTTCTTAGACTATTTAGAAGCAATATATAGAAAGATTTCACCCGTCTACCTGTACTATTCATTGTTCTACTTGTAGAAAGTTACAAATAATTTCCATTTCATGATTATCAATGGGGCTCGCGGTTCACTTAAACTTGAAGATCAAAAAATTGGCGATTGTTACTGTTTAGATGCTTTGCATATATGTTTCTTAGATTATATAGAAACAATATATACAAAGATTTCAACCGTCTACCTATTCCATTCATTGTTCTACTAGTCGAAAGTTACAAATAATTACCGATAAAGGATTAACCATTGGGGCTCATTGTTCACTTAAACTTGAAGAACAAAAAATTGGCGAATTGTACTGTTTGGATGCTTTGCATATATGTTTCTTAGACTATATAGAAGCAATATATACAAAGATTTCAACCGTCTACCTGTTCCATTCATTGTTCTACTTGTCGAAAGTTACAAATAATTTCCGATAAAGGATTAACAATGGGTCTCATGGTTCACTTAAACTTGAAGAACAAAAAATTGGCGAATTGTACTGTTTGGATGCTTTGCATATATGTTTCTTAGACTATTTAGAAGCAATATATAGAATGATTTCACCCGTCTACCTGCACTATTCATTGTTCTACTTGTAGAAAGTTACAAATAATTTCCATTTCATGATTATCAATGGGGCTCGCTGTTCACTTAAACTTGAAGAACAAGAAATTGGCGAATTGTACTGTTTGGATGCTTTGCAGATATGTTTCTTAGACTATATAGAAGCAATGTATACAAAGATTTCAACCGTCTACCTGTTCCATTCATTGTTCTACTTGTCGAAAGTTACAAATAATTACCGATAAAGGATTAACCATTGGGGCTCATTGTTCACTTAAACTTGAAGAACAAAAAATTGGCGAATTGTACTCTTTGGATGCTTTGCATATATGTTTCTTATACTATATAGAAGCAATATATACAATGATTTCAACCGTCCACCTGTTCCATTCATTGTTCTACTTGTAGAAAGTTACAAATAATTTCCATTTCATTATTATCAATAGGGCTCGCTGTTCACTTAAACTTGAAGAACAAAAAATTGGCGAATTGTACTGTTTGGATGCTTTGCATATATGTTTCTTAGACTATATAGAAGCAATGTATACAAAGATTTCAACCGTCTACCTGTTCCATTCATTGTTCTACTAGTCGAAAGTTACAAATAATTACCGATAAAGGATTAACCATTGGGGCTCATTGTTCACTTAAACTTGAAGAACAAAAAATTGGCGAATTGTACTGTTTGGATGCTTTGCATATATGTTTCTTAGACTATATACAAGCAATATATACAATGATTTCATCCGTCTACCTGTTCCATTCATTGTTCTACTTGTCGAATGTTACAAATAATTTCCGTTAAGGGATTAACAAAGGGGATCGTAGTTTACTTAAACTTGAAGAACAAAAAATTGGCGAATTGTACTGTTTTGATGCTTTGCATATATGTTTCTTAGACTATATAGAAGCAATATATAGATTGATTTCAACAGTCTACCTGTTCCACTCATTGTTCTACTTGTCGCAAGTTACAAATAATTTCCGTTAAAGTATTAACAATGGGGCTCGTAGTTCACTTAAACATGAAGATGAAATAATTGGCGAATTGTACTGTTTGGATGCTTTGCATATATGTTTCTTAGATTATATAGAAACAATATATACAAAGATTTCAACCGTCTACCTGTTCCATTCATTGTTCTACTTGTCGAAAATTACAAATAATTTCCGATAAAGGATTAACCATTGGGGCTCATTGTCCACTAAACTTGAAGAACAAAAAATTGTCGAATTGTACTGTTTCGATGCTTTGCATATATGTTTCTTAGACTATATAAAAGCAATATATACAATGATTTCAACCGTCTACCTGTTCCATTCATTGTTCTACTTGTCGAAAGTTACAAATAATTTCCGTTAAGTGATTAACAATGGGGATCGTAGTTTACTTAACTTGGAGAACAAAAAATTGGCGAATTGTACTGTTTGGATGCTTTGCATATATGTTTCTTAGACTATATAGAAGGAATATATACAATGATTTCAACCGTCTACCTATTCCATTCATTGTTCTACTTGCCGAAATTTACAAATAATTTCCTTTAAAGGATTAACAATGGGGCTCGTAGTTCACTTAAACTTGAAGAGCAAAAAATTGTCGAATTGTACTGTTTGGATACTTTGCATATATGTTCTTAGACTATATAGAAGCAATATATACAAAGATTTCAACCGTCTACCTGTTCCATTCATTGTTCTACTTGTCGAAAGTTACAAATAATTTCCTTTAAAGGATTAACAATGGGGCTCATTGTTCACTTAAACTTGAAGAACAAAAAATTGGCGAATTGTACTGTTTGGATGCTTTGCATATATGTTTATTAGACTATATAGAAGCAATATATACAATTTTTTCAACCGTCTACATGATCCATTCATTGATCTACTTGCCGAAAGTTACAAATAATTTCCGATAAAGGATTAACAATGGGTCTCATTGTTCACTTAAACTTGAAGAACAAAAAATTGGCGAATGGTACTGTTTGGATGCTTTGCATATATGTTTCTTAGACTATATGGAAGCAATATATACAAAGATTACAACCGTCTACGTGTTCCAATCATTGTTCTACTTGTAGAAAGTCACAATTAATTTCCGTTAAAGGATTAACAATGGGGCTCGTAGTTCACTTAAACTTGAAGAACAAAAAATTGGCGAATTGTACTGTTTGGATGCTTTGCATAGATGTTTCTTAGACTATTTAGAAGCAATATATAGAAAGATTTCACCCGTCTACCTGTACTATTCATTGTTCAACTTGTAGAAAGTTACAAATAATTTCCATTTCATGATTATCAATGGGGCTCGCTGTTCACTTAAACTTGAAGATCAAAAAATTGGCGATTGTTACTGTTTAGATGATTTGCATATATGTTTCGTAGACTATATAGAAGCAATATATACAATGATTTCAACCGTCTACCTATTCCATTCATTGTTCTACTAGTCGAAAGTTACAAATAATTACCGATAAAGGATTAACCATTGGGGCTCATTGTTCACTTAAACTTGAAGAACAAAAAATTGGCGAATTGTACTGTTTGGATGCTTTGCATATATGTTTCTTAGACTATATACAAGCAATATATACAATGATTTCATCCGTCTACCTGTTCCATTCATTGTTCTACTTGTCAAATGTTACAAATAATTTCCGTTAAGGGATTAACAAAGGGGATCGTAGTTTACTTAAACTTGAAGAACAAAAAATTGGCGAATTGTACTGTTTGGATGCTTTGCATATATGTTTCTTAGACTATTTAGAAGCAATATATAGAATGATTTCACCCGTCTACCTGTACTATTCATTGTTCAACTTGTAGAAAGTTACAAATAATTTCCATTTCATGATTATCAATGGGGCTCGCTGTTCACTTAAACTTGAAGAACATAAAATTGGCGAATTGTACTGTTTGGATGCTTTGCATATATGTTTCTTAGACTATATAGAAGCAATGTATACAAAGATTTCAACCGTCTACCTGTTCCATTCATTGTTCTACTTGTCGAAAGTTACAAATAATTACCGATAAAGGATTAACCATTGGGGCTCATTGTTCACTTAAACTTGAAGAACAAAAAATTGGCGAATTGTACTGTTTGGATGCTTTGCATATATGTTTCTTAGACTATATAGAAGCAATATATACAATGATTTCAACCGTCCACCTGTTCCATTCATTGTTCTACTTGTCGAATGTTACAAATAATTTCCGTTAAGGGATTAACAAAGGGGATCGTAGTTTACTTAAACTTGAAGAACAAAAAATTGGCGAATTGTACTGTTTGGATGCTTTGCATATATGTTTCTTAGACTATATAGAAGCAATATATATAATGATTTCAACCGTCTACCTGTTCCATTCATTGTTCTACTTGTCGAAAGTTACAAATAATTTCCGTTAAGGGATTAACAATGGGGATCGTAGTTTACTTAAACTTGAAGAACAAAAAATTGGCGAATTGTACTGTTTGGATGCTTTGCATAGATGTTTCTTAGACTATTTAGAAGCAATATATAGAAAGATTTCACCCGTCTACCTGTACTATTCATTGTTCTACTTGTAGAAAGTTACAAATAATTTCCATTTCATGATTATCAATGGGGCTCGCGGTTCACTTAAACTTGAAGATCAAAAAATTGGCGATTGTTACTGTTTAGATGCTTTGCATATATGTTTCTTAGATTATATAGAAACAATATATACAAAGATTTCAACCGTCTACCTATTCCATTCATTGTTCTACTAGTCGAAAGTTACAAATAATTACCGATAAAGGATTAACCATTGGGGCTCATTGTTCACTTAAACTTGAAGAACAAAAAATTGGCGAATTGTACTGTTTGGATGCTTTGCATATATGTTTCTTAGACTATATAGAAGCAATATATACAAAGATTTCAACCGTCTACCTGTTCCATTCATTGTTCTACTTGTCGAAAGTTACAAATAATTTCCGATAAAGGATTAACAATGGGTCTCATGGTTCACTTAAACTTGAAGAACAAAAAATTGGCGAATTGTACTGTTTGGATGCTTTGCATATATGTTTCTTAGACTATTTAGAAGCAATATATAGAATGATTTCACCCGTCTACCTGCACTATTCATTGTTCTACTTGTAGAAAGTTACAAATAATTTCCATTTCATGATTATCAATGGGGCTCGCTGTTCACTTAAACTTGAAGAACAAGAAATTGGCGAATTGTACTGTTTGGATGCTTTGCAGATATGTTTCTTAGACTATATAGAAGCAATGTATACAAAGATTTCAACCGTCTACCTGTTCCATTCATTGTTCTACTTGTCGAAAGTTACAAATAATTACCGATAAAGGATTAACCATTGGGGCTCATTGTTCACTTAAACTTGAAGAACAAAAAATTGGCGAATTGTACTCTTTGGATGCTTTGCATATATGTTTCTTATACTATATAGAAGCAATATATACAATGATTTCAACCGTCCACCTGTTCCATTCATTGTTCTACTTGTAGAAAGTTACAAATAATTTCCATTTCATTATTATCAATAGGGCTCGCTGTTCACTTAAACTTGAAGAACAAAAAATTGGCGAATTGTACTGTTTGGATGCTTTGCATATATGTTTCTTAGACTATATAGAAGCAATGTATACAAAGATTTCAACCGTCTACCTGTTCCATTCATTGTTCTACTAGTCGAAAGTTACAAATAATTACCGATAAAGGATTAACCATTGGGGCTCATTGTTCACTTAAACTTGAAGAACAAAAAATTGGCGAATTGTACTGTTTGGATGCTTTGCATATATGTTTCTTAGACTATATACAAGCAATATATACAATGATTTCATCCGTCTACCTGTTCCATTCATTGTTCTACTTGTCGAATGTTACAAATAATTTCCGTTAAGGGATTAACAAAGGGGATCGTAGTTTACTTAAACTTGAAGAACAAAAAATTGGCGAATTGTACTGTTTTGATGCTTTGCATATATGTTTCTTAGACTATATAGAAGCAATATATAGATTGATTTCAACAGTCTACCTGTTCCACTCATTGTTCTACTTGTCGCAAGTTACAAATAATTTCCGTTAAAGTATTAACAATGGGGCTCGTAGTTCACTTAAACATGAAGATGAAATAATTGGCGAATTGTACTGTTTGGATGCTTTGCATATATGTTTCTTAGATTATATAGAAACAATATATACAAAGATTTCAACCGTCTACCTGTTCCATTCATTGTTCTACTTGTCGAAAATTACAAATAATTTCCGATAAAGGATTAACCATTGGGGCTCATTGTCCACTAAACTTGAAGAACAAAAAATTGTCGAATTGTACTGTTTCGATGCTTTGCATATATGTTTCTTAGACTATATAAAAGCAATATATACAATGATTTCAACCGTCTACCTGTTCCATTCATTGTTCTACTTGTCGAAAGTTACAAATAATTTCCGTTAAGTGATTAACAATGGGGATCGTAGTTTACTTAACTTGGAGAACAAAAAATTGGCGAATTGTACTGTTTGGATGCTTTGCATATATGTTTCTTAGACTATATAGAAGGAATATATACAATGATTTCAACCGTCTACCTATTCCATTCATTGTTCTACTTGCCGAAATTTACAAATAATTTCCTTTAAAGGATTAACAATGGGGCTCGTAGTTCACTTAAACTTGAAGAGCAAAAAATTGTCGAATTGTACTGTTTGGATACTTTGCATATATGTTCTTAGACTATATAGAAGCAATATATACAATGATTTCAACCGTCTACCTGTTCCATTCATTGTTCTACTTGTCGAAAGTTACAAATAATTTCCGTTAAGGGATTAACAATGGGGATCGTAGTTTACTTAAACTTGAAGAACAAAAAATTGGCGAATTGTACTGTTTGGATGCTTTGCATATATGTTTCTTAGACTATATAGAAGCAATATATACAATGATTTCAACCGTCTACCTATTTCATTCATTGTTCTACTTTCCGAAATTTACAAATAATTTCCTTTAAAGGATTAACAATGGAGCTCGTAGTTCACTTAAACTTGAAGAGCTAAAAATTGGCGATTTGTACTGTTTGGATGCTTTGCATATATGTTTCTTAGATCATATAGAAGCAATATATACAAAGATTTCAACCGTCTACCTGTTCCATTCATTGTTCTACTTGTCGAAAATTACAAATAATTTCCGATAAAGGATTAACCATTGGGGCTCATTGTTCACTAAACTTGAAGAACAAAAAATTGTCGAATTGTACTGTTTGGATGCTTTGCATATATGTTTCTTAGACTATATAGAAGCAATATATACAATGATTGCAACCGTCTACCTGTTCCATTCATTGTTCTACTTGTCGAAATTTACAAATAATTTCCTTTAAAGGATTAACAATGGGGCTCGTCGTTCACTTAACCTTGAAGAACAAAAAATTGGCGAATGGTACTGTTTGGATGCTTTGCATATATGTTTCTTAGACTATATAGAAGCAATATATTCATTGATTTCAACCGGCTACCAGTTCCATTCATTGTTCTACTTCTCGCAAGTTACAAATAATTTCCGTTAAAGTATTAACAATGGGGCTCGTAGTTCACTTAAACTTGAAGAACAAAATTTGGCGAATGGTACTGTTTGGATGCTTTGCATATATGTTTCTTAGATTATATAGAAGCAATATATACAAAGATTTCAACCTTCTACCTGTTCCATTCATTGTTCTACTTTTCGAAAATTACAAATAATTTCCGTTAAGGGATTAACAATGGGGATCGTAGTTTACTTAAACTTGAAGAACAAAAAAGTGGCGAATGGTACTGTTTGGATGCTTTGCATATATGTTTCTTATCCTATATAGAAGCAATAGATACAAAGATTTCAACCGTCTACCTGTTCCATTCAATGTTCTACTTGTCGAAAGTTACAAATAATTTCCGATAAAGGATTAACAATGGGGCTCATTGTTCACTTAAACTTGAAGAACAAAAAATTGGCGAATGGTACTGTTTGGATGCTTTGCATATATGTTTCTTAGACTATATGGAAGCAATATATACAAAGATTTCAACCGTCTGCGTGTTCCAATCATTGTTCTACTTGTAGAAAGTTACAATTAATTTCCGTTAAAGGATTAACAATGGGGCTCGTAGTTCACTTAAACTTGAAGAACAAAAAATTGGCGAATTGTACTGTTTGGATGCTTTGCATATATGTTTCGTAGGCTATATAGAAGCAATATATACAATGATTTCAACCGTCTACCTGATCCATTCATTATTCTACTTGTCGAAATTTACAAATAGTTTCCTTTAAAGGATTAACAATGGGGCTCGTTGTTCACTTAAACTTGAAGAACAAAAAAGTGGCGAATGGTACTGTTTGGATGCTTTGCATATATGTTTCTTATCCTATATAGAAGCGATATATAAAAAGATTTCAACCGTCTACCAGTTCCATTCATTGTTCTACTTGTCGAAAGTTACAAATAATTTCCTTTAAAGGATTAACAATGGAGCTCGTAGTTCACTTAAACTTGAAGAGCTAAAAATTGGCGATTTGTACTGTTTGGATGCTTTGCATATATGTTTCTTAGACTATATAGAAGGAATATATACAATGATTTCAACCGTCTACCTATTCCATTCATTGTTCTACTTGCCGAAATTTACAAATAATTTCCTTTAAAGGATTAACAATGGGGCTCGTAGTTCACTTAAACTTGAAGAGCAAAAAATTGGCGAATTGTACTGTTTGGATGCTTTGCATATATGTTTCTTAGACTATATAGAAGGAATATATACAATGATTTCAACCGTCTACCTATTCCATTCATTGTTCTACTTGCCGAAATTTACAAATAATTTCCTTTAAAGGATTAACAATGGGGCTCGTAGTTCACTTAAACTTGAAGAGCAAAAAATTGTCGAATTGTACTGTTTGGATACTTTGCATATATGTTCTTAGACTATATAGAAGCAATATATACAATGATTTCAACCGTCTACCTGTTCCATTCATTGTTCTACTTGTCGAAAGTTACAAATAATTTCCGTTAAGGGATTAACAATGGGGATCGTAGTTTACTTAAACTTGAAGAACAAAAAATTGGCGAATTGTATTGTTTGGATGCTTTGCATATATGTTTCTTAGACTATATAGAAGCAATATATACAATGATTTCAACCGTCTACCTATTTCATTCATTGTTCTACTTTCCGAAATTTACAAATAATTTCCTTTAAAGGATTAACAATGGAGCTCGTAGTTCACTTAAACTTGAAGAGCTAAAAATTGGCGATTTGTACTGTTTGGATGCTTTGCATATATGTTTCTTAGACTATATAGAAGCAATATATACATTGATTTCAACCGGCTACCAGTTCCATTCATTGTTCTACTTCTCGCAAGTTACAAATAATTTCCGTTAAAGTATTAACAATGGGGCTCGTAGTTCACTTAAACTTGAAGAACAAAATTTGGCGAATGGTACTGTTTGGATGCTTTGCATATATGTTTCTTAGATTATATAGAAGCAATATATACAAAGATTTCAACCTTCTACCTGTTCCATTCATTGTTCTACTTTTCGAAAATTACAAATAATTTCCGTTATGGGATTAACAATGGGGATCGTAGTTTACTTAAACTTGAAGAACAAAAAAGTGGCGAATGGTACTGTTTGGATGCTTTGCATATATGTTTCTTATCCTATATAGAAGCAATAGATACAAAGATTTCAACCGTCTACCTGTTCCATTCAATGTTCTACTTGTCGAAAGTTACAAATAATTTCCGATAAAGGATTAACAATGGGGCTCATTGTTCACTTAAACTTGAAGAACAAAAAATTGGCGAATGGTACTGTTTGGATGCTTTGCATATATGTTTCTTAGACTATATGGAAGCAATATATACAAAGATTTCAACCGTCTGCGTGTTCCAATCATTGTTCTACTTGTAGAAAGTTACAATTAATTTCCGTTAAAGGATTAACAATGGGGCTCGTAGTTCACTTAAACTTGAAGAACAAAAAATTGGCGAATTGTACTGTTTGGATGCTTTGCATATATGTTTCGTAGGCTATATAGAAGCAATATATACAATGATTTCAACCGTCTACCTATTCCATTCATTGTTCTACTTGCCGAAATTTACAAATAATTTCCTTTAAAGGATTAACAATGGGGCTCATTGTTCACTTAAACTTGAAGAACGAAAAATTGTCGAATGGTACTGTTTGGATGCTTTGCATAGATGTTTCTTAGACTATTTAGAAGCAATATATAGAAAGATTTCACCCTTCTACCTGAACTATTCATTGTTCTACTTGTAGAAAGTTACAAATAATTACCATTTCATGATTATCAATGGGGCTCGCTGTTCACTTAATCTTGAAGATCAAAAAATTGGCGACTGGTACTGTTTGGATGCTTTGCATATATGTTTCTTAGACTATATAGAAGCAATATATAAAAAGATTTCAACCGTCTACCAGTTCCATTCATTGTTCTACTTGTCGAAAGTTACAAATAATTTCCGTTAAGGGATTAACAATGGGGATCGTAGTTTACTTAAACTTGAAGAACAAAAAATTGGCGAATTGTACTGTTTGGATGCTTTGCATATATGTTTCTTAGACTATATAGAAGCAATATATACAATGATTTCAACAGTCTACCTGTTTCATTCATTGTTCTACTTGTCGAAAGTTACAAATAAATTCCTTTAAAGGATTAACAATGGGGCTCGTAGTTCACTTACATTTGAAGAACAAAAAATTGGCGAATGGTACTGTTTGGATGCTTTGCATATATGTTTCTTAGATTATATAGAAGCAATATATACAAAGATTTCAACCTTCTACCTGTTCCAATCATTGTTCTACTTGTCGAAATTTACAAATAATTTCCTTTAAAGGATTAACAATGGGGCTCGTTGTTCACTTAAACTTGAAGAACAAAAAATTGGCGAATGGTACTGTTTGGATGCTTTGCATATATGTTTCTTAGACTATATGGAAGCAATATATACAATGATTTCAACCGTCTACATGATCCATTCATTGTTCTACTTGTCGAAATTTACAAATAATTTAATTTAAAGGATTAACAATGGGGCTCGTAGTTCACTTAAACGTGAAGAACGAAGAATTGGCGGATTGTGCTGTTTGGATGCTTTGCATATGTGTTTCTTAGACTATTTAGAAGCAATATATAGAAAGATTTCACCCGTCTACCTGTACTATTCATTGTTCTACTTGTAGAAAGTTACAAATAATTACCATTTCATGATTATCAATGGGGCTCGCTGTTCACTTAATCTTGAAGATCAAAAAATTGGCGACTGGTACTGTTTGGATGCTTTGCATATATGTTTCTTAGACTATATAGAAGCAATATATAAAAAGATTTCAACCGTCTACCAGTTCCATTCATTGTTCTACTTGTCGAAAGTTACAAATAATTTCCGTTAAGGGATTAACAATGGGGATCGTAGTTTACTTAAACTTGAAGAACAAAAAATTGGCGAATTGTACTGTTTGGATGCTTTGCATATATGTTTCTTAGACTATATAGAAGGAATATATACAATGATTTCAACCGTCTACCTATTCCATTCATTGTTCTACTTGCCGAAATTTACAAATAATTTCCTTTAAAGGATTAAAAATGGGGCTCGTAGTTCACTTAAACTTGAAGAGCAAAAAATTGTCGAATTGTACTGTTTGGATACTTTGCATATATGTTTCTTAGACTATATAGAAGCAATATATACAATGATTTCAACCGTCTACCTATTTCATTCATTGTTCTACTTTCCGAAATTTACAAATAATTTCCTTTAAAGGATTAACAATGGAGCTCGTAGTTCACTTAAACTTGAAGAGCTAAAAATTGGCGATTTGTACTGTTTGGACGCTTTGCATATATGTTTCTTGGACTATATAGAAGCAATATATGCAATGATTTCAACAGTCTACCTGTTCCATTCATTGTTCTACTTGTCGAAATTTACAAATAATTTCCGATAAAGGATTAACAATGGGGCTCATTGCTCACTTAATCTTGAAGAACAAAAAATTGGCGAATTGTACTGTTTGGATGCTTTGCATATATGTTTCTTAGACTATATAGAAGGAATATATACAATGATTTCAACCGTCTACCTATTCCATTCATTGTTCTACTTGCCGAAATTTACAAATAATTTCCTTTAAAGGATTAACAATGGAGCTCGTAGTTCACTTAAACTTGAAGAGCTAAAAATTGGCGATTTGTACTGTTTGGATGCTTTGCATATATGTTTCTTAGATCATATAGAAGCAATATATACAAAGATTTCAACCGTCTACCTGTTCCATTCATTGTTCTACTTGTCGAAAATTACAAATAATTTCCGATAAAGGATTAACCATTGGGGCTCATTGTTCACTAAACTTGAAGAACAAAAAATTGTCGAATTGTACTGTTTGGATGCTTTGCATATATGTTTCTTAGACTATATAGAAGCAATATATACAATGATTGCAACCGTCTACCTGTTCCATTCATTGTTCTACTTGTCGAAATTTACAAATAATTTCCTTTAAAGGATTAACAATGGGGCTCGTCGTTCACTTAACCTTGAAGAACAAAAAATTGGCGAATGGTACTGTTTGGATGCTTTGCATATATGTTTCTTAGACTATATAGAAGCAATATATACATTGATTTCAACCGGCTACCAGTTCCATTCATTGTTCTACTTCTCGCAAGTTACAAATAATTTCCGTTAAAGTATTAACAATGGGGCTCGTAGTTCACTTAAACTTGAAGAACAAAATTTGGCGAATGGTACTGTTTGGATGCTTTGCATATATGTTTCTTAGATTATATAGAAGCAATATATACAAAGATTTCAACCTTCTACCTGTTCCATTCATTGTTCTACTTTTCGAAAATTACAAATAATTTCCGTTAAGGGATTAACAATGGGGATCGTAGTTTACTTAAACTTGAAGAACAAAAAAGTGGCGAATGGTACTGTTTGGATGCTTTGCATATATGTTTCTTATCCTATATAGAAGCAATAGATACAAAGATTTCAACCGTCTACCTGTTCCATTCAATGTTCTACTTGTCGAAAGTTACAAATAATTTCCGATAAATGATTAACAATGGGGCTCATTGTTCACTTAAACTTGAAGAACAAAAAATTGGCGAATGGTACTGTTTGGATGCTTTGCATATATGTTTCTTAGACTATATGGAAGCAATATATACAAAGATTTCAACCGTCTGCGTGTTCCAATCATTGTTCTACTTGTAGAAAGTTACAATTAATTTCCGTTAAAGGATTAACAATGGGGCTCGTAGTTCACTTAAACTTGAAGAACAAAAAATTGGCGAATTGTACTGTTTGGATGCTTTGCATATATGTTTCGTAGGCTATATAGAAGCAATATATACAATGATTTCAACCGTCTACCTGATCCATTCATTGTTCTACTTGTCGAAATTTACAAATAGTTTCCTTTAAAGGATTAACAATGGGGCTCGTTGTTCACTTAAACTTGAAGAACAAAAAAGTGGCGAATGGTACTGTTTGGATGCTTTGCATATATGTTTCTTATCCTATATAGAAGCGATAGATACAAAGATTTCAACCGTCTACCTGTTCCATTCAATATTCTACTTGTCGAAAGTTACAAATAATTTCCGATAAAGGATTGACAATGGGGCTCATTGCTCACTTAAATTGAAGAACAAAAAATTGGCGAATGGTACTGTTTGGATGCTTTGCATATATGTTTCGTAGACTATATGGAAGCAATATATACAATGATTTCAACCGTCTACCTATTTCATTCATTGTTCTACTTTCCGAAATTTACAAATAATTTCCTTTAAAGGATTAACAATGGAGCTCGTAGTTCACTTAAACTTGAAGAGCTAAAAATTGGCGATTTGTACTGTTTGGATGCTTTGCATATATGTTTCTTAGATTATATAGAAGCAATATATACAAAGATTTCAACCGTCTACCTGTTCCATTCATTGTTCTACTTGTCGAAAATTACAAATAATTTCCGATAAAGGATTAACCATTGGGGCTCATTGTTCACTAAACTTGAAGAACAAAAAATTGTCGAATTGTACTGTTTGGATGCTTTGCATATATGTTTCTTAGACTATATAGAAGCAATATATACAATGATTGCAACCGTCTACCTGTTCCATTCATTGTTCTACTTGTCGAAATTTACAAATAATTTCCTTTAAAGGATTAACAATGGGGCTCGTCGTTCACTTAACCTTGAAGAGCAAAAAATTGTCGAATTGTACTGTTTGGATACTTTGCATATATGTTTCTTAGACTATATAGAAGCAATATATACAATGATTTCAACCGTCTACCTATTTCATTCATTGTTCTACTTTCCGAAATTTACAAATAATTTCCTTTAAAGGATTAACAATGGAGCTCGTAGTTCACTTAAACTTGAAGAGCTAAAAATTGGCGATTTGTACTGTTTGGACGCTTTGCATATATGTTTCTTGGACTATATAGAAGCAATATATGCAATGATTTCAACAGTCTACCTGTTCCATTCGTGGTTCTACTTGTCGAAATTTACAAATAATTTCCGATAAAGGATTAACAATGGGGCTCATTGTTCACTTAAACTTGAAGAACAAAAAATTGGCGAATTGTACTGTTTGGATGCTTTGCATATATGTTTCTTAGACTATATAGAAGCAATATATGCAATGATTTCAACAGTCTACCTGTTCCATTCATTGTTCTACTTGTCGAAATTTACAAATAATTTCCGATAAAGGATTAACAATGGGGCTCGTAGTTCACTTAAACTTGAAGAACAAAATTTGGCGAATGGTACTGTTTGGATGCTTTGCATATATGTTTCTTAGATTATATAGAAGCAATATATACAAAGATTTCAACCTTCTACCTGTTCCATTCATTGTTCTACTTTTCGAAAACTACAAATAATTTCCGTTAAGGGATTAACAATGGGGCTCATTGTTCACTAAACTTGAAGAACAAAAAATTGTCGAATTGTACTATTTGGATGCTTTGCATATATGTTTCTTAGACTATATAAAAGCAATATATACAATGATTTCAACCGTCTACCTGTTCCATTCAATGTTCTACTTGTCGAAAGTTACAAATAATTTCCGATAAAGGATTAACAATGGGGCTCATTGTTCACTTAAACTTGAAGAACAAAAAATTGGCGAATGGTACTGTTTGGATGCTTTGCATATATGTTTCTTAGACTATATGGAAGCAATATATACAAAGATTTCAACCGTCTGCGTGTTCCAATCATTGTTCTACTTGTAGAAAGTTACAATTAATTTCCGTTAAAGGATTAACAATGGGGCTCGTAGTTCACTTAAACTTGAAGAACAAAAAATTGGCGAATTGTACTGTTTGGATGCTTTGCATATATGTTTCTTAGACTATATAGAAAGAATATATACAATGATTTCAACCGTCTACCTATTCCATTCATTGTTCTACCTGCCGAAATTTACAAATAATTTCCTTTAAAGGATTAACAATGGGGCTCATTGTTCACTAAACTTGAAGAACAAAAAATTGTCGAATTGTACTGTTTGGATGCTTTGCATATATGTTTCTTATACTATATAGAAGCAATATATACAAAGATTTCAACCGTCTACCTGTTCCATTCAATGTTCTACTTGTCGAAAGTTACAAATAATTACCATTTCATGATTATCAATGGGGCTCGCTGTTCACTTAATCTTGAAGAACAAAAAATTGGCGAATTGTACTGTTTGGATGCTTTGCATATATGTTTCTTAGACTATATAGAAGGAATATATACAATGATTTCAACCGTCTACCTATTCCATTCATTGTTCTACCTGCCGAAATTTACAAATAATTTCCTTTAAAGGATTAACAATGGGGCTCATTGTTCACTAAACTTGAAGAACAAAAAATTGTCGAATTGTACTGTTTGGATGCTTTGCATATATGTTTCTTAGACTATATAAAAGCAATATATACAATGATTTCAACCGTCTACCTGTTCCATTCATTGTTCTACTTGTCGAAAGTTACAAATAATTTCCGTTAAGGGATTAACAATGGGGATCGTAGTTTACTTAAACTTGAAGAACAAAAAATTGGCGAATTGTACTGTTTGGATGCTTTGCATATATGTTTCTTAGACTATATAGAAAGAATATATACAATGATTTCAACCGTCTACCTATTCCATTCATTGTTCTACTTGCCGAAATTTACAAATAATTTCCTTTAAAGGATTAACAATGGGGCTCATTGTTCACTTAAACTTGAAGAACGAAAAATTGTCGAATGGTACTGTTTGGATGCTTTGCATAGATGTTTCTTAGACTATTTAGAAGCAATATATAGAAAGATTTCACCCGTCTACCTGAACTATTCATTGTTCTACTTGTAGAAAGTTACAAATAATTACCATTTCATGATTATCAATGGGGCTCGCTGTTCACTTAATCTTGAAGATCAAAAAATTGGCGACTGGTACTGTTTGGATGCTTTGCATATATGTTTCTTAGACTATATAGAAGCAATATATAAAAAGATTTCAACCGTCTACCAGTTCCATTCATTGTTCTACTTGTCGAAAGTTACAAATAATTTCCGTTAAGGGATTAACAATGGGGATCGTAGTTTACTTAAACTTGAAGAACAAAAAATTGGCGAATTGTACTGTTTGGATGCTTTGCATATATGTTTCTTAGACTATATAGAAGCAATATATACAATGATTTCAACAGTCTACCTGTTTCATTCATTGTTCTACTTGTCGAAAGTTACAAATAAATTCCTTTAAAGGATTAACAATGGGGCTCGTAGTTCACTTACATTTGAAGAACAAAAAATTGGCGAATTGTACTGTTTGGATGCTTTGCATATATGTTTCTTAGACTATATAGAAGCAATATATATAATGATTTCAACCGTCTACCTGTTCCATTCATTGTTCTACTTGTCGAAAGTTACAAATAATTTCCGTTAAGGGATTAACAATGGGGATCGTAGTTTACTTAAACTTGAAGAACAAAAAATTGGCGAATTGTACTGTTTGGATGCTTTGCATATATGTTTCTTAGACTATATAGAAGCAATATATACAATGATTTCAACCGTCTACCTATTTCATTCATTGTTCTACTTTCCGAAATTTACAAATAATTTCCTTTAAAGGATTAACAATGGAGCTCGTAGTTCACTTAAACTTGAAGAGCTAAAAATTGGCGATTTGTACTGTTTGGATGCTTTGCATATATGTTTCTTAGATTATATAGAAGCAATATATACAAAGATTTCAACCGTCTACCTGTTCCATTCATTGTTCTACTTGTCGAAAATTACAAATAATTTCCGATAAAGGATTAACCATTGGGGCTCATTGTTCACTAAACTTGAAAAACAAAAAATTGTCGAATTGTACTGTTTGGATGCTTTGCATATATGTTTCTTAGACTATATAGAAGCAATATATACAATGATTTCAACCGGCTACCTGTTCCATTCATTGTTCTACTTGTCGAAAGTTACAAATAAATTCCTTTAAAGGATTAACAATGGGGCCCGTAGTTCACTTACATTTCAAGAACAAAAAATTGGCGAATGGTACTGTTTGGATGCTTTGCATATATGTTTCTTATACTATATAGAAGCAATATATACAAAGATTTCAACCGTCTACCTGTTCCATTCAATGTTCTACTTGTCGAAAGTTACAAATAATTTCCGATAAAGGATTAACAATGGGGCTCATTGTTCACTTAAACTTGAAGAACAAAAAATTGGCGAATTGTACTGTTTGGACGCTTTGCATATATGTTTCTTGGACTATATAGAAGCAACATATACAATGATTTCAACAGTGTACCTGTTCCATTCATTGTTCTACTTGTCGAAATTTACAAATAATTTCCGATAAAGGATTAACAATGGGGCTCATTGTTCACTTAAACTTGAAGAACAAAAAATTGGCGAATTGTACTGTTTGGACGCTTTGCATATATGTTTCTTGGACTATATAGAAGCAACATATACAATGATTTCAACAGTGTACCTGTTCCATTCATTGTTCTACTTGTCGAAATTTACAAATAATTTCCGATAAAGGATTAACAATGGGGTTCATTGTTCACTTAAGCTTGAAGAACAAAAAATTGGCGAATGGTACTGTTTTGATGCTTTGCATATATGTTTCTTAGACTATATAGAAGCAATATATAGATTGATTTCAACCGTCTACCTGTTCCACTCATTGTTCTACTTGTCGAAAGTTACAAATAATTTCCGTTAAGGGATTAACAATGGGGATCGTAGTTTACTTAAACTTGAAGAACAAAAAATTGGCGAATTGTACTGTTTGGATGCTTTGCATATATGTTTCTTAGACTATATAGAAAGAATATATACAATGATTTCAACCGTCTACCTATTCCATTCATTGTTCTACTTGTCGAAAATTACAAATAATTTCCGGTAAAGGATTAACAATGGGGCTCATTGTTCACTTAAGCTTGAAGAACAAAATATTGGCGAATGGTACTGTTTTGATGCTTTGCATATATGTTTCTTAGACTATATAGAAGCAATATATAGATTGATTTCAACCGTCTACCTGTTCCACTCATTGTTCTACTTGTCGCAAGTTACAAATAATTTCCGTTAAAGTATTAACAATGGGGCTCGTAGTTCACTTAAACATGAAGATGAAATAATTGGCGAATTGTACTGTTTGGATGCTTTGCATATATGTTTCTTAGATTATATAGAAACAATATATACAAAGATTTCAACCGTCTACCTGTTCCATTCATTGTTCTACTTGTCGAAAATTACAAATAATTTCCGATAAAGGATTAACCATTGGGGCTCATTGTCCACTAAACTTGAAGAACAAAAAATTGTCGAATTGTACTGTTTCGATGCTTTGCATATATGTTTCTTAGACTATATAAAAGCAATATATACAATGATTTCAACCGTCTACCTGTTCCATTCATTGTTCTACTTGTCGAAAGTTACAAATAATTTCCGTTAAGGGATTAACAATGGGGATCGTAGTTTACTTAACTTGAAGAACAAAAAATTGGCGAATTGTACTGTTTGGATGCTTTGCATATATGTTTCTTAGACTATATAGAAGGAATATATACAATGATTTCAACCGTCTACCTATTCCATTCATTGTTCTACTTGCCGAAATTTACAAATAATTTCCTTTAAAGGATTAACAATGGGGCTCGTAGTTCACTTAAACTTGAAGAGCAAAAAATTGTCGAATTGTACTGTTTGGATACTTTGCATATATGTTCTTAGACTATATAGAAGCAATATATACAATGATTTCAACCGTCTACCTGTTCCATTCATTGTTCTACTTGTCGAAAGTTACAAATAATTTCCGTTAAGGGATTAACAATGGGGATCGTAGTTTACTTAAACTTGAAGAACAAAAAATTGGCGAATTGTACTGTTTGGATGCTTTGCATATATGTTTCTTAGACTATATAGAAGCAATATATACATTGATTTCAACCGGCTACCAGTTCCATTCATTGTTCTACTTCTCGCAAGTTACAAATAATTTCCGTTAAAGTATTAACAATGGGGCTCGTAGTTTACTTAAACTTGAAGAACAAAATTTGGCGAATGGTACTGTTTTGATGCTTTGCATATATGTTTCTTAGATTATATAGAAGCAATATATACAAAGATTTCAACCTTCTACCTGTTCCATTCATTGTTCTACTTTTCGAAAATTACAAATAATTTCCGTTAAGGGATTAACAATGGGGATCGTAGTTTACTTAAACTTGAAGAACAAAAAAGTGGCGAATGGTACTGTTTGGATGCTTTGCATATATGTTTCTTATCCTATATAGAAGCAATAGATACAAAGATTTCAACCGTCTACCTGTTCCATTCAATATTCTACTTGTCGAAAGTTACAAATAATTTCCGATAAAGGATTGACAATGGGGCTCATTGCTCACTTAAAATTGAAGAACAAAAAATTGGCGAATGGTACTGTTTGGATGCTTTGCATAGATGTTTCTTAGACTATTTAGAAGCAATATATAGAAAGATTTCACCCGTCTACCTGAACTATTCATTGTTCTACTTGTAGAAAGTTACAAATAATTACCATTTCATGATTATCAATGGGGCTCGCTGTTCACTTAATCTTGAAGATCAAAAAATTGGCGACTGGTACTGTTTGGATGCTTTGCATATATGTTTCTTAGACTATATAGAAGCAATATATAAAAAGATTTCAACCGTCTACCAGTTCCATTCATTGTTCTACTTGTCGAAAGTTACAAATAATTTCCGTTAAGGGATTAACAATGGGGATCGTAGTTTACTTAAACTTGAAGAACAAAAAATTGGCGTATTGTACTGTTTGGATGCTTTGCATATATGTTTCTTAGACTATATAGAAGCAATATATACAATGATTTCAACAGTCTACCTGTTTCATTCATTGTTCTACTTGTCGAAAGTTACAAATAAATTCCTTTAAAGGATTAACAATGGGGCTCGTAGTTCACTTACATTTGAAGAACAAAAAATTGGCGAATTGTACTGTTTGGATGCTTTGCATATATGTTTCTTAGACTATATAGAAGCAATATATATAATGATTTCAACCGTCTACCTGTTCCATTCATTGTTCTACTTGTCGAAAGTTACAAATAATTTCCGTTAAGGGATTAACAATGGGGATCGTAGTTTACTTAAACTTGAAGAACAAAAAATTGGCGAATTGTACTGTTTGGATGCTTTGCATATATGTTTCTTAGACTATATAGAAGCAATATATACAATGATTTCAACCGTCTACCTATTTCATTCATTGTTCTACTTTCCGAAATTTACAAATAATTTCCTTTAAAGGATTAACAATGGAGCTCGTAGTTCACTTAAACTTGAAGAGCTAAAAATTGGCGATTTGTACTGTTTGGATGCTTTGCATATATGTTTCTTAGATTATATAGAAGCAATATATACAAAGATTTCAACCGTCTACCTGTTCCATTCATTGTTCTACTTGTCGAAAATTACAAATAATTTCCGATAAAGGATTAACCATTGGGGCTCATTGTTCACTAAACTTGAAAAACAAAAAATTGTCGAATTGTACTGTTTGGATGCTTTGCATATATGTTTCTTAGACTATATAGAAGCAATATATACAATGATTTCAACCGGCTACCTGTTCCATTCATTGTTCTACTTGTCGAAAGTTACAAATAAATTCCTTTAAAGGATTAACAATGGGGCCCGTAGTTCACTTACATTTCAAGAACAAAAAATTGGCGAATGGTACTGTTTGGATGCTTTGCATATATGTTTCTTATACTATATAGAAGCAATATATACAAAGATTTCAACCGTCTACCTGTTCCATTCAATGTTCTACTTGTCGAAAGTTACAAATAATTTCCGATAAAGGATTAACAATGGGGCTCATTGTTCACTTAAACTTGAAGAACAAAAAATTGGCGAATTGTACTGTTTGGACGCTTTGCATATATGTTTCTTGGACTATATAGAAGCAACATATACAATGATTTCAACAGTGTACCTGTTCCATTCATTGTTCTACTTGTCGAAATTTACAAATAATTTCCGATAAAGGATTAACAATGGGGCTCATTGTTCACTTAAACTTGAAGAACAAAAAATTGGCGAATTGTACTGTTTGGACGCTTTGCATATATGTTTCTTGGACTATATAGAAGCAACATATACAATGATTTCAACAGTGTACCTGTTCCATTCATTGTTCTACTTGTCGAAATTTACAAATAATTTCCGATAAAGGATTAACAATGGGGTTCATTGTTCACTTAAGCTTGAAGAACAAAAAATTGGCGAATGGTACTGTTTTGATGCTTTGCATATATGTTTCTTAGACTATATAGAAGCAATATATAGATTGATTTCAACCGTCTACCTGTTCCACTCATTGTTCTACTTGTCGAAAGTTACAAATAATTTCCGTTAAGGGATTAACAATGGGGATCGTAGTTTACTTAAACTTGAAGAACAAAAAATTGGCGAATTGTACTGTTTGGATGCTTTGCATATATGTTTCTTAGACTATATAGAAAGAATATATACAATGATTTCAACCGTCTACCTATTCCATTCATTGTTCTACTTGTCGAAAATTACAAATAATTTCCGGTAAAGGATTAACAATGGGGCTCATTGTTCACTTAAGCTTGAAGAACAAAATATTGGCGAATGGTACTGTTTTGATGCTTTGCATATATGTTTCTTAGACTATATAGAAGCAATATATAGATTGATTTCAACCGTCTACCTGTTCCACTCATTGTTCTACTTGTCGCAAGTTACAAATAATTTCCGTTAAAGTATTAACAATGGGGCTCGTAGTTCACTTAAACATGAAGATGAAATAATTGGCGAATTGTACTGTTTGGATGCTTTGCATATATGTTTCTTAGATTATATAGAAACAATATATACAAAGATTTCAACCGTCTACCTGTTCCATTCATTGTTCTACTTGTCGAAAATTACAAATAATTTCCGATAAAGGATTAACCATTGGGGCTCATTGTCCACTAAACTTGAAGAACAAAAAATTGTCGAATTGTACTGTTTCGATGCTTTGCATATATGTTTCTTAGACTATATAAAAGCAATATATACAATGATTTCAACCGTCTACCTGTTCCATTCATTGTTCTACTTGTCGAAAGTTACAAATAATTTCCGTTAAGGGATTAACAATGGGGATCGTAGTTTACTTAACTTGAAGAACAAAAAATTGGCGAATTGTACTGTTTGGATGCTTTGCATATATGTTTCTTAGACTATATAGAAGGAATATATACAATGATTTCAACCGTCTACCTATTCCATTCATTGTTCTACTTGCCGAAATTTACAAATAATTTCCTTTAAAGGATTAACAATGGGGCTCGTAGTTCACTTAAACTTGAAGAGCAAAAAATTGTCGAATTGTACTGTTTGGATACTTTGCATATATGTTCTTAGACTATATAGAAGCAATATATACAATGATTTCAACCGTCTACCTGTTCCATTCATTGTTCTACTTGTCGAAAGTTACAAATAATTTCCGTTAAGGGATTAACAATGGGGATCGTAGTTTACTTAAACTTGAAGAACAAAAAATTGGCGAATTGTACTGTTTGGATGCTTTGCATATATGTTTCTTAGACTATATAGAAGCAATATATACATTGATTTCAACCGGCTACCAGTTCCATTCATTGTTCTACTTCTCGCAAGTTACAAATAATTTCCGTTAAAGTATTAACAATGGGGCTCGTAGTTTACTTAAACTTGAAGAACAAAATTTGGCGAATGGTACTGTTTTGATGCTTTGCATATATGTTTCTTAGATTATATAGAAGCAATATATACAAAGATTTCAACCTTCTACCTGTTCCATTCATTGTTCTACTTTTCGAAAATTACAAATAATTTCCGTTAAGGGATTAACAATGGGGATCGTAGTTTACTTAAACTTGAAGAACAAAAAAGTGGCGAATGGTACTGTTTGGATGCTTTGCATATATGTTTCTTATCCTATATAGAAGCAATAGATACAAAGATTTCAACCGTCTACCTGTTCCATTCAATATTCTACTTGTCGAAAGTTACAAATAATTTCCGATAAAGGATTGACAATGGGGCTCATTGCTCACTTAAAATTGAAGAACAAAAAATTGGCGAATGGTACTGTTTGGATGCTTTGCATATATGTTTCGTAGACTATATGGAAGCAATATATACAATGATTTCAACCGTCTACCTATTTCATTCATTGTTCTACATTCCGAAATTTACAAATAATTTCCTTTAAAGGATTAACAATGGAGCTCGTAGTTCACTTAAACTTGAAGAGCTAAAAATTGGCGATTTGTACTGTTTGGACGCTTTGCATATATGTTTCTTGGACTATATAGAAGCAATATATGCAATGATTTCAACAGTCTACCTGTTCCATTCATTGTTCTACTTGTCGAAATTTACAAATAATTTCCGATAAAGGATTAACAATGGGGCTCATTGTTCACTTAAACTTGAAGAACAAAAAATTGGCGAATTGTACTGTTTGGATGCTTTGCATATATGTTTCGTAGGCTATATAGAAGCAATATATACAATGATTTCAACCGTCTACCTATTTCATTCATTGTTCTACTTTCCGAAATTTACAAATAATTTCCTTTAAAGGATTAACAATGGAGCTCGTAGTTCTCTTAAACTTGAAGAGCTAAAAATTGGCGATTTGTACTGTTTGGACGCTTTGCATATATGTTTCTTGGACTATATGGAAGCAATATATACAATGATTTCAACCGTCTACCTATTTCATTCATTGTTCTACTTTCCGAAATTTACAAATAATTTCCTTTAAAGGATTAACAATGGAGCTCGTAGTTCACTTAAACTTGAAGAGCTAAAAATTGGCGATTTGTACTGTTTGGACGCTTTGCATATATGTTTCTTGGACTATATAGAAGCAATATATGCAATGATTTCAACAGTCTACCTGTTCCATTCATTGTTCTACTTGTCGAAATTTACAAATAATTTCCGATAAAGGATTAACAATGGGGCTCATTGTTCACTTAAACTTGAAGAACAAAAAATTGGCGAATTGTACTGTTTGGATGCTTTGCATATATGTTTCTTAGACTATATAGAAGCAATATATGCAATGATTTCAACAGTCTACCTGTTCCATTCATTGTTCTACTTGTCGAAATTTACAAATAATTTCCGATAAAGGATTAACACTGGGGCTCGTAGTTCACTTAAACTTGAAGAACAAAAAATTGGCGAATGGTACTGTTTGGATGCTTTGCATATATGTTTCTTAGATTATATAGAAGCAATATATACAAAGATTTCAACCTTCTACCTGTTCCAATCATTGTTCTACTTGTCGAAATTTACAAATAATTTTCTTTAAAGGATTAACAATGGGGCTCGTTGTTCACTTAAACTTGAAGAACAAAAAATTGGCGAATGGTACTGTTTGGATGCTTTGCATATATGTTTCTTAGACTATATAGAAGCAATATATACAATGATTTCAACAGTCTACCTGTTTCATTCATTGTTCTACTTGTCGAAAGTTACAAATAAATTCCTTTAAAGGATTAACAATGGGGCTCGTAGTTCACTTACATTTGAAGAACAAAAAATTGGCGAATGGTACTGTTTGGATGCTTTGCATATATGTTTCTTATACTATATAGAAGCAATATATACAAAGATTTCTACCGTCTACCTGTTCCATTCAATGTTCTACTTGTCGAAAGTTACAAATAATTTCCGATAAAGGATTAACAATGGGGCTCATTGTTCACTTAAACTTGAAGAACAAAAAATTGGCGAATTGTACTGTTTGGACGCTTTGCATATATGTTTCATGGACTATATAGAAGCAATATATGCAATGATTTCAACATTCTACCTGTTCCATTCATTGTTCTACTTGTCGAAATTTACAAATAATTTCCGATAAAGGATTAACAATGGGGCTCATTGTTCACTTAATCTTGAAGAACAAAAAATTGGCGAATTGTACTGTTTGGATGCTTTGCATATATGTTTCTTAGACTATATAGAAGGAATATATACAATGATTTCAACCGTCTACCTATTCCATTCATTGTTCTACTTGCCGAAATTTACAAATAATTTCCTTTAAGGGATTAACAATGGGGCTCATTGTTCACTAAACTTGAAGAACAAAAAATTGTCGAATTGTACTGTTTGGATGCTTTGCATATATGTTTCTTAGACTATATAAAAGCAATATATACAATGATTTCAACCGTCTACCTGTTCCATTCATTGTTCTACTTGTCGAAAGTTACAAATAATTTCCGTTAAGGGATTAACAATGGGGATCGTAGTTTACTTAAACTTGAAGAACAAAAAATTGGCGAATTGTACTGTTTGGATGCTTTGCATATATGTTTCTTAGACTATATATAAAGAATATATACAATGATTTCAACCGTCTACCTATTCCATTTATTGTTCGACTTGCCGAAATTTACAAATAATTTCCTTTAAAGGATTAACAATGGGGCTCATTGTTCACTTAAACTTGAAGAACGAAAAATTGTCGAATGGTACTGTTTGGATGCTTTGCCTAGATGTTTCTTAGACTATTTAGAAGCAATATATAGAAAGATTTCACCCGTCTACCTGTACTATTCATTGTTCTACTTGTAGAAAGTTACAAATAATTACCATTTCATGATTATCAATGGGGCTCGCTGTTCACTTAATCTTGAAGATCAAAAAATTGGCGACTGGTACTGTTTGGATGCTTTGCATATATGTTTCTTAGACTATATAGAAGCAATATATAAAAAGATTTCAACCGTCTACCAGTTCCATTCATTGTTCTACTTGTCGAAAGTTACAAATAATTTCCGTTAAGGGATTAACAATGGGGCTCATTGTTCACTTAATCTTGAAGAACAAAAAATTGGCGAATTGTACTGTTTGGATGCTTTGCATATATGTTTCTTAGACTATATAGAAGGAATATATACAATGATTTCAACCGTCTACCTATTCCATTCATTGTTCTACTTGCCGAAATTTACAAATAATTTCCTTTAAAGGATTAACAATGGGGCTCATTGTTCACTAAACTTGAAGAACAAAAAATTGTCGAATTGTACTGTTTGGATGCTTTGCATATATGTTTCTTAGACTATATAAAAGCAATATATACAATGATTTCAACCGTCTACCTGTTCCATTCATTGTTCTACTTGTCGAAAGTTACAAATAATTTCCGTTAAGGGATTAACAATGGGGATCGTAGTTTACTTAAACTTGAAGAACAAAAAATTGGCGAATTGTACTGTTTGGATGCTTTGCATATATGTTTCTTAGACTATATAGAAAGAATATATACAATGATTTCAACCGTCTACCTATTCCATTCATTGTTCTACTTGCCGAAATTTACAAATAATTTCCTTTAAAGGATTAACAATGGGGCTCATTGTTCACTTAAACTTGAAGAACGTAAAATTGTCGAATGGTACTGTTTGGATGCTTTGCATAGATGTTTCTTAGACTATTTAGAAGCAATATATACAAAGATTTCAACCGTCTACCTGTTCCACTCATTGTTCTACTTGTCGCAAGTTACAAATAATTTCCGTTAAAGTATTAACAATGGGGCTCGTAGTTCACTTAAACATGTAGATGAAATAATTGGCGAATTGTACTGTTTGGATGCTTTGCATACATGTTTCTTAGATTATATAGAAACAATATATACAAAGATTTCAACCGTCTACCTGTTCCATTCATTGTTCTACTTGTCGAAAATTACAAATAATTTCCGATAAAGGATTAACCATTGGGGCTCATTGTTCACTAAACTTGAAGAACAAAAAATTGTCGAATTGTACTGTTTCGATGCTTTGCATATATGTTTCTTAGACTATATAAAAGCAATATATACAATGATTTCAACCGTCTACCTGTTCCATTCATTGTTCTACTTGTCGAATGTTACAAATAATTTCCGTTAAGGGATTTACAATGGGGATCGTAGTTTACTTAACTTGAAGAACAAAAAATTGGCGAATTGTACTGTTTGGATGCTTTGCATATATGTTTCTTAGACTATATAGAAGGAATATATACAATGATTTCAACCGTCTACCTATTCCATTCATTGTTCTACTTGCCGAAATTTACAAATAATTTCCTTTAAAGGATTAACAATGGGGCTCGTAGTTCACTTAAACTTGAAGAGCAAAAAATTGTCGAATTGTACTGTTTGGATACTTTGCATATATGTTTCTTAGACTATATAGAAGCAATATATACAATGATTTCAACCGTCTACCTGTTCCATTCATTGTTCTACTTGTCGAAAGTTACAAATAATTTCCGTTAAGGGATTAACAATGGGGATCGTAGTTTACTTAAACTTGAAGAACAAAAAATTGGCGAATTGTACTGTTTGGATGCTTTGCATATATGTTTCTTAGACTATATAGAAGCAATATATACAATGATTTCAACAGTCTACCTGTTCCATTCATTGTTCTACTTGTCGAAATTTACAAATAATTTCCGATAAAGGATTAACAATGGGGCTCATTGTTCACTTAAACTTGAAGAACAAAAAATTGGCGAATTGTACTGTTTGGATGCTTTGCATATATGTTTCTTAGACTATATAGAAGGAATATATACAATGATTTCAACCGTCTACCTATTCCATTCATTGTTCTACTTGCCGAAATTTACAAATAATTTCCTTTAAGGGATTAACAATGGGGCTCATTGTTCACTAAACTTGAAGAACAAAAAATTGTCGAATTGTACTATTTGGATGCTTTGCATATATGTTTCTTAGACTATATAAAAGCAATATATACAATGATTTCAACCGTCTACCTGTTCCATTCATTGTTCTACTTGTCGAAAGTTACAAATAATTTCCGATAAAGGATTAACAATGGGGCTCATTGTTCACTTAAACTTGAAGAACAAAAAATTGGCGAATTGTACTGTTTGGACGCTTTGCATATATGTTTCTTGGACTATATAGAAGCAACATATACAATGATTTCAACAGTGTACCTGTTCCATTCATTGTTCTACTTGTCGAAATTTACAAATAATTTCCGATAAAGGATTAACAATGGGGTTCATTGTTCACTTAAGCTTGAAGAACAAAAAATTGGCGAATGGTACTGTTTTGATGCTTTGCATATATGTTTCTTAGACTATATAGAAGCATTATATAGATTGATTTCAACCGTCTACCTGTTCCACTCATTGTTCTACTTGTCGCAAGTTACAAATAATTTCCGTTAAAGTATTAACAATGGGGCTCGTAGTTCACTTAAACATGAAGATGAAATAATTGGCGAATTGTACTGTTTGGATGCTTTGCATATATGTTTCTTAGATTATATAGAAACAATATATACAAAGATTTCAACCGTCTACCTGTTCCATTCATTGTTCTACTTGTCGAAAATTACAAATAATTTCCGATAAAGGATTAACCATTGGGGCTCATTGTTCACTAAACTTGAAGAACAAAAAATTGTCGAATTGTACTGTTTCGATGCTTTGCATATATGTTTCTTAGACTATATAAAAGCAATATATACAATGATTTCAACCGTCTACCTGTTCCATTCATTGTTCTACTTGTCGAATGTTACAAATAATTTCCGTTAAGGAATTTACAATGGGGATCGTAGTTTACTTAACTTGAAGAACAAAAAATTGGCGAATTGTACTATTTGGATGCTTTGCATATATGTTTCTTAGACTATATAGAAGGAATATATACAATGATTTCAACCGTCTACCTATTCCATTCATTGTTCTACTTGCCGAAATTTACAAATAATTTCCTTTAAAGGATTAACAATGGGGCTCGTAGTTCACTTAAACTTGAAGAGCAAAAAATTGTCGAATTGTACTGTTTGGATACTTTGCATATATGTTTCTTAGACTATATAGAAGCAATATATACAATGATTTCAACCGTCTACCTGTTCCATTCATTGTTCTACTTGTCGAAAGTTACAAATAATTTCCGTTAAGGGATTAACAATGGGGATCGTAGTTTACTTAAACTTGAAGAACAAAAAATTGGCGAATTGTACTGTTTGGATGCTTTGCATATATGTTTCTTAGACTATATAGAAGCAATATATACAATGATTTCAACCGTCTACCTATTTCATTCATTGTTCTACTTTCCGAAATTTACAAATAATTTCCTTTAAAGGATTAACAATGGAGCTCGTAGTTCACTTAAACTTGAAGAGCTAAAAATTGGCGATTTGTACTGTTTGGACGCTTTGCATATATGTTTCATGGACTATATAGAAGCAATATATGCAATGATTTCAACAGTCTACCTGTTCCATTCATTGTTCTACTTGTCGAAATTTACAAATAATTTCCGATAAAGGATTAACAATGGGGCTCATTGTTCACTTAAACTTGAAGAACAAAAAATTGGCGAATTGTACTGTTTGGATGCTTTGCATATATGTTTCTTAGACTATATAGAAGGAATATATACAATGATTTCAACCGTCTACCTATTCCATTCATTGTTCTACTTGCCGAAATTTACAAATAATTTCCTTTAAGGGATTAACAATGGGGCTCATTGTTCACTAAACTTGAAGAACAAAAAATTGTCGAATTGTACTATTTGGATGCTTTGCATATATGTTTCTTAGACTATATAAAAGCAATATATACAATGATTTCAACCGTCTACCTGTTCCATTCATTGTTCTACTTGTCGAAAGTTACAAATAATTTCCGTTAAGGGATTAACAATGGGGCTCGTAGTTTACTTAAACTTGAAGAACAAAAAATTGGCGAATTGTACTGTTTGGATGCTTTGCATATATGTTTCTTAGACTATATAGAAGCAATATATACAATGATTTCAACAGTCTACCTGTTTCATTCATTGTTCTACTTGTCGAAAGTTACAAATAAATTCCTTTAAAGGATTAACAATGGGGCTCGTAGTTCACTTACACTTGAAGAACAAAAAATTGGCGAATGGTACTGTTTGGATGCTTTGCATATATGTTTCTTATACTATATAGAAGCAATATATACAAAGATTTCAACCGTCTACCTGTTCCATTCAATGTTCTACTTGTCGAAAGTTACAAATAATTTCCGTTAAGGGATTAACAATGGGGATCGTAGTTTACTTAAACTTGAAGAACAAAAAATTGGCGAATTGTACTGTTTGGATGCTTTGCATATATGTTTCTTAGACTATATAGAAAGAATATATACAATGATTTCAACCGTCTACCTATTCCATTCATTGTTCTACTTTCCGAAATTTACAAATAATTTCCTTTAAAGGATTAACAATGGAGCTCGTAGTTCACTTAAACTTGAAGAGCTAAAAATTGGCGATTTGTACTGTTTGGACGCTTTGCATATATGTTTCTTGGACTATATAGAAGCAATATATGCAATGATTTCAACAGTCTACCTGTTCCATTCATTGTTCTACTTGTCGAAATTTACAAATAATTTCCGATAAAGGATTAACAATGGGGCTCATTGTTCACTTAATCTTGAAGAACAAAAAATTGGCGAATTGTACTGTTTGGATGCTTTGCATATATGTTTCTTAGACTATATAGAAGGAATATATACAATGATTTCAACCGTCTACATATTCCATTCATTGTTCTACTAGCCGAAATTTACAAATAATTTCCTTTAAAGGATTAACAATGGGGCTCATTGTTCACTAAACTTGAAGAACAAAAAATTGTCGAATTGTACTGTTTGGATGCTTTGCATATATGTTTCTTAGACTATATAAAAGCAATATATACAATGATTTCAACCGTCTACCTGTTCCATTCATTGTTCTACTTGTCGAAAGTTACAAATAATTTCCGTTAAGGGATTAACAATGGGGATCGTAGTTTACTTAAACTTGAAGAACAAAAAATTGGCGAATTGTACTGTTTGGATGCTTTGCATATATGTTTCTTAGACTATATAGAAAGAATATATACAATGATTTCAACCGTCTACCTATTCCATTCATTGTTCTACTTGCCGAAATTTACAAATAATTTCCTTTAAAGGATTAACAATGGAACTCGTAGTTCACTTAAACTTGAAGAGCTAAAAATTGGCGATTTGTACTGTTTGGACGCTTTGCATATATGTTTCTTGGACTATATAGAAGCAATATATGCAATGATTTCAACAGTCTACCTGTTCCATTCATTGTTCTACTTGTCGAAATTTACAAATAATTTCCGATAAAGGATTAACAATGGGGCTCATTGTTCACTTAATCTTGAAGAACAAAAAATTGGCGAATTGTACTGTTTGGATGCTTTGCATATATGTTTCGTAGGCTATATAGAAGCAATATATACAAAGATTTCAACCGTCTACCTGTTCCAATCATTGTTCTACTTGTCGAAAGCTGCAAATAATTTCCGATAACGGATTAACCATTGGGGCTCATTGTTCACTTAAACTTGAAGAACAAAAAATTGGCGAATTGTACTGTTTGGATGCTTTGCATATATGTTTCTTAGACTATATAGAAGGAATATATACAATGATTTCAACAGTCTACCTGTTTCATTCATTGTTCTACTTGTCGAAAGTTACAAATAAATTCCTTTAAATGATTAACAATGGGGCTCGTAGTTCACTTACATTTGAAGAACAAAAAATTGGCGAATGGTACTGTTTGGATGCTTTGCATATATGTTTCTTATACTATATAGAAGCAATATATGCAAAGATTTCAACCGTCTACCTGTTCCATTCAATGTTCTACTTGTCGAAAGTTACAAATAATTTCCGATAAAGGATTAACAATGGGGCTCATTGTTCACTTAAACTTGAAGAACAAAAAATTGGCGAATTGTACTGTTTGGACGCTTTGCATATATGTTTCTTGGACTATATAGAAGCAACATATACAATGATTTCAACAGTGTACCTGTTCCATTCATTGTTCTACTTGTCGAAATTTACAAATAATTTCCGATAAAGGATTAACAATGGGGTTCATTGTTCACTTAAGCTTGAAGAACAAAAAATTGGCGAATGGTACTGTTTTGATGCTTTGCATATATGTTTCTTAGACTATATAGAAGCATTATATAGATTGATTTCAACCGTCTACCTGTTCCACTCATTGTTCTACTTGTCGCAAGTTACAAATAATTTCCGTTAAAGTATTAACAATGGGGCTCGTAGTTCACTTAAACATGAAGATGAAATAATTGGCGAATTGTACTGTTTGGATGCTTTGCATATTTGTTTCTTAGATTATATAGAAACAATATATACAAAGATTTCAACCGTCTACCTGTTCCATTCATTGTTCTACTTGTCGAAAATTACAAATAATTTCCGATAAAGGATTAACCATTGGGGCTCATTGTTCACTAAACTTGAAGAACAAAAAATTGTCGAATTGTACTGTTTGGATGCTTTGCATATATGTTTCTTAGACTATATAGTAGGAATATATACAATGATTTCAACCGTCTACCTATTCCATTCATTGTTCTACTTGCCGAAATTTACAAATAATTTCCTTTAAGGGATTAACAATGGGGCTCATTGTTCACTAAACTTGAAGAACAAAAAATTGTCGAATTGTACTGTTTGGATGCTTTGCATATATGTTTCTTAGACTATATAAAAGCAATATATACAATGATTTCAACCGTCTACCTGTTCCATTCATTGTTCTACTTGTCGAAAGTTACAAATAATTTCCGTTAAGGGATTAACAATGGGGATCGTAGTTTACTTAAACTTGAAGAACAAAAAATTGGCGAATTGTACTGTTTGGATGCTTTGCATATATGTTTCTTAGACTATATATAAAGAATATATACAATGATTTCAACCGTCTACCTATTCCATTTATTGTTCTACTTGCCGAAATTTACAAATAATTTCCTTTAAAGCATTAACAATGGGGCTCATTGTTCACTTAAACTTGAAGAACGAAAAATTGTCGAATGGTACTGTTTGGATGCTTTGCCTAGATGTTTCTTAGACTATTTAGAAGCAATATATAGAAAGATTTCACCCGTCTACCTGTACTATTCATTGTTCTACTTGTAGAAAGTTACAAATAATTACCATTTCATGATTATCAATGGGGCTCGCTGTTCACTTAATCTTGAAGATCAAAAAATTGGCGACTGGTACTGTTTGGATGCTTTGCATATATGTTTCTTAGACTATATAGAAGCAATATATAAAAAGATTTCAACCGTCTACCAGTTCCATTCATTGTTCTACTTGTCGAAAGTTACAAATAATTTCCGTTAAGGGATTAACAATGGGGCTCATTGTTCACTTAATCTTGAAGAACAAAAAATTGGCGAATTGTACTGTTTGGATGCTTTGCATATATGTTTCTTAGACTATATAAAAGCAATATATACAATGATTTCAACCGTCTACTTGTTCCATTCATTGTTCTACTTGTCGAAAGTTACAAATAATTTCCGTTAAGGGATTAACAATGGGGATCGTAGTTTACTTAAACTTGAAGAACAAAAAATTGGCGAATTGTACTGTTTGGATGCTTTGCATATATGTTTCTTAGACTATATAGAAAGAATATATACAATGATTTCAACCGTCTACCTATTCCATTCATTGTTCTACTTGCCGAAATTTACAAATAATTTCCTTTAAAGGATTAACAATGGGGCTCATTGTTCACTTAAACTTGAAGAACGAAAAATTGTCGAATGGTACTGTTTGGATGCTTTGCATAGATGTTTCTTAGACTATTTAGAAGCAATATATACAAAGATTTCAACCGTCTACCTGTTCCACTCATTGTTCTACTTGTCGCAAGTTACAAATAATTTCCGTTAAAGTATTAACAATGGGGCTCGTAGTTCACTTAAACATGTAGATGAAATAATTGGCGAATTGTACTGTTTGGATGCTTTGCATACATGTTTCTTAGATTATATAGAAACAATATATACAAAGATTTCAACCGTCTACCTGTTCCATTCATTGTTCTACTTGTCGAAAATTACAAATAATTTCCGATAAAGGATTAACCATTGGGGCTCATTGTTCACTAAACTTGAAGAACAAAAAATTGTCGAATTGTACTGTTTCGATGCTTTGCATATATGTTTCTTAGACTATATAAAAGCAATATATACAATGATTTCAACCGTCTACCTGTTCCATTCATTGTTCTACTTGTCGAATGTTACAAATAATTTCCGTTAAGGGATTTACAATGGGGATCGTAGTTTACTTAACTTGAAGAACAAAAAATTGGCGAATTGTACTGTTTGGATGCTTTGCATATATGTTTCTTAGACTATATAGAAGGAATATATACAATGATTTCAACCGTCTACCTATTCCATTCATTGTTCTACTTGCCGAAATTTACAAATAATTTCCTTTAAAGGATTAACAATGGGGCTCGTAGTTCACTTAAACTTGAAGAGCAAAAAATTGTCGAATTGTACTGTTTGGATACTTTGCATATATGTTTCTTAGACTATATAGAAGCAATATATACAATGATTTCAACCGTCTACCTGTTCCATTCATTGTTCTACTTGTCGAAAGTTACAAATAATTTCCGTTAAGGGATTAACAATGGGGATCGTAGTTTACTTAAACTTGAAGAACAAAAAATTGGCGAATTGTACTGTTTGGATGCTTTGCATATATGTTTCTTAGACTATATAGAAGCAATATATACAATGATTTCAACAGTCTACCTGTTCCATTCATTGTTCTACTTGTCGAAATTTACAAATAATTTCCGATAAAGGATTAACAATGGGGCTCATTGTTCACTTAAACTTGAAGAACAAAAAATTGGCGAATTGTACTGTTTGGACGCTTTGCATATATGTTTCTTGGACTATATAGAAGCAACATATACAATGATTTCAACAGTGTACCTGTTCCATTCATTGTTCTACTTGTCGAAATTTACAAATAATTTCCGATAAAGGATTAACAATGGGGTTCATTGTTCACTTAAGCTTGAAGAACAAAAAATTGGCGAATGGTACTGTTTTGATGCTTTGCATATATGTTTCTTAGACTATATAGAAGCATTATATAGATTGATTTCAACCGTCTACCTGTTCCACTCATTGTTCTACTTGTCGCAAGTTACAAATAATTTCCGTTAAAGTATTAACAATGGGGCTCGTAGTTCACTTAAACATGAAGATGAAATAATTGGCGAATTGTACTGTTTGGATGCTTTGCATATATGTTTCTTAGATTATATAGAAACAATATATACAAAGATTTCAACCGTCTACCTGTTCCATTCATTGTTCTACTTGTCGAAAATTACAAATAATTTCCGATAAAGGATTAACCATTGGGGCTCATTGTTCACTAAACTTGAAGAACAAAAAATTGTCGAATTGTACTGTTTCGATGCTTTGCATATATGTTTCTTAGACTATATAAAAGCAATATATACAATGATTTCAACCGTCTACCTGTTCCATTCATTGTTCTACTTGTCGAATGTTACAAATAATTTCCGTTAAGGAATTTACAATGGGGATCGTAGTTTACTTAACTTGAAGAACAAAAAATTGGCGAATTGTACTATTTGGATGCTTTGCATATATGTTTCTTAGACTATATAGAAGGAATATATACAATGATTTCAACCGTCTACCTATTCCATTCATTGTTCTACTTGCCGAAATTTACAAATAATTTCCTTTAAAGGATTAACAATGGGGCTCGTAGTTCACTTAAACTTGAAGAGCAAAAAATTGTCGAATTGTACTGTTTGGATACTTTGCATATATGTTTCTTAGACTATATAGAAGCAATATATACAATGATTTCAACCGTCTACCTGTTCCATTCATTGTTCTACTTGTCGAAAGTTACAAATAATTTCCGTTAAGGGATTAACAATGGGGATCGTAGTTTACTTAAACTTGAAGAACAAAAAATTGGCGAATTGTACTGTTTGGATGCTTTGCATATATGTTTCTTAGACTATATAGAAGCAATATATACAATGATTTCAACCGTCTACCTATTTCATTCATTGTTCTACTTTCCGAAATTTACAAATAATTTCCTTTAAAGGATTAACAATGGAGCTCGTAGTTCACTTAAACTTGAAGAGCTAAAAATTGGCGATTTGTACTGTTTGGACGCTTTGCATATATGTTTCATGGACTATATAGAAGCAATATATGCAATGATTTCAACAGTCTACCTGTTCCATTCATTGTTCTACTTGTCGAAATTTACAAATAATTTCCGATAAAGGATTAACAATGGGGCTCATTGTTCACTTAAACTTGAAGAACAAAAAATTGGCGAATTGTACTGTTTGGATGCTTTGCATATATGTTTCTTAGACTATATAGAAGGAATATATACAATGATTTCAACCGTCTACCTATTCCATTCATTGTTCTACTTGCCGAAATTTACAAATAATTTCCTTTAAGGGATTAACAATGGGGCTCATTGTTCACTAAACTTGAAGAACAAAAAATTGTCGAATTGTACTATTTGGATGCTTTGCATATATGTTTCTTAGACTATATAAAAGCAATATATACAATGATTTCAACCGTCTACCTGTTCCATTCATTGTTCTACTTGTCGAAAGTTACAAATAATTTCCGATAAAGGATTAACAATGGGGCTCATTGTTCACTTAAACTTGAAGAACAAAAAATTGGCGAATTGTACTGTTTGGACGCTTTGCATATATGTTTCTTGGACTATATAGAAGCAACATATACAATGATTTCAACAGTGTACCTGTTCCATTCATTGTTCTACTTGTCGAAATTTACAAATAATTTCCGATAAAGGATTAACAATGGGGCTCATTGTTCACTTAAACTTGAAGAACAAAAAATTGGCGAATTGTACTGTTTGGACGCTTTGCATATATGTTTCTTGGACTATATAGAAGCAACATATACAATGATTTCAACAGTGTACCTGTTCCATTCATTGTTCTACTTGTCGAAATTTACAAATAATTTCCGATAAAGGATTAACAATGGGGTTCATTGTTCACTTAAGCTTGAAGAACAAAAAATTGGCGAATGGTACTGTTTTGATGCTTTGCATATATGTTTCTTAGACTATATAGAAGCATTATATAGATTGATTTCAACCGTCTACCTGTTCCACTCATTGTTCTACTTGTCGCAAGTTACAAATAATTTCCGTTAAAGTATTAACAATGGGGCTCGTAGTTCACTTAAACATGAAGATGAAATAATTGGCGAATTGTACTGTTTGGATGCTTTGCATATATGTTTCTTAGATTATATAGAAACAATATATACAAAGATTTCAACCGTCTACCTGTTCCATTCATTGTTCTACTTGTCGAAAATTACAAATAATTTCCGATAAAGGATTAACCATTGGGGCTCATTGTTCACTAAACTTGAAGAACAAAAAATTGTCGAATTGTACTGTTTCGATGCTTTGCATATATGTTTCTTAGACTATATAAAAGCAATATATACAATGATTTCAACCGTCTACCTGTTCCATTCATTGTTCTACTTGTCGAATGTTACAAATAATTTCCGTTAAGGAATTTACAATGGGGATCGTAGTTTACTTAACTTGAAGAACAAAAAATTGGCGAATTGTACTATTTGGATGCTTTGCATATATGTTTCTTAGACTATATAGAAGGAATATATACAATGATTTCAACCGTCTACCTATTCCATTCATTGTTCTACTTGCCGAAATTTACAAATAATTTCCTTTAAAGGATTAACAATGGGGCTCGTAGTTCACTTAAACTTGAAGAGCAAAAAATTGTCGAATTGTACTGTTTGGATACTTTGCATATATGTTTCTTAGACTATATAGAAGCAATATATACAATGATTTCAACCGTCTACCTGTTCCATTCATTGTTCTACTTGTCGAAAGTTACAAATAATTTCCGTTAAGGGATTAACAATGGGGATCGTAGTTTACTTAAACTTGAAGAACAAAAAATTGGCGAATTGTACTGTTTGGATGCTTTGCATATATGTTTCTTAGACTATATAGAAGCAATATATACAATGATTTCAACCGTCTACCTATTTCATTCATTGTTCTACTTTCCGAAATTTACAAATAATTTCCTTTAAAGGATTAACAATGGAGCTCGTAGTTCACTTAAACTTGAAGAGCTAAAAATTGGCGATTTGTACTGTTTGGACGCTTTGCATATATGTTTCATGGACTATATAGAAGCAATATATGCAATGATTTCAACAGTCTACCTGTTCCATTCATTGTTCTACTTGTCGAAATTTACAAATAATTTCCGATAAAGGATTAACAATGGGGCTCATTGTTCACTTAAACTTGAAGAACAAAAAATTGGCGAATTGTACTGTTTGGATGCTTTGCATATATGTTTCTTAGACTATATAGAAGGAATATATACAATGATTTCAACCGTCTACCTATTCCATTCATTGTTCTACTTGCCGAAATTTACAAATAATTTCCTTTAAGGGATTAACAATGGGGCTCATTGTTCACTAAACTTGAAGAACAAAAAATTGTCGAATTGTACTATTTGGATGCTTTGCATATATGTTTCTTAGACTATATAAAAGCAATATATACAATGATTTCAACCGTCTACCTGTTCCATTCATTGTTCTACTTGTCGAAAGTTACAAATAATTTCCGTTAAGGGATTAACAATGGGGCTCGTAGTTTACTTAAACTTGAAGAACAAAAAATTGGCGAATTGTACTGTTTGGATGCTTTGCATATATGTTTCTTAGACTATATAGAAGCAATATATACAATGATTTCAACAGTCTACCTGTTTCATTCATTGTTCTACTTGTCGAAAGTTACAAATAAATTCCTTTAAAGGATTAACAATGGGGCTCGTAGTTCACTTACACTTGAAGAACAAAAAATTGGCGAATGGTACTGTTTGGATGCTTTGCATATATGTTTCTTATACTATATAGAAGCAATATATACAAAGATTTCAACCGTCTACCTGTTCCATTCAATGTTCTACTTGTCGAAAGTTACAAATAATTTCCGTTAAGGGATTAACAATGGGGATCGTAGTTTACTTAAACTTGAAGAACAAAAAATTGGCGAATTGTACTGTTTGGATGCTTTGCATATATGTTTCTTAGATTATATAGAAACAATATATACAAAGATTTCAACCGTCTACCTGTTCCATTCATTGTTCTACTTGTCGAAAATTACAAATAATTTCCGATAAAGGATTAACCATTGGGGCTCATTGTTCACTAAACTTGAAGAACAAAAAATTGTCGAATTGTACTGTTTCGATGCTTTGCATATATGTTTCTTAGACTATATAAAAGCAATATATACAATGATTTCAACCGTCTACCTGTTCCATTCATTGTTCTACTTGTCGAATGTTACAAATAATTTCCGTTAAGGAATTTACAATGGGGATCGTAGTTTACTTAACTTGAAGAACAAAAAATTGGCGAATTGTACTATTTGGATGCTTTGCATATATGTTTCTTAGACTATATAGAAGGAATATATACAATGATTTCAACCGTCTACCTATTCCATTCATTGTTCTACTTGCCGAAATTTACAAATAATTTCCTTTAAAGGATTAACAATGGGGCTCGTAGTTCACTTAAACTTGAAGAGCAAAAAATTGTCGAATTGTACTGTTTGGATACTTTGCATATATGTTTCTTAGACTATATAGAAGCAATATATACAATGATTTCAACCGTCTACCTGTTCCATTCATTGTTCTACTTGTCGAAAGTTACAAATAATTTCCGTTAAGGGATTAACAATGGGGATCGTAGTTTACTTAAACTTGAAGAACAAAAAATTGGCGAATTGTACTGTTTGGATGCTTTGCATATATGTTTCTTAGACTATATAGAAGCAATATATACAATGATTTCAACCGTCTACCTATTTCATTCATTGTTCTACTTTCCGAAATTTACAAATAATTTCCTTTAAAGGATTAACAATGGAGCTCGTAGTTCACTTAAACTTGAAGAGCTAAAAATTGGCGATTTGTACTGTTTGGACGCTTTGCATATATGTTTCATGGACTATATAGAAGCAATATATGCAATGATTTCAACAGTCTACCTGTTCCATTCATTGTTCTACTTGTCGAAATTTACAAATAATTTCCGATAAAGGATTAACAATGGGGCTCATTGTTCACTTAAACTTGAAGAACAAAAAATTGGCGAATTGTACTGTTTGGATGCTTTGCATATATGTTTCTTAGACTATATAGAAGGAATATATACAATGATTTCAACCGTCTACCTATTCCATTCATTGTTCTACTTGCCGAAATTTACAAATAATTTCCTTTAAGGGATTAACAATGGGGCTCATTGTTCACTAAACTTGAAGAACAAAAAATTGTCGAATTGTACTATTTGGATGCTTTGCATATATGTTTCTTAGACTATATAAAAGCAATATATACAATGATTTCAACCGTCTACCTGTTCCATTCATTGTTCTACTTGTCGAAAGTTACAAATAATTTCCGTTAAGGGATTAACAATGGGGCTCGTAGTTTACTTAAACTTGAAGAACAAAAAATTGGCGAATTGTACTGTTTGGATGCTTTGCATATATGTTTCTTAGACTATATAGAAGCAATATATACAATGATTTCAACAGTCTACCTGTTTCATTCATTGTTCTACTTGTCGAAAGTTACAAATAAATTCCTTTAAAGGATTAACAATGGGGCTCGTAGTTCACTTACACTTGAAGAACAAAAAATTGGCGAATGGTACTGTTTGGATGCTTTGCATATATGTTTCTTATACTATATAGAAGCAATATATACAAAGATTTCAACCGTCTACCTGTTCCATTCAATGTTCTACTTGTCGAAAGTTACAAATAATTTCCGTTAAGGGATTAACAATGGGGATCGTAGTTTACTTAAACTTGAAGAACAAAAAATTGGCGAATTGTACTGTTTGGATGCTTTGCATATATGTTTCTTAGACTATATAGAAAGAATATATACAATGATTTCAACCGTCTACCTATTCCATTCATTGTTCTACTTTCCGAAATTTACAAATAATTTCCTTTAAAGGATTAACAATGGAGCTCGTAGTTCACTTAAACTTGAAGAGCTAAAAATTGGCGATTTGTACTGTTTGGACGCTTTGCATATATGTTTCTTGGACTATATAGAAGCAATATATGCAATGATTTCAACAGTCTACCTGTTCCATTCATTGTTCTACTTGTCGAAATTTACAAATAATTTCCGATAAAGGATTAACAATGGGGCTCATTGTTCACTTAATCTTGAAGAACAAAAAATTGGCGAATTGTACTGTTTGGATGCTTTGCATATATGTTTCTTAGACTATATAGAAGGAATATATACAATGATTTCAACCGTCTACCTATTCCATTCATTGTTCTACTAGCCGAAATTTACAAATAATTTCCTTTAAAGGATTAACAATGGGGCTCATTGTTCACTAAACTTGAAGAACAAAAAATTGTCGAATTGTACTGTTTGGATGCTTTGCATATATGTTTCTTAGACTATATAAAAGCAATATATACAATGATTTCAACCGTCTACCTGTTCCATTCATTGTTCTACTTGTCGAAAGTTACAAATAATTTCCGTTAAGGGATTAACAATGGGGATCGTAGTTTACTTAAACTTGAAGAACAAAAAATTGGCGAATTGTACTGTTTGGATGCTTTGCATATATGTTTCTTAGACTATATAGAAAGAATATATACAATGATTTCAACCGTCTACCTATTCCATTCATTGTTCTACTTGCCGAAATTTACAAATAATTTCCTTTAAAGGATTAACAATGGAACTCGTAGTTCACTTAAACTTGAAGAGCTAAAAATTGGCGATTTGTACTGTTTGGACGCTTTGCATATATGTTTCTTGGACTATATAGAAGCAATATATGCAATGATTTCAACAGTCTACCTGTTCCATTCATTGTTCTACTTGTCGAAATTTACAAATAATTTCCGATAAAGGATTAACAATGGGGCTCATTGTTCACTTAATCTTGAAGAACAAAAAATTGGCGAATTGTACTGTTTGGATGCTTTGCATATATGTTTCGTAGGCTATATAGAAGCAATATATACAAAGATTTCAACCGTCTACCTGTTCCAATCATTGTTCTACTTGTCGAAAGCTGCAAATAATTTCCGATAACGGATTAACCATTGGGGCTCATTGTTCACTTAAACTTGAAGAACAAAAAATTGGCGAATTGTACTGTTTGGATGCTTTGCATATATGTTTCTTAGACTATATAGAAGGAATATATACAATGATTTCAACAGTCTACCTGTTTCATTCATTGTTCTACTTGTCGAAAGTTACAAATAAATTCCTTTAAATGATTAACAATGGGGCTCGTAGTTCACTTACATTTGAAGAACAAAAAATTGGCGAATGGTACTGTTTGGATGCTTTGCATATATGTTTCTTATACTATATAGAAGCAATATATGCAAAGATTTCAACCGTCTACCTGTTCCATTCAATGTTCTACTTGTCGAAAGTTACAAATAATTTCCGATAAAGGATTAACAATGGGGCTCATTGTTCACTTAAACTTGAAGAACAAAAAATTGGCGAATTGTACTGTTTGGACGCTTTGCATATATGTTTCTTGGACTATATAGAAGCAACATATACAATGATTTCAACAGTGTACCTGTTCCATTCATTGTTCTACTTGTCGAAATTTACAAATAAATTCCGATAAAGGATTAACAATGGGGTTCATTGTTCACTTAAGCTTGAAGAACAAAAAATTGGCGAATGGTACTGTTTTGATGCTTTGCATATATGTTTCTTAGACTATATAGAAGCATTATATAGATTGATTTCAACCGTCTACCTGTTCCACTCATTGTTCTACTTGTCGCAAGTTACAAATAATTTCCGTTAAAGTATTAACAATGGGGCTCGTAGTTCACTTAAACATGAAGATGAAATAATTGGCGAATTGTACTGTTTGGATGCTTTGCATATTTGTTTCTTAGATTATATAGAAACAATATATACAAAGATTTCAACCGTCTACCTGTTCCATTCATTGTTCTACTTGTCGAAAATTACAAATAATTTCCGATAAAGGATTAACCATTGGGGCTCATTGTTCACTAAACTTGAAGAACAAAAAATTGTCGAATTGTACTGTTTGGATGCTTTGCATATATGTTTCTTAGACTATATAGTAGGAATATATACAATGATTTCAACCGTCTACCTATTCCATTCATTGTTCTACTTGCCGAAATTTACAAATAATTTCCTTTAAGGGATTAACAATGGGGCTCATTGTTCACTAAACTTGAAGAACAAAAAATTGTCGAATTGTACTGTTTGGATGCTTTGCATATATGTTTCTTAGACTATATAAAAGCAATATATACAATGATTTCAACCGTCTACCTGTTCCATTCATTGTTCTACTTGTCGAAAGTTACAAATAATTTCCGTTAAGGGATTAACAATGGGGATCGTAGTTTACTTAAACTTGAAGAACAAAAAATTGGCGAATTGTACTGTTTGGATGCTTTGCATATATGTTTCTTAGACTATATATAAAGAATATATACAATGATTTCAACCGTCTACCTATTCCATTTATTGTTCTACTTGCCGAAATTTACAAATAATTTCCTTTAAAGCATTAACAATGGGGCTCATTGTTCACTTAAACTTGAAGAACGAAAAATTGTCGAATGGTACTGTTTGGATGCTTTGCCTAGATGTTTCTTAGACTATTTAGAAGCAATATATAGAAAGATTTCACCCGTCTACCTGTACTATTCATTGTTCTACTTGTAGAAAGTTACAAATAATTACCATTTCATGATTATCAATGGGGCTCGCTGTTCACTTAATCTTGAAGATCAAAAAATTGGCGACTGGTACTGTTTGGATGCTTTGCATATATGTTTCTTAGACTATATAGAAGCAATATATAAAAAGATTTCAACCGTCTACCAGTTCCATTCATTGTTCTACTTGTCGAAAGTTACAAATAATTTCCGTTAAGGGATTAACAATGGGGCTCATTGTTCACTTAATCTTGAAGAACAAAAAATTGGCGAATTGTACTGTTTGGATGCTTTGCATATATGTTTCTTAGACTATATAAAAGCAATATATACAATGATTTCAACCGTCTACTTGTTCCATTCATTGTTCTACTTGTCGAAAGTTACAAATAATTTCCGTTAAGGGATTAACAATGGGGATCGTAGTTTACTTAAACTTGAAGAACAAAAAATTGGCGAATTGTACTGTTTGGATGCTTTGCATATATGTTTCTTAGACTATATAGAAAGAATATATACAATGATTTCAACCGTCTACCTATTCCATTCATTGTTCTACTTGCCGAAATTTACAAATAATTTCCTTTAAAGGATTAACAATGGGGCTCATTGTTCACTTAAACTTGAAGAACGAAAAATTGTCGAATGGTACTGTTTGGATGCTTTGCATAGATGTTTCTTAGACTATTTAGAAGCAATATATACAAAGATTTCAACCGTCTACCTGTTCCACTCATTGTTCTACTTGTCGCAAGTTACAAATAATTTCCGTTAAAGTATTAACAATGGGGCTCGTAGTTCACTTAAACATGTAGATGAAATAATTGGCGAATTGTACTGTTTGGATGCTTTGCATACATGTTTCTTAGATTATATAGAAACAATATATACAAAGATTTCAACCGTCTACCTGTTCCATTCATTGTTCTACTTGTCGAAAATTACAAATAATTTCCGATAAAGGATTAACCATTGGGGCTCATTGTTCACTAAACTTGAAGAACAAAAAATTGTCGAATTGTACTGTTTCGATGCTTTGCATATATGTTTCTTAGACTATATAAAAGCAATATATACAATGATTTCAACCGTCTACCTGTTCCATTCATTGTTCTACTTGTCGAATGTTACAAATAATTTCCGTTAAGGGATTTACAATGGGGATCGTAGTTTACTTAACTTGAAGAACAAAAAATTGGCGAATTGTACTGTTTGGATGCTTTGCATATATGTTTCTTAGACTATATAGAAGGAATATATACAATGATTTCAACCGTCTACCTATTCCATTCATTGTTCTACTTGCCGAAATTTACAAATAATTTCCTTTAAAGGATTAACAATGGGGCTCGTAGTTCACTTAAACTTGAAGAGCAAAAAATTGTCGAATTGTACTGTTTGGATACTTTGCATATATGTTTCTTAGACTATATAGAAGCAATATATACAATGATTTCAACCGTCTACCTGTTCCATTCATTGTTCTACTTGTCGAAAGTTACAAATAATTTCCGTTAAGGGATTAACAATGGGGATCGTAGTTTACTTAAACTTGAAGAACAAAAAATTGGCGAATTGTACTGTTTGGATGCTTTGCATATATGTTTCTTAGACTATATAGAAGCAATATATACAATGATTTCAACAGTCTACCTGTTCCATTCATTGTTCTACTTGTCGAAATTTACAAATAATTTCCGATAAAGGATTAACAATGGGGCTCATTGTTCACTTAAACTTGAAGAACAAAAAATTGGCGAATTGTACTGTTTGGACGCTTTGCATATATGTTTCTTGGACTATATAGAAGCAACATATACAATGATTTCAACAGTGTACCTGTTCCATTCATTGTTCTACTTGTCGAAATTTACAAATAATTTCCGATAAAGGATTAACAATGGGGTTCATTGTTCACTTAAGCTTGAAGAACAAAAAATTGGCGAATGGTACTGTTTTGATGCTTTGCATATATGTTTCTTAGACTATATAGAAGCATTATATAGATTGATTTCAACCGTCTACCTGTTCCACTCATTGTTCTACTTGTCGCAAGTTACAAATAATTTCCGTTAAAGTATTAACAATGGGGCTCGTAGTTCACTTAAACATGAAGATGAAATAATTGGCGAATTGTACTGTTTGGATGCTTTGCATATATGTTTCTTAGATTATATAGAAACAATATATACAAAGATTTCAACCGTCTACCTGTTCCATTCATTGTTCTACTTGTCGAAAATTACAAATAATTTCCGATAAAGGATTAACCATTGGGGCTCATTGTTCACTAAACTTGAAGAACAAAAAATTGTCGAATTGTACTGTTTCGATGCTTTGCATATATGTTTCTTAGACTATATAAAAGCAATATATACAATGATTTCAACCGTCTACCTGTTCCATTCATTGTTCTACTTGTCGAATGTTACAAATAATTTCCGTTAAGGAATTTACAATGGGGATCGTAGTTTACTTAACTTGAAGAACAAAAAATTGGCGAATTGTACTATTTGGATGCTTTGCATATATGTTTCTTAGACTATATAGAAGGAATATATACAATGATTTCAACCGTCTACCTATTCCATTCATTGTTCTACTTGCCGAAATTTACAAATAATTTCCTTTAAAGGATTAACAATGGGGCTCGTAGTTCACTTAAACTTGAAGAGCAAAAAATTGTCGAATTGTACTGTTTGGATACTTTGCATATATGTTTCTTAGACTATATAGAAGCAATATATACAATGATTTCAACCGTCTACCTGTTCCATTCATTGTTCTACTTGTCGAAAGTTACAAATAATTTCCGTTAAGGGATTAACAATGGGGATCGTAGTTTACTTAAACTTGAAGAACAAAAAATTGGCGAATTGTACTGTTTGGATGCTTTGCATATATGTTTCTTAGACTATATAGAAGCAATATATACAATGATTTCAACCGTCTACCTATTTCATTCATTGTTCTACTTTCCGAAATTTACAAATAATTTCCTTTAAAGGATTAACAATGGAGCTCGTAGTTCACTTAAACTTGAAGAGCTAAAAATTGGCGATTTGTACTGTTTGGACGCTTTGCATATATGTTTCATGGACTATATAGAAGCAATATATGCAATGATTTCAACAGTCTACCTGTTCCATTCATTGTTCTACTTGTCGAAATTTACAAATAATTTCCGATAAAGGATTAACAATGGGGCTCATTGTTCACTTAAACTTGAAGAACAAAAAATTGGCGAATTGTACTGTTTGGATGCTTTGCATATATGTTTCTTAGACTATATAGAAGGAATATATACAATGATTTCAACCGTCTACCTATTCCATTCATTGTTCTACTTGCCGAAATTTACAAATAATTTCCTTTAAGGGATTAACAATGGGGCTCATTGTTCACTAAACTTGAAGAACAAAAAATTGTCGAATTGTACTATTTGGATGCTTTGCATATATGTTTCTTAGACTATATAAAAGCAATATATACAATGATTTCAACCGTCTACCTGTTCCATTCATTGTTCTACTTGTCGAAAGTTACAAATAATTTCCGTTAAGGGATTAACAATGGGGCTCGTAGTTTACTTAAACTTGAAGAACAAAAAATTGGCGAATTGTACTGTTTGGATGCTTTGCATATATGTTTCTTAGACTATATAGAAGCAATATATACAATGATTTCAACAGTCTACCTGTTTCATTCATTGTTCTACTTGTCGAAAGTTACAAATAAATTCCTTTAAAGGATTAACAATGGGGCTCGTAGTTCACTTACACTTGAAGAACAAAAAATTGGCGAATGGTACTGTTTGGATGCTTTGCATATATGTTTCTTATACTATATAGAAGCAATATATACAAAGATTTCAACCGTCTACCTGTTCCATTCAATGTTCTACTTGTCGAAAGTTACAAATAATTTCCGTTAAGGGATTAACAATGGGGATCGTAGTTTACTTAAACTTGAAGAACAAAAAATTGGCGAATTGTACTGTTTGGATGCTTTGCATATATGTTTCTTAGACTATATAGAAAGAATATATACAATGATTTCAACCGTCTACCTATTCCATTCATTGTTCTACTTTCCGAAATTTACAAATAATTTCCTTTAAAGGATTAACAATGGAGCTCGTAGTTCACTTAAACTTGAAGAGCTAAAAATTGGCGATTTGTACTGTTTGGACGCTTTGCATATATGTTTCTTGGACTATATAGAAGCAATATATGCAATGATTTCAACAGTCTACCTGTTCCATTCATTGTTCTACTTGTCGAAATTTACAAATAATTTCCGATAAAGGATTAACAATGGGGCTCATTGTTCACTTAATCTTGAAGAACAAAAAATTGGCGAATTGTACTGTTTGGATGCTTTGCATATATGTTTCTTAGACTATATAGAAGGAATATATACAATGATTTCAACCGTCTACCTATTCCATTCATTGTTCTACTAGCCGAAATTTACAAATAATTTCCTTTAAAGGATTAACAATGGGGCTCATTGTTCACTAAACTTGAAGAACAAAAAATTGTCGAATTGTACTGTTTGGATGCTTTGCATATATGTTTCTTAGACTATATAAAAGCAATATATACAATGATTTCAACCGTCTACCTGTTCCATTCATTGTTCTACTTGTCGAAAGTTACAAATAATTTCCGTTAAGGGATTAACAATGGGGATCGTAGTTTACTTAAACTTGAAGAACAAAAAATTGGCGAATTGTACTGTTTGGATGCTTTGCATATATGTTTCTTAGACTATATAGAAAGAATATATACAATGATTTCAACCGTCTACCTATTCCATTCATTGTTCTACTTGCCGAAATTTACAAATAATTTCCTTTAAAGGATTAACAATGGAACTCGTAGTTCACTTAAACTTGAAGAGCTAAAAATTGGCGATTTGTACTGTTTGGACGCTTTGCATATATGTTTCTTGGACTATATAGAAGCAATATATGCAATGATTTCAACAGTCTACCTGTTCCATTCATTGTTCTACTTGTCGAAATTTACAAATAATTTCCGATAAAGGATTAACAATGGGGCTCATTGTTCACTTAATCTTGAAGAACAAAAAATTGGCGAATTGTACTGTTTGGATGCTTTGCATATATGTTTCGTAGGCTATATAGAAGCAATATATACAAAGATTTCAACCGTCTACCTGTTCCAATCATTGTTCTACTTGTCGAAAGCTGCAAATAATTTCCGATAACGGATTAACCATTGGGGCTCATTGTTCACTTAAACTTGAAGAACAAAAAATTGGCGAATTGTACTGTTTGGATGCTTTGCATATATGTTTCTTAGACTATATAGAAGGAATATATACAATGATTTCAACAGTCTACCTGTTTCATTCATTGTTCTACTTGTCGAAAGTTACAAATAAATTCCTTTAAATGATTAACAATGGGGCTCGTAGTTCACTTACATTTGAAGAACAAAAAATTGGCGAATGGTACTGTTTGGATGCTTTGCATATATGTTTCTTATACTATATAGAAGCAATATATGCAAAGATTTCAACCGTCTACCTGTTCCATTCAATGTTCTACTTGTCGAAAGTTACAAATAATTTCCGATAAAGGATTAACAATGGGGCTCATTGTTCACTTAAACTTGAAGAACAAAAAATTGGCGAATTGTACTGTTTGGACGCTTTGCATATATGTTTCTTGGACTATATCGAAGCAACATATACAATGATTTCAACAGTGTACCTGTTCCATTCATTGTTCTACTTGTCGAAATTTACAAATAATTTCCGATGAAGGATTAACAATGGGGTTCATTGTTCACTTAAGCTTGAAGAACAAAAAATTGGCGAATGGTACTGTTTTGATGCTTTGCATATATGATTCTTAGACTATATAGAAGCATTATATAGATTGATTTCAACCGTCTACCTGTTCCACTCATTGTTCTACTTGTCGCAAGTTACAAATAATTTCCGTTAAAGTATTAACAATGGGGCTCGTAGTTCACTTAAACATGAAGATGAAATAATTGGCGAATTGTACTGTTTGGATGCTTTGCATATATGTTTCTTAGATTATATAGAAACAATATATACAAAGATTTCAACCGTCTACCTGTTCCATTCATTGTTCTACTTGTCGAAAATTACAAATAATTTCCGATAAAGGATTAACCATTGGGGCTCATTGTTCACTAAACTTGAAGAACAAAAAATTGTCGAATTGTACTGTTTCGATGCTTTGCATATATGTTTCTTAGACTATATAAAAGCAATATATACAATGATTTCAACCGTCTACCTGTTCCATTCATTGTTCTACTTGTCGAATGTTACAAATAATTTCCGTTAAGGGATTTACAATGGGGATCGTAGTTTACTTAACTTGAAGAACAAAAAATTGGCGAATTGTACTATTTGGATGCTTTGCATATATGTTTCTTAGACTATATAGAAGGAATATATACAATGATTTCAACCGTCTACCTATTCCATTCATTGTTCTACTTGCCGAAATTTACAAATAATTTCCTTTAAAGGATTAACAATGGGGCTCGTAGTTCACTTAAACTTGAAGAGCAAAAAATTGTCGAATTGTACTGTTTGGATACTTTGCATATATGTTTCTTAGACTATATAGAAGCAATATATACAATGATTTCAACCGTCTACCTGTTCCATTCATTGTTCTACTTGTCGAAAGTTACAAATAATTTCCGTTAAGGGATTAACAATGGGGATCGTAGTTTACTTAAACTTGAAGAACAAAAAATTGGCGAATTGTACTGTTTGGATGCTTTGCATATATGTTTCTTAGACTATATAGAAGCAATATATACAATGATTTCAACCGTCTACCTATTTCATTCATTGTTCTACTTTCCGAAATTTACAAATAATTTCCTTTAAAGGATTAACAATGGAGCTCGTAGTTCACTTAAAATTGAAGAGCTAAAAATTGGCGATTTGTACTGTTTGGACGCTTTGCATATATGTTTCATGGACTATATAGAAGCAATATATGCAATGATTTCAACAGTCTACCTGTTCCATTCATTGTTCTACTTGTCGAAATTTACAAATAATTTCCGATAAAGGATTAACAATGGGGCTCATTGTTCACTTAAACTTGAAGAACAAAAAATTGGCGAATTGTACTGTTTGGATGCTTTGCATATATGTTTCTTAGACCAAATAGAAGGAATATATACAATGATTTCAACCGTCTACCTATTCCATTCATTGTTCTACTTGCCGAAATTTACAAAAAATTTCCTTTAAGGGATTAACAATGGGGCTCATTGTTCACTAAACTTGAAGAACAAAAAATTGTCGAATTGTACTATTTGGATGCTTTGCATATATGTTTCTTAGACTATATAAAAGCAATATATACAATGATTTCAACCGTCTACCTGTTCCATTCATTGTTCTACTTGTCGAAAGTTACAAATAATTTCCGTTAAGGGATTAACAATGGGGATCGTAGTTTACTTAAACTTGAAGAACAAAAAATTGGCGAATTGTACTGTTTGGATGCTTTGCATATATGTTTCTTAGACTATATAGAAAGAATATATACAATGATTTCAACCGTCTACCTATTCCATTTATTGTTCTACTTGCCGAAATTTACAAATAATTTCCTTTAAAGGATTAACAATGGGGCTCATTGTTCACTTAAACTTGAAGAACGAAAAATTGTCGAATGGTACTGTTTGGATGCTTTGCCTAGATGTTTCTTAGACTATTTAGAAGCAATATATAGAAAGATTTCACCCGTCTACCTGTACTATTCATTGTTCTACTTGTAGAAAGTTACAAATAATTACCATTTCATGATTATCAATGGGGCTCGCTGTTCACTTAATCTTGAAGATCAAAAAATTGGCGACTGGTACTGTTTGGATGCTTTGCATATATGTTTCTTAGACTATATAGAAGCAATATATACAATGATTTCAACAGTCTACCTGTTTCATTCATTGTTCTACTTGTCGAAAGTTACAAATAAATTCCTTTAAAGGATTAACAATGGGGCTCGTAGTTCACTTACACTTGAAGAACAAAAAATTGGCGAATGGTACTGTTTGGATGCTTTGCATATATGTTTCTTATACTATATAGAAGCAATATATACAAAGATTTCAACCGTCTACCTGTTCCATTCAATGTTCTACTTGTCGAAAGTTACAAATAATTTCCGTTAAGGGATTAACAATGGGGATCGTAGTTTACTTAAACTTGAAGAACAAAAAATTGGCGAATTGTACTGTTTGGATGCTTTGCATATATGTTTCTTAGACTATATAGAAAGAATATATACAATGATTTCAACCGTCTACCTATTCCATTCATTGTTCTACTTTCCGAAATTTACAAATAATTTCCTTTAAAGGATTAACAATGGAGCTCGTAGTTCACTTAAACTTGAAGAGCTAAAAATTGGCGATTTGTACTGTTTGGACGCTTTGCATATATGTTTCTTGGACTATATAGAAGCAATATATGCAATGATTTCAACAGTCTACCTGTTCCATTCATTGTTCTACTTGTCGAAATTTACAAATAATTTCCGATAAAGGATTAACAATGGGGCTCATTGTTCACTTAATCTTGAAGAACAAAAAATTGGCGAATTGTTCTGTTTGGATGCTTTGCATATATGTTTCTTAGACTATATAGAAGGAATATATACAATGATTTCAACCGTCTACCTATTCCATTCATTGTTCTACTAGCCGAAATTTACAAATAATTTCCTTTAAAGGATTAACAATGGGGCTCATTGTTCACTAAACTTGAAGAACAAAAAATTGTCGAATTGAACTGTTTGGATGCTTTGCATATATGTTTCTTAGACTATATAAAAGCAATATATACAACGATTTCAACCGTCTACCTGTTCCATTCATTGTTCTACTTGTCGAAAGTTACAAATAATTTCCGTTAAGGGATTAACAATGGGGATCGTAGTTTACTTAAACTTGAAGTACAAAAAATTGGCGAATTGTACTGTTTGGATGCTTTGCATATATGTTTCTTAGACTATATAAAAGCAATATATACAATGATTTCAACCGTCTACCTGTTCCATTCATTGTTCTACTTGTCGAAAGTTACAAATAATTTCCGTTAAGGGATTAACAATGGGGATCGTAGTTTACTTAAACTTGAAGAACAAAAAATTGGCGAATTGTACTGTTTGGATGCTTTGCATATATGTTTCTTAGACTATATAGAAAGAATATATACAATGATTTCAACCGTCTACCTATTCCATTCATTGTTCTACTTGCCGAAATTTACAAATAATTTCCTTTAAAGGATTAACAATGGAACTCGTAGTTCACTTAAACTTGAAGAGCTAAAAATTGGCGATTTGTACTGTTTGGACGCTTTGCATATATGTTTCTTGGACTATATAGAAGCAATATATGCAATGATTTCAACAGTCTACCTGTTCCATTCATTGTTCTACTTGTCGAAATTTACAAATAATTTCCGATAAAGGATTAACAATGGGGCTCATTGTTCACTTAATCTTGAAGAACAAAAAATTGGCGAATTGTACTGTTTGGATGCTTTGCATATATGTTTCGTAGGCTATATAGAAGCAATATATACAAAGATTTCAACCGTCTACCTGTTCCAATCATTGTTCTACTTGTCGAAAGCTGCAAATAATTTCCGATAACGGATTAACCATTGGGGCTCATTGTTCACTTAAACTTGAAGAACAAAAAATTGGCGAATTGTACTGTTTGGATGCTTTGCATATATGTTTCTTAGACTATATAGAAGCAATATATAAAAAGATTTCAACCGTCTACCAGTTCCATTCATTGTTCTACTTGTCGAAAGTTACAAATAATTTCCGTTAAGGGATTAACAATGGGGATCGTAGTTTACTTAAACTTGAAGAACAAAAAATTGGAGAATTGTACTGTTTGGATGCTTTGCATATATGTTTCTTAGACTATATAGAAGCAATATATACAATGATTTCAACAGTCTACCTGTTTCATTCATTGTTCTACTTGTCGAAAGTTACAAATAAATTCCTTTAAAGGATTAACAATGGGGCTCGTAGTTCACTTACATTTGAAGAACAAAAAATTGGCGAATGGTACTGTTTGGATGCTTTGCATATATGTTTCTTAGATTATATAGAAGCAATATATACAAAGATTTCAACCTTCTACCTGTTCCAATCATTGTTCTACTTGTCGAAATTTACAAATAATTTCCTTTAAAGGATTAACAATGGGGCTCGTTGTTCACTTAAACTTGAAGAACAAAAAATTGGCGAATGGTACTGTTTGGATGCTTTGCATATATGTTTCTTAGACTATATGGAAGCAATATATACAATGATTTCAACCGTCTACATGATCCATTCATTGTTCTACTTGTCGAAATTTACAAATAATTTCCTTTAAAGGATTAACAATGGGGCTCATTGTTCACTTAAACTTGAAGAACAAAAAATTGGCGAATTGTACTGTTTGGATGCTTTGCATATATGTTTCTTAGACTATATAGAAGGAATATATACAATGATTTCAACCGTCTACCTATTCCATTCATTGTTCTACTTGCCGAAATTTACAAAAAATTTCCTTTAAGGGATTAACAATGGGGCTCATTGTTCACTAAACTTGAAGAACAAAAAATTGTCGAATTGTACTATTTGGATGCTTTGCATATATGTTTCTTAGACTATATAAAAGCAATATATACAATGATTTCAACCGTCTACCTGTTCCATTCATTGTTCTACTTGTCGAAAGTTACAAATAATTTCCGTTAAGGGATTAACAATGGGGATCGTAGTTTACTTAAACTTGAAGAACAAAAAATTGGCGAATTGTACTGTTTGGATGCTTTGCATATATGTTTCTTAGACTATATAGAAAGAATATATACAATGATTTCAACCGTCTACCTATTCCATTCATTGTTCTACTTGCCGAAATTTACAAATAATTTCCTTTAAAGGATTAACAATGGGGCTCATTGTTCACTTAAACTTGAAGAACGAAAAATTGTCGAATGGTACTGTTTGGATGCTTTGCATAGATGTTTCTTAGACTATTTAGAAGCAATATATAGAAAGATTTCACCCGTCTACCGGAACTATTCATTGTTCTACTTGTAGAAAGTTACAAATAATTACCATTTCATGATTATCAATGGGGCTCGCTGTTCACTTAATCTTGAAGATCAAAAAATTGGCGACTGGTACTGTTTGGATGCTTTGCATATATGTTTCTTAGACTATATAGAAGCAATATATAAAAAGATTTCAACCGTCTACCAGTTCCATTCATTGTTCTACTTGTCGAAAGTTACAAATAATTTCCGTTAAGGGATTAACAATGGGGATCGTAGTTTACTTAAACTTGAAGAACAAAAAATTGGCGAATTGTACTGTTTGGATGCTTTGCATATATGTTTCTTAGACTATATAGAAGCAATATATACAATGATTTCAACAGTCTACCTGTTTCATTCATTGTTCTACTTGTCGAAAGTTACAAATAAATTCCTTTAAAGGATTAACAATGGGGCTCGTAGTTCACTTACATTTGAAGAACAAAAAATTGGCGAATGGTACTGTTTGGATGCTTTGCATATATGTTTCTTATACTATATAGAAGCAATATATACAAAGATTTCAACCGTCTACCTGTTCCATTCAATGTTCTACTTGTCGAAAGTTACAAATAATTTCCGATAAAGGATTAACAATGGGGCTCATTGTTCACTTAAACTTGAAGAACAAAAAATTGGCGAATTGTACTGTTTGGACGCTTTGCATATATGTTTCTTGGACTATATAGAAGCAACATATACAATGATTTCAACAGTGTACCTGTTCCATTCATTGTTCTACTTGTCGAAATTTACAAATAATTTCCGATGAAGGATTAACAATGGGGTTCATTGTTCACTTAAGCTTGAAGAACAAAAAATTGGCGAATGGTACTGTTTTGATGCTTTGCATATATGATTCTTAGACTATATAGAAGCATTATATAGATTGATTTCAACCGTCTACCTGTTCCACTCATTGTTCTACTTGTCGCAAGTTACAAATAATTTCCGTTAAAGTATTAACAATGGGGCTCGTAGTTCACTTAAACATGAAGATGAAATAATTGGCGAATTGTACTGTTTGGATGCTTTGCATATATGTTTCTTAGATTATATAGAAACAATATATACAAAGATTTCAACCGTCTACCTGTTCCATTCATTGTTCTACTTGTCGAAAATTACAAATAATTTCCGATAAAGGATTAACCATTGGGGCTCATTGTTCACTAAACTTGAAGAACAAAAAATTGTCGAATTGTACTGTTTCGATGCTTTGCATATATGTTTCTTAGACTATATAAAAGCAATATATACAATGATTTCAACCGTCTACCTGTTCCATTCATTGTTCTACTTGTCGAATGTTACAAATAATTTCCGTTAAGGGATTTACAATGGGGATCGTAGTTTACTTAACTTGAAGAACAAAAAATTGGCGAATTGTACTATTTGGATGCTTTGCATATATGTTTCTTAGACTATATAGAAGGAATATATACAATGATTTCAACCGTCTACCTATTCCATTCATTGTTCTACTTGCCGAAATTTACAAATAATTTCCTTTAAAGGATTAACAATGGGGCTCGTAGTTCACTTAAACTTGAAGAGCAAAAAATTGTCGAATTGTACTGTTTGGATACTTTGCATATATGTTTCTTAGACTATATAGAAGCAATATATACAATGATTTCAACCGTCTACCTGTTCCATTCATTGTTCTACTTGTCGAAAGTTACAAATAATTTCCGTTAAGGGATTAACAATGGGGATCGTAGTTTACTTAAACTTGAAGAACAAAAAATTGGCGAATTGTACTGTTTGGATGCTTTGCATATATGTTTCTTAGACTATATAGAAGCAATATATACAATGATTTCAACCGTCTACCTATTTCATTCATTGTTCTACTTTCCGAAATTTACAAATAATTTCCTTTAAAGGATTAACAATGGAGCTCGTAGTTCACTTAAACTTGAAGAGCTAAAAATTGGCGATTTGTACTGTTTGGACGCTTTGCATATATGTTTCATGGACTATATAGAAGCAATATATGCAATGATTTCAACAGTCTACCTGTTCCATTCATTGTTCTACTTGTCGAAATTTACAAATAATTTCCGATAAAGGATTAACAATGGGGCTCATTGTTCACTTAAACTTGAAGAACAAAAAATTGGCGAATTGTACTGTTTGGATGCTTTGCATATATGTTTCTTAGACCAAATAGAAGGAATATATACAATGATTTCAACCGTCTACCTATTCCATTCATTGTTCTACTTGCCGAAATTTACAAAAAATTTCCTTTAAGGGATTAACAATGGGGCTCATTGTTCACTAAACTTGAAGAACAAAAAATTGTCGAATTGTACTATTTGGATGCTTTGCATATATGTTTCTTAGACTATATAAAAGCAATATATACAATGATTTCAACCGTCTACCTGTTCCATTCATTGTTCTACTTGTCGAAAGTTACAAATAATTTCCGTTAAGGGATTAACAATGGGGATCGTAGTTTACTTAAACTTGAAGAACAAAAAATTGGCGAATTGTACTGTTTGGATGCTTTGCATATATGTTTCTTAGACTATATAGAAAGAATATATACAATGATTTCAACCGTCTACCTATTCCATTTATTGTTCTACTTGCCGAAATTTACAAATAATTTCCTTTAAAGGATTAACAATGGGGCTCATTGTTCACTTAAACTTGAAGAACGAAAAATTGTCGAATGGTACTGTTTGGATGCTTTGCCTAGATGTTTCTTAGACTATTTAGAAGCAATATATAGAAAGATTTCACCCGTCTACCTGTACTATTCATTGTTCTACTTGTAGAAAGTTACAAATAATTACCATTTCATGATTATCAATGGGGCTCGCTGTTCACTTAATCTTGAAGATCAAAAAATTGGCGACTGGTACTGTTTGGATGCTTTGCATATATGTTTCTTAGACTATATAGAAGCAATATATACAATGATTTCAACAGTCTACCTGTTTCATTCATTGTTCTACTTGTCGAAAGTTACAAATAAATTCCTTTAAAGGATTAACAATGGGGCTCGTAGTTCACTTACACTTGAAGAACAAAAAATTGGCGAATGGTACTGTTTGGATGCTTTGCATATATGTTTCTTATACTATATAGAAGCAATATATACAAAGATTTCAACCGTCTACCTGTTCCATTCAATGTTCTACTTGTCGAAAGTTACAAATAATTTCCGTTAAGGGATTAACAATGGGGATCGTAGTTTACTTAAACTTGAAGAACAAAAAATTGGCGAATTGTACTGTTTGGATGCTTTGCATATATGTTTCTTAGACTATATAGAAAGAATATATACAATGATTTCAACCGTCTACCTATTCCATTCATTGTTCTACTTTCCGAAATTTACAAATAATTTCCTTTAAAGGATTAACAATGGAGCTCGTAGTTCACTTAAACTTGAAGAGCTAAAAATTGGCGATTTGTACTGTTTGGACGCTTTGCATATATGTTTCTTGGACTATATAGAAGCAATATATGCAATGATTTCAACAGTCTACCTGTTCCATTCATTGTTCTACTTGTCGAAATTTACAAATAATTTCCGATAAATGATTAACAATGGGGCTCATTGTTCACTTAATCTTGAAGAACAAAAAATTGGCGAATTGTTCTGTTTGGATGCTTTGCATATATGTTTCTTAGACTATATAGAAGGAATATATACAATGATTTCAACCGTCTACCTATTCCATTCATTGTTCTACTAGCCGAAATTTACAAATAATTTCCTTTAAAGGATTAACAATGGGGCTCATTGTTCACTAAACTTGAAGAACAAAAAATTGTCGAATTGAACTGTTTGGATGCTTTGCATATATGTTTCTTAGACTATATAAAAGCAATATATACAACGATTTCAACCGTCTACCTGTTCCATTCATTGTTCTACTTGTCGAAAGTTACAAATAATTTCCGTTAAGGGATTAACAATGGGGATCGTAGTTTACTTAAACTTGAAGAACAAAAAATTGGCGAATTGTACTGTTTGGATGCTTTGCATATATGTTTCTTAGACTATATAGAAAGAATATATACAATGATTTCAACCGTCTACCTATTCCATTCATTGTTCTACTTGCCGAAATTTACAAATAATTTCCTTTAAAGGATTAACAATGGAACTCGTAGTTCACTTAAACTTGAAGAGCTAAAAATTGGCGATTTGTACTGTTTGGACGCTTTGCATATATGTTTCTTGGACTATATAGAAGCAATATATGCAATGATTTCAACAGTCTACCTGTTCCATTCATTGTTCTACTTGTCGAAATTTACAAATAATTTCCGATAAAGGATTAACAATGGGGCTCATTGTTCACTTAATCTTGAAGAACAAAAAATTGGCGAATTGTACTGTTTGGATGCTTTGCATATATGTTTCGTAGGCTATATAGAAGCAATATATACAAAGATTTCAACCGTCTACCTGTTCCAATCATTGTTCTACTTGTCGAAAGCTGCAAATAATTTCCGATAACGGATTAACCATTGGGGCTCATTGTTCACTTAAACTTGAAGAACAAAAAATTGGCGAATTGTACTGTTTGGATGCTTTGCATATATGTTTCTTAGACTATATAGAAGCAATATATAAAAAGATTTCAACCGTCTACCAGTTCCATTCATTGTTCTACTTGTCGAAAGTTACAAATAATTTCCGTTAAGGGATTAACAATGGGGATCGTAGTTTACTTAAACTTGAAGAACAAAAAATTGGCGAATTGTACTGTTTGGATGCTTTGCATATATGTTTCTTAGACTATATAGAAGCAATATATACAATGATTTCAACAGTCTACCTGTTTCATTCATTGTTCTACTTGTCGAAAGTTACAAATAAATTCCTTTAAAGGATTAACAATGGGGCTCGTAGTTCACTTACATTTGAAGAACAAAAAATTGGCGAATGGTACTGTTTGGATGCTTTGCATATATGTTTCTTAGATTATATAGAAGCAATATATACAAAGATTTCAACCTTCTACCTGTTCCAATCATTGTTCTACTTGTCGAAATTTACAAATAATTTCCTTTAAAGGATTAACAATGGGGCTCGTTGTTCACTTAAACTTGAAGAACAAAAAATTGGCGAATGGTACTGTTTGGATGCTTTGCATATATGTTTCTTAGACTATATGGAAGCAATATATACAATGATTTCAACCGTCTACATGATCCATTCATTGTTCTACTTGTCGAAATTTACAAATAATTTCCTTTAAAGGATTAACAATGGGGCTCGTAGTTCACTTAAACGTGAAGAACGAAGAATTGGCGGATTGTGCTGTTTGGATGCTTTGCATATGTGTTTCTTAGACTATTTAGAAGCAATATATAGAAAGATTTCACCCGTCTACCTGTACTATTCATTGTTCTACTTGTAGAAAGTTACAAATAATTACCATTTCATGATTATCAATGGGGCTCGCTGTTCACTTAATCTTGAAGATCAAAAAATTGGCGACTGGTACTGTTTGGATGCTTTGCATATATGTTTCTTAGACTATATAGAAGCAATATATAAAAAGATTTCAACCGTCTACCAGTTCCATTCATTGTTCTACTTGTCGAAAGTTACAAATAATTTCCGTTAAGGGATTAACAATGGGGATCGTAGTTTACTTAAACTTGAAGTACAAAAAATTGGCGAATTGTACTGTTTGGATGCTTTGCATATATGTTTCTTAGACTATATAAAAGCAATATATACAATGATTTCAACCGTCTACCTGTTCCATTCATTGTTCTACTTGTCGAAAGTTACAAATAATTTCTGTTAAGGGATTAACAATGGGGATCGTAGTTTACTTAAACTTGAAGAACAAAAAATTGGCGAATTGTACTGTTTGGATGCTTTGCATATATGTTTCTTAGACTATATAGAAAGAATATATACAATGATTTCAACCGTCTACCTATTCCATTCATTGTTCTACTTGCCGAAATTTACAAATAATTTCCTTTAAAGGATTAACAATGGAACTCGTAGTTCACTTAAACTTGAAGAGCTAAAAATTGGCGATTTGTACTGTTTGGACGCTTTGCATATATGTTTCTTGGACTATATAGAAGCAATATATGCAATGATTTCAACAGTCTACCTGTTCCATTCATTGTTCTACTTGTCGAAATTTACAAATAATTTCCGATAAAGGATTAACAATGGGGCTCATTGTTCACTTAATCTTGAAGAACAAAAAATTGGCGAATTGTACTGTTTGGATGCTTTGCATATATGTTTCGTAGGCTATATAGAAGCAATATATACAAAGATTTCAACCGTCTACCTGTTCCAATCATTGTTCTACTTGTCGAAAGCTGCAAATAATTTCCGATAACGGATTAACCATTGGGGCTCATTGTTCACTTAAACTTGAAGAACAAAAAATTGGCGAATTGTACTGTTTGGATGCTTTGCATATATGTTTCTTAGACTATATAGAAGCAATATATAAAAAGATTTCAACCGTCTACCAGTTCCATTCATTGTTCTACTTGTCGAAAGTTACAAATAATTTCCGTTAAGGGATTAACAATGGGGATCGTAGTTTACTTAAACTTGAAGAACAAAAAATTGGCGAATTGTACTGTTTGGATGCTTTGCATATATGTTTCTTAGACTATATAGAAGCAATATATACAATGATTTCAACAGTCTACCTGTTTCATTCATTGTTCTACTTGTCGAAAGTTACAAATAAATTCCTTTAAAGGATTAACAATGGGGCTCGTAGTTCACTTACATTTGAAGAACAAAAAATTGGCGAATGGTACTGTTTGGATGCTTTGCATATATGTTTCTTAGATTATATAGAAGCAATATATACAAAGATTTCAACCTTCTACCTGTTCCAATCATTGTTCTACTTGTCGAAATTTACAAATAATTTCCTTTAAAGGATTAACAATGGGGCTCGTTGTTCACTTAAACTTGAAGAACAAAAAATTGGCGAATGGTACTGTTTGGATGCTTTGCATATATGTTTCTTAGACTATATGGAAGCAATATATACAATGATTTCAACCGTCTACATGATCCATTCATTGTTCTACTTGTCGAAATTTACAAATAATTTCCTTTAAAGGATTAACAATGGGGCTCGTAGTTCACTTAAACGTGAAGAACGAAGAATTGGCGGATTGTGCTGTTTGGATGCTTTGCATATGTGTTTCTTAGACTATTTAGAAGCAATATATAGAAAGATTTCACCCGTCTACCTGTACTATTCATTGTTCTACTTGTAGAAAGTTACAAATAATTACCATTTCATGATTATCAATGGGGCTCGCTGTTCACTTAATCTTGAAGATCAAAAAATTGGCGACTGGTACTGTTTGGATGCTTTGCATATATGTTTCTTAGACTATATAGAAGCAATATATAAAAAGATTTCAACCGTCTACCAGTTCCATTCATTGTTCTACTTGTCGAAAGTTACAAATAATTTCCGTTAAGGGATTAACAATGGGGATCGTAGTTTACTTAAACTTGAAGTACAAAAAATTGGCGAATTGTACTGTTTGGATGCTTTGCATATATGTTTCTTAGACTATATAAAAGCAATATATACAATGATTTCAACCGTCTACCTGTTCCATTCATTGTTCTACTTGTCGAAAGTTACAAATAATTTCCGTTAAGGGATTAACAATGGGGATCGTAGTTTACTTAAACTTGAAGAACAAAAAATTGGCGAATTGTACTGTTTGGATGCTTTGCATATATGTTTCTTAGACTATATAGAAAGAATATATACAATGATTTCAACCGTCTACCTATTCCATTCATTGTTCTACTTGCCGAAATTTACAAATAATTTCCTTTAAAGGATTAACAATGGAACTCGTAGTTCACTTAAACTTGAAGAGCTAAAAATTGGCGATTTGTACTGTTTGGACGCTTTGCATATATGTTTCTTGGACTATATAGAAGCAATATATGCAATGATTTCAACAGTCTACCTGTTCCATTCATTGTTCTACTTGTCGAAATTTACAAATAATTTCCGATAAAGGATTAACAATGGGGCTCATTGTTCACTTAATCTTGAAGAACAAAAAATTGGCGAATTGTACTGTTTGGATGCTTTGCATATATGTTTCGTAGGCTATATAGAAGCAATATATACAAAGATTTCAACCGTCTACCTGTTCCAATCATTGTTCTACTTGTCGAAAGCTGCAAATAATTTCCGATAACGGATTAACCATTGGGGCTCATTGTTCACTTAAACTTGAAGAACAAAAAATTGGCGAATTGTACTGTTTGGATGCTTTGCATATATGTTTCTTAGACTATATAGAAGCAATATATAAAAAGATTTCAACCGTCTACCAGTTCCATTCATTGTTCTACTTGTCGAAAGTTACAAATAATTTCCGTTAAGGGATTAACAATGGGGATCGTAGTTTACTTAAACTTGAAGAACAAAAAATTGGCGAATTGTACTGTTTGGATGCTTTGCATATATGTTTCTTAGACTATATAGAAGCAATATATACAATGATTTCAACAGTCTACCTGTTTCATTCATTGTTCTACTTGTCGAAAGTTACAAATAAATTCCTTTAAAGGATTAACAATGGGGCTCGTAGTTCACTTACATTTGAAGAACAAAAAATTGGCGAATGGTACTGTTTGGATGCTTTGCATATATGTTTCTTAGATTATATAGAAGCAATATATACAAAGATTTCAACCTTCTACCTGTTCCAATCATTGTTCTACTTGTCGAAATTTACAAATAATTTCCTTTAAAGGATTAACAATGGGGCTCGTTGTTCACTTAAACTTGAAGAACAAAAAATTGGCGAATGGTACTGTTTGGATGCTTTGCATATATGTTTCTTAGACTATATGGAAGCAATATATACAATGATTTCAACCGTCTACATGATCCATTCATTGTTCTACTTGTCGAAATTTACAAATAATTTCCTTTAAAGGATTAACAATGGGGCTCGTAGTTCACTTAAACGTGAAGAACGAAGAATTGGCGGATTGTGCTGTTTGGATGCTTTGCATATGTGTTTCTTAGACTATTTAGAAGCAATATATAGAAAGATTTCACCCGTCTACCTGTACTATTCATTGTTCTACTTGTAGAAAGTTACAAATAATTACCATTTCATGATTATCAATGGGGCTCGCTGTTCACTTAATCTTGAAGATCAAAAAATTGGCGACTGGTACTGTTTGGATGCTTTGCATATATGTTTCTTAGACTATATAGAAGCAATATATAAAAAGATTTCAACCGTCTACCAGTTCCATTCATTGTTCTACTTGTCGAAAGTTACAAATAATTTCCGTTAAGGGATTAACAATGGGGATCGTAGTTTACTTAAACTTGAAGTACAAAAAATTGGCGAATTGTACTGTTTGGATGCTTTGCATATATGTTTCTTAGACTATATAAAAGCAATATATACAATGATTTCAACCGTCTACCTGTTCCATTCATTGTTCTACTTGTCGAAAGTTACAAATAATTTCCGTTAAGGGATTAACAATGGGGATCGTAGTTTACTTAAACTTGAAGAACAAAAAATTGGCGAATTGTACTGTTTGGATGCTTTGCATATATGTTTCTTAGACTATATAGAAAGAATATATACAATGATTTCAACCGTCTACCTATTCCATTCATTGTTCTACTTGCCGAAATTTACAAATAATTTCCTTTAAAGGATTAACAATGGAACTCGTAGTTCACTTAAACTTGAAGAGCTAAAAATTGGCGATTTGTACTGTTTGGACGCTTTGCATATATGTTTCTTGGACTATATAGAAGCAATATATGCAATGATTTCAACAGTCTACCTGTTCCATTCATTGTTCTACTTGTCGAAATTTACAAATAATTTCCGATAAAGGATTAACAATGGGGCTCATTGTTCACTTAATCTTGAAGAACAAAAAATTGGCGAATTGTACTGTTTGGATGCTTTGCATATATGTTTCGTAGGCTATATAGAAGCAATATATACAAAGATTTCAACCGTCTACCTGTTCCAATCATTGTTCTACTTGTCGAAAGCTGCAAATAATTTCCGATAACGGATTAACCATTGGGGCTCATTGTTCACTTAAACTTGAAGAACAAAAAATTGGCGAATTGTACTGTTTGGATGCTTTGCATATATGTTTCTTAGACTATATAGAAGCAATATATAAAAAGATTTCAACCGTCTACCAGTTCCATTCATTGTTCTACTTGTCGAAAGTTACAAATAATTTCCGTTAAGGGATTAACAATGGGGATCGTAGTTTACTTAAACTTGAAGAACAAAAAATTGGCGAATTGTACTGTTTGGATGCTTTGCATATATGTTTCTTAGACTATATAGAAGCAATATATACAATGATTTCAACAGTCTACCTGTTTCATTCATTGTTCTACTTGTCGAAAGTTACAAATAAATTCCTTTAAAGGATTAACAATGGGGCTCGTAGTTCACTTACATTTGAAGAACAAAAAATTGGCGAATGGTACTGTTTGGATGCTTTGCATATATGTTTCTTAGATTATATAGAAGCAATATATACAAAGATTTCAACCTTCTACCTGTTCCAATCATTGTTCTACTTGTCGAAATTTACAAATAATTTCCTTTAAAGGATTAACAATGGGGCTCGTTGTTCACTTAAACTTGAAGAACAAAAAATTGGCGAATGGTACTGTTTGGATGCTTTGCATATATGTTTCTTAGACTATATGGAAGCAATATATACAATGATTTCAACCGTCTACATGATCCATTCATTGTTCTACTTGTCGAAATTTACAAATAATTTCCTTTAAAGGATTAACAATGGGGCTCGTAGTTCACTTAAACGTGAAGAACGAAGAATTGGCGGATTGTGCTGTTTGGATGCTTTGCATATGTGTTTCTTAGACTATTTAGAAGCAATATATAGAAAGATTTCACCCGTCTACCTGTACTATTCATTGTTCTACTTGTAGAAAGTTACAAATAATTACCATTTCATGATTATCAATGGGGCTCGCTGTTCACTTAATCTTGAAGATCAAAAAATTGGCGACTGGTACTGTTTGGATGCTTTGCATATATGTTTCTTAGACTATATAGAAGCAATATATAAAAAGATTTCAACCGTCTACCAGTTCCATTCATTGTTCTACTTGTCGAAAGTTACAAATAATTTCCGTTAAGGGATTAACAATGGGGATCGTAGTTTACTTAAACTTGAAGTACAAAAAATTGGCGAATTGTACTGTTTGGATGCTTTGCATATATGTTTCTTAGACTATATAGAAGGAATATATACAATGATTTCAACAGTCTACCTGTTTCATTCATTGTTCTACTTGTCGAAAGTTACAAATAAATTCCTTTAAAGGATTAACAATGGGGCTCGTAGTTCACTTACATTTGAAGAACAAAAAATTGGCGAATGGTACTGTTTGGATGCTTTGCATATATGTTTCTTATACTATATAGAAGCAATATATGCAAAGATTTCAACCGTCTACCTGTTCCATTCAATGTTCTACTTGTCGAAAGTTACAAATAATTTCCGATAAAGGATTAACAATGGGGCTCATTGTTCACTTAAACTTGAAGAACAAAAAATTGGCGAATTGTACTGTTTGGACGCTTTGCATATATGTTTCTTGGACTATATAGAAGCAACATATACAATGATTTCAACAGTATACCTGTTCCATTCATTGTTCTACTTGTCGAAATTTACAAATAATTTCCGATAAAGGATTAACAATGGGGTTCATTGTTCACTTAAGCTTGAAGAACAAAAAATTGGCGAATGGTACTGTTTTGATGCTTTGCATATATGTTTCGTAGACTATATAGAAGCATTATATAGATTGATTTCAACCGTCTACCTGTTCCACTCATTGTTCTACTTGTCGCAAGTTACAAATAATTTCCGTTAAAGTATTAACAATGGGGCTCGTAGTTCACTTAAACATGAAGATGAAATAATTGGCGAATTGTACTGTTTGGATGCTTTGCATATATGTTTCTTAGATTATATAGAAACAATATATACAAAGATTTCAACCGTCTACCTGTTCCATTCATTGTTCTACTTGTCGAAAATTACAAATAATTTCCGATAAAGGATTAACCATTGGGGCTCATTGTTCACTAAACTTGAAGAACAAAAAATTGTCGAATTGTACTGTTTCGATGCTTTGCATATATGTTTCTTAGACTATATAAAAGCAATATATACAATGATTTCAACCGTCTACCTGTTCCATTCATTGTTCTACTTGTCGAATGTTACAAATAATTTCCGTTAAGGGATTTACAATGGGGATCGTAGTTTACTTAACTTGAAGAACAAAAAATTGGCGAATTGTACTGTTTGGATGCTTTGCATATATGTTTCTTAGACTATATAGAAGGAATATATACAATGATTTCAACCGTCTACCTATTCCATTCATTGTTCTACTTGCCGAAATTTACAAATAATTTCCTTTAAAGGATTAACAATGGGGCTCGTAGTTCACTTAAACTTGAAGAGCAAAAAATTGTCGAATTGTACTGTTTGGATACTTTGCATATATGTTTCTTAGACTATATAGAAGCAATATATACAATGATTTCAACCGTCTACCTGTTCCATTCATTGTTCTACTTGTCGAAAGTTACAAATAATTTCCGTTAAGGGATTAACAATGGGGATCGTAGTTTACTTAAACTTGAAGAACAAAAAATTGGCGAATTGTACTGTTTGGATGCTTTGCATATATGTTTCTTAGACTATATAGAAGCAATATATACAATGATTTCAACCGTCTACCTATTTCATTCATTGTTCTACTTTCCGAAATTTACAAATAATTTCCTTTAAAGGATTAACAATGGGGCTCATTGTTCACTTAAACTTGAAGAACGAAAAATTGTCGAATGGTACTGTTTGGATGCTTTGCCTAGATGTTTCTTGGACTATTTAGAAGCAATATATAGAAAGATTTCACCCGTCTACCTGTACTATTCATTGTTCTACTTGTAGAAAGTTACAAATAATTACCATTTCATGATTATCAATGGGGCTCGCTGTTCACTTAATCTTGAAGATCAAAAAATTGGCGACTGGTACTGTTTGGATGCTTTGCATATATGTTTCTTAGATTATATAGAAGCAATATATACAATGATTTCAACAGTCTACCTGTTTCATTCATTGTTCTACTTGTCGATAGTTACAAATAAATTCCTTTAAAGGATTAACAATGGGGCTCGTAGTTCACTTACACTTGAAGAACGAAAAATTGGCGAATGGTACTGTTTGGATGCTTTGCATATATGTTTCTTATACTATATAGAAGCAATATATACAAAGATTTCAACCGTCTACCTGTTCCATTCAATGTTCTACTTGTCGAAAGTTACAAATAATTTCCGATAAAGGATTAACAATGGGGCTCATTGTTCACTTAAACTTGAAGAACAAAAAATTGGCGAATTGTACTGTTTGGACGCTTTGCATATATGTTTCTTGGACTATATAGAAGCAACATATACAATGATTTCAACAGTGTACCTGTTCCATTCATTGTTCTGCATGTCGAAATTTACAAATAATTCCCGATAAAGGATTAACAATGGGGCTCATTGTTCACTTAAACTTGAAGAACAAAAAATTGGCGAATTGTATTGTTTGGATGCTTTGCATATATGTTTCTTAGACTATATAGAAGCAATATATACAAAGATTTCAACCGTCTACCTGTTCCATTCATTGTTCTACTTGTCGAAAGTTACAAATAATTTCCGATAAAGGATTAACAATTGGTCTCATTGTTCACTTAAACTTGAAGAACAAAAAATTGGCGAATGGTACTGTTTGGTTGCTTTGCATATATGTTTCTTAGACCTTATAGAAGCAATATATACAAAGATTTCAACCGTCTACCTGTTCCATTCATTGTTCTACTTGTCGATAGATGCAAATAATTTCCGTTAAGGGATTAACAATGGGGATCGTAGTTTACTTAAACTGGAAGAACAAGAAATTGACGAATTGTACTGTTTGGATGCTTTGCATATATGTTTCTTAGACTATATAGAAGCAATATATACAATGATTTCAACCGTCTACCTATTCCATTCATTGTTCTACTTGCCGAAATTTACAAATAATTTCCTTTAAAGGATTAACAATGGGGCTCGTAGTTCACTTAAACTTGAAGAACAAAAAATTGGCAAATGGTACTATTTGGAGGCTTTGAATATATGTTTCTTATATTATATAGAAGCAATATATACAAATATTTCAACCGTCTACCTGTTCCATTCATTGTTCGACTTGTCGAAAATTACAAATAATTTCCGATAAAGGATTAACCATTGGGGCTCATTGTTCACTTAAACTTGAAGACCAAAAAATTGGCGAATGGTACTGTTTGGATGCTTTGCGTACATGTTTCTTAGACTATATGGAAGCAATATATACAAAGATTTCAACCGTCTACCTCTTCCAATCATTGTTCTACTTGTCGAAATTTACACATAATTTCCTTTAAAGGATTAACAATGGGGCTCGTTGTTAACTTAAACTTGAAGAACAATAAATTGGCGAATTGTACTGTTTGGATGCTTTGCATATATGTTTCTTAGACTATATAGAAGCAATATATACAAAGATTTCAACCGTCTACCTGTTCCATTCATTGTTCTACTTGTCGAAAGTTACAAATAATTTCCGATAAAGGATTAACCATTGGGGCTCATTGTTCACTTAAACTTGAAGAACAAATCATTGGCGAATTGTACTGTTTGGATGCTTTACGTACATGTTTCTTAGACTATATGGAAGCAATATATACAAAGATTTCAACCGTCTACGTGTTCCAATCATTGTTCTACTTGTCGAAATTTACAAATAATTTCCTTTAAAGGATTAACAATGGGACTCGTTGTTCACTTAAACTTGAAGAACAAAAAAGTGGCGAATGGTACTGTTTGGATGCTTTGCATATATGTTTCTTAGACTATATAGAAGCAATATATACAAAGATTTCAACCGTCTACCTGTTCCATTCATTGTTCTACTTGTCGAAAGTTACAAATAATTTCCGATAAAGGATTAACAATGGGTCTCATGGTTCACTTAAACTTGAAGAACAAAAAATTGGCGAATTGTACTGTTTGGATGCTTTGCATATATGTTTCTTAGACTATTTAGAAGCAATATATAGAATGTTTTCACCCGTCTACCTGCACTATTCATTGTTCTACTTGTAGAAAGTTACAAATAATTTCCATTTCATTATTATCAATGGGGCTCGCTGTTCACTTAAACTTGAAGAACAAAAAATTGGCGAATTGTACTGTTTGGATGCTTTGCATATATGTTTCTTAGACTATATAGAAGCAATGTATACAAAGATTTCAACCGTCTACCTGTTCCATTCATTGTTCTACTAGTCGAAAGTTACAAATAATTACCGATAAAGGATTAACCATTGGGGCTCATTGTTCACTTAAACTTGAAGAACAAAAAATTGGCGAATTGTACTGTTTGGATGCTTTGCATATATGTTTCTTAGACTATATACAAGCAATATATACAATGATTTCATCCGTCTACCTGTTCCATTCATTGTTCTACTTGTCGAATGTTACAAATAATTTCCGTTAAGGGATTAACAAAGGGGATCGTAGTTTACTTAAACTTGAAGAACAAAAAATTGGCGAATTGTACTGTTTGGATGCTTTGCATATATGTTTCTTAGACTATATAAAAGCAATATATACAATGATTTCAACCGTCTACCTGTTCCATTCATTGTTCTACTTGTCGAAAGTTACAAATAATTTCCGTTAAGGGATTAACCATTGGGGCTCATTGTTCACTAAACTTGAAGAACAAAAAATTGTCGAATTGTACTGTTTCGATGCTTTGCATATATGTTTCTTAGACTATATAGAAGCAATATATACAATGATTTCAACCGTCTACCTGTTCCATTCATTGTTCTACTTGTCGAAAGTTACAAATAATTTCCGTTAAGGGATTAACAATGGGGATCGTAGTTTACTTAAACTTGAAGAACAAAAAATTGGCGAATTGTACTGTTTGGATGCTTTGCATATATGTTTCTTAGACTATATAGAAGCAATATATACAATGATTTCAACCGTCTACCTATTTCATTCATTGTTCTACTTTCCGAAATTTACAAATAATTTCCTTTAAAGGATTAACAATGGGGCTCATTGTTCACTTAAACTTGAAGAACGAAAAATTGTCGAATGGTACTGTTTGGATGCTTTGCCTAGATGTTTCTTAGACTATTTAGAAGCAATATATAGAAAGATTTCACCCGTCTACCTGTACTATTCATTGTTCTACTTGTAGAAAGTTACAAATAATTACCATTTCATGATTATCAATGGGGCTCGCTGTTCACTTAATCTTGAAGATCAAAAAATTGGCGACTGGTACTGTTTGGATGCTTTGCATATATTGTTATGTCCCGCGGAGGGACCGAGTCTTCTCGGCATTATATTTCTAATAACTTTATTAAACTTTAATAACTAATAACAATATTTCGAACTCTGTCGTCTGACAACTCGGTTGCAACTTCCGGTCACCAAACGCTTCCGGTCGCTGGAGCAACGACCGGCCGAATCGATCCCTCGATTGCATCGATCCTCGAATCCACGGGTTCGAGGGAGCAGCTTCGCTCGGTACGCCAACTTCATATCGGCGTAACACTGCCCCCTCCTCTCGAAGAGCGGTCGTCCCGACCGCGGCGACTTCAAATCGGGCAACTAGACTTCCATAACCTTCTTGAAATCGTCCCGGGATTCAATGCCTTCGTCTGCAGAGGAGGTAGACAACAGGAAACAAAACGTCTACTGGTATGGCTCCAATCAGACGAAAACGCCTCGACATTTGTCCTCCGACTCAAGGGAAAACCATCCAAAAAACCTTGAGTGAGGCGTCGGCAAGTCGATACCATCGCATTCGTAATTCGTTGGTTATGTTCATTCTTGCCCTTCCGTTCTTCACTGGCTCATTCTTCTTTCCGCATCTCTTCTTTACTGGCTCGTTTTTCTTTCCGCATCTCTTCTTTCTGCATCCCGCCTGTTGCTCTACGACTAAGAGAAACAGCAGGATCCACTGGTCCCAATCCTTTTGGTTGTCCGCAACGTATAGGGACAAATATTTCAACAGAGTTCTTATCAACCTCTCTACGAGTCCGTCCGACTGAGGGTGGAGTGGCGTCGTCCTTGTCTTCCGGATTCCAAGCAACTCCATGAGTTTCTTGAAGACAGTCGACCCAAAACTACGACCCTGCTCGGAATGGAGCTCTAGAGGTATTCCATGTCGGCCAACCACCTCACGTAGAAGAGCTTCTGCGATGGTCGTCGCGCTGTTTTCGTTTTCGGCAAAGGTCCAACAATGTCGAGCGCCATCCTCTCAAAAGGTGCCCCGACATTATAAATCCTGAGGGGTCCTCTCCCCCTCTCCTTCGGACCTTTCCTCGCCGTACAAGTGTAACAGCGGCGACACCACTCTTCGACGTCCATTCGGTGTTCGGGCCAGAAGACTCTCTGCCGCACTTTCGCAAGGGTCTTGCGCATACCGAAGTGTCCTCCTGTAGGAGCCTCGTGACATCCACGTAGCGCTTCTTCCACCTTGCTTTTGGGGACCAGTAGGAGATGACATGCCTCTTCTCCGCACGCGGATTCCCATCTTCTTTCGTAAGAGGAAGCCAATTTCCTCATGCTCTTCCTGCGCTTTCCTGCGCTTTTCCTCCATCCCTCTCTCCCTCTCTCCGTGTCGCCGGACTCGTTAACGCGTAGATCTGCGATTGACGAGTGTACTCGTCATGGCTCGATTCTGGCGACACAAAACGGTGCGCACTCTCAAACGAGGGCGCCACAGTTAACTGGTTAACGGGCAAGATTTCGAGAGGAGCAGGGGGCTGGCGACGCGTCCTCCCCGGTTCGCATCCTCTCGAGCTTCGCCGATCCCGCTGCTCGGATCTCGAGGATCTTCTCGATGACTCCGCGCAGCCAGGCGTTCCAGTCTTTGGCGAGGCTGCTGATGTGACTGAGCGAGTCGGTCCAGTCCCGAACTTCCCACGACATCACTTCCGGCACGTATCGTTCCATGAACCCGATCTGCCATTCGATTAGGATTCTCCTCAGATACGTCGCTATTTTTCCGCAAACGACGTCCATAGCGTCCTTCAGCTCCTTCGTCAGAAGGTCTGGATTTTCGAGGGTAACGATCGTTCCGAGTTTCTCGTAAATCGCTCGGTGTATGGCGTTCGTCGCCGAATCCTCGCCAGTGTTTTCCGGCGCGCTCTCGATCATTTTGTAGACGGTGTCGATGATTTTTCCGAACGTCAGGAACGGCAGGTCCGTCTTCAGAAGCTTCTCGAGATCGTCGGTAACCTCGACGGCCTTGGAATCCTTCGGAGCTTCTCTCCGACGCATTCGCGGCGGTACTCTCTCCGCTGGCTTTTCTTCCGCCGTCTCTTCCATCTCTTCCTCTATCTCTTCCACTTTTTCTTCCACCTCCTTCTCTTCCGGAGCTTCCTTCGTCGTTCGTTCCGGCTTTTCCTCTTCCTTCGCTTCTTGCTCCTCCGCTTCGTCGTAGCCGACTCGTTCGGGCTCTTCCCGTCGGTGGGGACCGTTCGACGCCCGCTACCCCCGTCGCTGTCCTCGTCGCTGCCGTCGCTGCCGCTGCCGCCACGGCTCTCCCGATCTCCTCGGGAACGTCCGCCGGTGTCCCGATCGTCACGCTCTCCCTGCCGCGGTCCAACCGCGCGAGGTCGAACGCCTCTTCCTCCAGCTCTGCGAACCTGCGCACCGCGAGGTCCACCTTGGAGCCGGGACGAGTCAACCGATCTGTCACCTTCAGCTCCCTTCCGACGCCATCCGCGACCTCCTCCATTCCCCTCGACGCTTCCTCGTTCAGGTACTCGAGGCTCTCTCGCGCTCGCCGAACCATCGAGGTGAACTCCGTCGTTTCTCTCATCATCTTCCGATGAATCCGCATCGACCCTACAAATCGCCGACACGCGTACGTCGGAATCGTTAGACCTCCTAAACGTGGAATCCGGCTGCCTAGCAGGGGATGCACCGTGTCTCCGCGTTTCACCGGGGCGGAAGCGTCCAAGCGCCTCGAAGGCCAATTACTAACACTCGCTACAGCCTCACACTGGATTTTACCTTCCTTCCAGGAGGACTTTTCATTACATATTGGACGCTTCAAGACCACTCCCAATTCCGTTGGGAGGACACGCGGAGGGATAGGCTGGGAAACAAGGGGAGCCGTGATCCGTGTATCCTCCATAGGAATCGGATCACGACTCTCCACCGGTCCCACAGAACCCGAAACGGCCGTTCGGCGGCCGAACTCAGTGATGAGCGCTCGAAGTTGGGCCTCGAGCGCTCCAAACCTCTCTTCCTGGGCAGCTTTCTTCCTGGCTTCCTTTTCCGCGATCCGGGAGCGCTCCTGCTCCCATCGCTCTTCTGCCAGCTCCTGCTGTCTCTGCAGATGCATAGTGAAGCTCTCCTGCATCTCGGAAAGGAAACGCCCTAGACGATCCGTCTCCTCCTCCGCAGGCCTAGTGGGCTGAGGATTCTCTTCCCCTCGATCCAGAAGTATCCCACTTCTGACACCATTGTTATGTCCCGCGGAGGGACCGAGTCTTCTCGGCATTATATTTCTAATAACTTTATTAAACTTTAATAACTAATAACAATATTTCGAACTCTGTCGTCTGACAACTCGGTTGCAACTTCCGGTCACCAAACGCTTCCGGTCGCTGGAGCAACGACCGGCCGAATCGATCCCTCGATTGCATCGATCCTCGAATCCACGGGTTCGAGGGAGCAGCTTCGCTCGGTACGCCAACTTCATATCGGCGTAACAATATGTTTCTTAGATTATATAGAAGCAATATATACAATGATTTCAACAGTCTACCTGTTTCATTCATTGTTCTACTTGTCGATAGTTACAAATAAATTCCTTTAAAGGATTAACAATGGGGCTCGTAGTTCACTTACACTTGAAGAACGAAAAATTGGCGAATGGTACTGTTTGGATGCTTTGCATATATGTTTCTTATACTATATAGAAGCAATATATACAAAGATTTCAACCGTCTACCTGTTCCATTCAATGTTCTACTTGTCGAAAGTTACAAATAATTTCCGATAAAGGATTAACAATGGGGCTCATTGTTCACTTAAACTTGAAGAACAAAAAATTGGCGAATTGTACTGTTTGGACGCTTTGCATATATGTTTCTTGGACTATATAGAAGCAACATATACAATGATTTCAACAGTGTACCTGTTCCATTCATTGTTCTACATGTCGAAATTTACAAATAATTCCCGATAAAGGATTAACAATGGGGCTCATTGTTCACTTAAACTTGAAGAACAAAAAATTGGCGAATTGTATTGTTTGGATGCTTTGCATATATGTTTCTTAGACTATATAGAAGCAATATATACAAAGATTTCAACCGTCTACCTGTTCCATTCATTGTTCTACTTGTCGAAAGTTACAAATAATTTCCGATAAAGGATTAACAATTGGTCTCATTGTTCACTTAAACTTGAAGAACAAAAAATTGGCGAATGGTACTGTTTGGTTGCTTTGCATATATGTTTCTTAAACCTTATAGAAGCAATATATACAAAGATTTCAACCGTCTACCTGTTCCATTCATTGTTCTACTTGTCGATAGATGCAAATAATTTCCGTTAAGGGATTAACAATGGGGATCGTAGTTTACTTAAACTGGAAGAACAAGAAATTGACGAATTGTACTGTTTGGATGCTTTGCATATATGTTTCTTAGACTATATAGAAGCAATATATACAATGATTTCAACCGTCTACCTATTCCATTCATTGTTCTACTTGCCGAAATTTACAAATAATTTCCTTTAAAGGATTAACAATGGGGCTCGTAGTTCACTTAAACTTGAAGAACAAAAAATTGGCAAATGGTACTATTTGGAGGCTTTGAATATATGTTTCTTATATTATATAGAAGCAATATATACAAATATTTCAACCGTCTACCTGTTCCATTCATTGTTCGACTTGTCGAAAATTACAAATAATTTCCGATAAAGGATTAACCATTGGGGCTCATTGTTCACTTAAACTTGAAGACCAAAAAATTGGCGAATGGTACTGTTTGGATGCTTTGCGTACATGTTTCTTAGACTATATGGAAGCAATATATACAAAGATTTCAACCGTCTACCTCTTCCAATCATTGTTCTACTTGTCGAAATTTACACATAATTTCCTTTAAAGGATTAACAATGGGGCTCGTTGTTAACTTAAACTTGAAGAACAATAAATTGGCGAATTGTACTGTTTGGATGCTTTGCATATATGTTTCTTAGACTATATAGAAGCAATATATACAAAGATTTCAACCGTCTACCTGTTCCATTCATTGTTCTACTTGTCGAAAGTTACAAATAATTTCCGATAAAGGATTAACCATTGGGGCTCATTGTTCACTTAAACTTGAAGAACAAATCATTGGCGAATTGTACTGTTTGGATGCTTTACGTACATGTTTCTTAGACTATATGGAAGCAATATATACAAAGATTTCAACCGTCTACGTGTTCCAATCATTGTTCTACTTGTCGAAATTTACAAATAATTTCCTTTAAAGGATTAACAATGGGACTCGTTGTTCACTTAAACTTGAAGAACAAAAAAGTGGCGAATGGTACTGTTTGGATGCTTTGCATATATGTTTCTTAGACTATATAGAAGCAATATATACAAAGATTTCAACCGTCTACCTGTTCCATTCATTGTTCTACTTGTCGAAAGTTACAAATAATTTCCGATAAAGGATTAACAATGGGTCTCATGGTTCACTTAAACTTGAAGAACAAAAAATTGGCGAATTGTACTGTTTGGATGCTTTGCATATATGTTTCTTAGACTATTTAGAAGCAATATATAGAATGTTTTCACCCGTCTACCTGCACTATTCATTGTTCTACTTGTAGAAAGTTACAAATAATTTCCATTTCATTATTATCAATGGGGCTCGCTGTTCACTTAAACTTGAAGAACAAAAAATTGGCGAATTGTACTGTTTGGATGCTTTGCATATATGTTTCTTAGACTATATAGAAGCAATGTATACAAAGATTTCAACCGTCTACCTGTTCCATTCATTGTTCTACTAGTCGAAAGTTACAAATAATTACCGATAAAGGATTAACCATTGGGGCTCATTGTTCACTTAAACTTGAAGAACAAAAAATTGGCGAATTGTACTGTTTGGATGCTTTGCATATATGTTTCTTAGACTATATACAAGCAATATATACAATGATTTCATCCGTCTACCTGTTCCATTCATTGTTCTACTTGTCGAATGTTACAAATAATTTCCGTTAAGGGATTAACAAAGGGGATCGTAGTTTACTTAAACTTGAAGAACAAAAAATTGGCGAATTGTACTGTTTGGATGCTTTGCATATATGTTTCTTAGACTATTTAGAAGCAATATATAGAATGATTTCACCCGTCTACCTGCACTATTCATTGTTCTACTTGTAGAAAGTTACAAATAATTTCCATTTCATGATTATCAATGGGGCTCGCTGTTCACTTAAACTTGACGAACAAAAAATTGGCGAATTGTACTGTTTGGATGCTTTGCAGATATGTTTCTTAGACTATATAGAAGCAATGTATACAAAGATTTCAACCGTCTACCTGTTCCATTCATTGTTCTACTTGTCGAAAGTTACAAATAATTACCGATAAAGGATTAACCATTGGGGCTCATTGTTCACTTAAACTTGAAGAACAAAAAATTGGCGAATTGTACTGTTTGGATGCTTTGCATATATGTTTCTTAGACTATATAGAAGCAATATATACAATGATTTCAACCGTCCACCTGTTCCATTCATTGTTCTACTTGTCGAATGTTACAAATAATTTCCGTTAAGGGATTAACAAAGGGGATCGTAGTTTACTTAAACTTGAAGAACAAAAAATTGGCGAATTGTAATGTTTGGATGCTTTGCATATATGTTTCTTAGACTATATAGAAGCAATATATATAATGATTTCAACCGTCTACCTGTTCCATTCATTGTTCTACTTGTCGAAAGTTACAAATAATTTCCGTTAAGGGATTAACAATGGGGATCGTAGTTTACTTAAACTTGAAGAACAAAAAATTGGCGAATTGTACTGTTTGGATGCTTTGCATAGATGTTTCTTAGACTATTTAGAAGCAATATATAGAAAGATTTCACCCGTCTACCTGTACTATTCATTGTTCTACTTGTAGAAAGTTACAAATAATTTCCATTTCATGATTATCAATGGGGCTCGCGGTTCACTTAAACTTGAAGATCAAAAAATTGGCGATTGTTACTGTCTAGATGCTTTGCATATATGTTTCTTAGATTATATAGAAACAATATATACAAAGATTTCAACCGTCTACCAGTTCCAATCATTGTTCTACTTGTCGAAAATTACAAATAATTACCGATAAAGGATTAACCATTGGGGCTCATTGTTCACTTAAACTTGAAGAACAAAAAAGTGGCGAATTGTACTGTTTGGATGCTTTGCATATATGTTTCTTAGACTATGTAGAAGCAATATATACAAACATTTCAACCGTCTACCTGTTCCATTCATTGTTCTACTTGTCGAAAGTTACAAATAATTTCCTTTAAAGGATTAACAATGGGGCTCATTGTCCACTTAAACTTGAAGAACAAAAAATTGGCGAATTGTACTGTTTGGATGCTTTGCATATATGTTTCTTAGACTATATAGAAGCAATATATACAATTTTTTCAACCGTCAACATGATCCATTCATTGATCTACTTGCCGAAAGTTACAAATAATTTCCGATAAAGGATTAACAATGGGTCTCATTGTTCACTTAAACTTGAAGAACAAAAAATTGGCGAATGGTACTGTTTGGATGCTTTGCATATATGTTTCTTAGACTATATGGAAGCAATATATACAAAGATTTCAACCGTCTACGTGTTCCAATCATTGTTCTACTTGTAGAAAGTCACAATTAATTTCCGTTAAAGGATTAACAATGGGGCTCGTAGTTCACTTAAACTTGAAGAACAAAAAATTGGCGAATTGTACTGTTTGGATGCTTTGCATAGATGTTTTGTTTCTTAGACTATATAAAAGCAATATATACAATGATTTCAACCCGTCTACCTGTTCCATTCATTGTTCTACTTGTCGAATGTTACAAATAATTTCCGTTAAGGGATTTACAATGGGGATCGTAGTTTACTTAACTTGAAGAACAAAAAATTGGCGAATTGTACTGTTTGGATGCTTTGCATATATGTTTCTTAGACTATATAGAAGGAATATATACAATGATTTCAACCGTCTACCTATTCCATTCATTGTTCTACTTGCCGAAATTTACAAATAATTTCCTTTAAAGGATTAACAATGGTGCTCGTAGTTCACTTAAACTTGAAGAGCAAAAAATTGTCGAATTGTACTGTTTGGATACTTTGCATATATGTTTCTTTAGACTATATAGAAGCAATATATACAATGATTTCAACGTCTACCTGTTCCATTCATTGTTCTACTTGTCGAAAGTTACAAATAATTTCCGTTAAGGGATTAACAATGGGGATCGTAGTTTACTTAAACTTGAAGAACAAAAAATTGGCGAATTGTACTGTTTGGATGCTTTGCATATATGTTTCTTAGACTATATAGAAGCAATATATACAATGATTTCAACCGTCTACCTATTTCATTCATTGTTCTACTTTCCGAAATTTACAAATAATTTCCTTTAAAGGATTAACAATGGAGCTCGTAGTTCACTTAAACTTGAAGAGCTAAAAATTGGCGATTTGTACTGTTTGGACGCTTTGCATATATGTTTCATGGACTATATAGAAGCAATATATGCAATGATTTCAACAGTCTACCTGTTCCATTCATTGTTCTACTTGTCGAAATTTACAAATAATTTCCGATAAAGGATTAACAATGGGGCTCATTGTTCACTTAAACTTGAAGAACAAAAATTGGCGAATTGTACTGTTTGGATGCTTTGCATATATGTTTCTTAGACTATATAGAAGGAATATTACAATGATTTCAACCGTCTACCTATTCCATTCATTGTTCTACTTGCCGAAATTTACAAATAATTTCCTTTAAGGGATTAACAATGGGGCTCATTGTTCACTAAACTTGAAGAACAAAAAATTGTCGAATTGTACTGTTTGGATGCTTTGCATATATGTTTCTTAGACTATATAAAAGCAATATATACAATGATTTCAACCGTCTACCTGTTCCATTCATTGTTCTACTTGTCGAAAGTTACAAATAATTTCCGTTAAGGGGATTAACAATGGGGATCGTAGTTTACTTAAAATTGAAGAACAAAAAATTGGCGAATTGTACTGTTTGGATGCTTTGCATATATGTTTCTTAGACTATATAGAAAGAATATATACAATGATTTCAACCGTCTACCTATTCCATTTATTGTTCTACTTGCCGAAATTTACAAATAATTTCCTTTAAAGGATTAACAATGGGGCTCATTGTTCACTAAACTTGAAGAACGAAAAATTGTCGAATGGTACTGTTTGGGATGCTTGCGTAGATGTTTCTTAGACTATATGGAAGCAATATATACAAAGATTTCAACCGTCTACCTATTCCATTCATTGTTCTACTTGTCGAAATTTACAAATAATTTCCTTTAAAGGATTAACAATGGGGCTCGTAGTTCACTTAAACGTGAAGAACGAAGAATTGGCGGATTGTGCTGTTTGGATGCTTTGCATATGTGTTTCTTAGACTATTTAGAAGCAATATATAGAAAGATTTCACCCGTCTACCTGTACTATTCATTGTTCTACTTGTAGAAAGTTACAAATAATTACCATTTCAAGATTATCAATGGGGCTCGCTGTTCACTTAATCTTGAAGATCAAAAAATTGGCGACTGGTACTGTTTGGATGCTTTGCATATATGTTTCTTAGACTATATAGAAGCAATATATAAAAAGATTTCAACCGTCTACCAGTTCCATTCATTGTTCTACTTGTCGAAAGTTACAAATAATTTCCGTTAAGGGATTAACAATGGGGATCGTAGTTTACTTAAACTTGAAGTACAAAAAATTGGCGAATTGTACTGTTTGGATGCTTTGCATATATGTTTCTTAGACTATATAAAAGCAATATATACAATGATTTCAACCGTCTACCTGTTCCATTCATTGTTCTACTTGTCGAAAGTTACAAATAATTTCCGTTAAGGGATTAACAATGGGGATCGTAGTTTACTTAAACTTGAAGAACAAAAAATTGGCGAATTGTACTGTTTGGATGCTTTGCATATATGTTTCTTAGACTATATAGAAAGAATATATACAATGATTTCAACCGTCTACCTATTCCATTCATTGTTCTACTTGCCGAAATTTACAAATAATTTCCTTTAAAGGATTAACAATGGAACTCGTAGTTCACTTAAACTTGAAGAGCTAAAAATTGGCGATTTGTACTGTTTGGACGCTTTGCATATATGTTTCTTGGACTATATAGAAGCAATATATGCAATGATTTCAACAGTCTACCTGTTCCATTCATTGTTCTACTTGTCGAAATTACAAATAATTTCCGATAAAGGATTAACAATGGGGCTCATTGTTCACTTAATCTTGAAGAACAAAAAATTGGCGAATTGTTCTGTTTGGATGCTTTGCATATATGTTCTCTTAGACTATATAGAAGGAATATATTACAATGATTTCAACCGTCTACCTATTCCATTCATTGTTCTACTAGCCGAAATTTACAAATAATTTCCTTTAAAGGATTAACAATGGGGCTCATTGTTCACTAAACTTGAAGAACAAAAAATTGTCGAATTGAACTGTTTGGATGCTTTGCATATATGTTTCTTAGACTATATAAAAGCAATATATACAATGATTTCAACCGTCTACCTGTTCCATTCATTGTTCTACTTGTCGAAAGTTACAAATAATTTCCGTTAAGGGATTAACAATGGGGATCGTAGTTTACTTAAACTTGAAGAACAAAAAATTGGCGAATTGTACTGTTTGGATGCTTTGCATATATGTTTCTTAGACTATATAGAAAGAATATATACAATGATTTCAACCGTCTACCTATTCCATTCATTGTTCTACTTGCCGAAATTTACAAATAATTTCCTTTAAAGGATTAACAATGGAACTCGTAGTTCACTTAAACTTGAAGAGCTAAAAATTGGCGATTTGTACTGTTTGGACGCTTTGCATATATGTTTCTTGGACTATATAGAAGCAATATATGCAATGATTTCAACAGTCTACCTGTTCCATTCATTGTTCTACTTGTCGAAATTTACAAATAATTTCCGATAAAGGATTAACAATGGGGCTCATTGTTCACTTAATCTTGAAGAACAAAAAATTGGCGAATTGTACTGTTTGGATGCTTTGCATATATGTTTCGTAGGCTATATAGAAGCAATATATACAAAGATTTCAACCGTCTACCTGTTCCAATCATTGTTCTACTTGTCGAAAGCTGCAAATAATTTCCGATAACGGATTAACCATTGGGGCTCATTGTTCACTTAAACTTGAAGAACAAAAAATTGGCGAATTGTACTGTTTGGATGCTTTGCATATATGTTTCTTAGACTATATAGAAGCAATATATAAAAAGATTTCAACCGTCTACCAGTTCCATTCATTGTTCTACTTGTCGAAAGTTACAAATAATTTCCGTTAAGGGATTAACAATGGGGATCGTAGTTTACTTAAACTTGAAGAACAAAAAATTGGCGAATTGTACTGTTTGGATGCTTTGCATATATGTTTCTTAGACTATATAGAAGCAATATATACAATGATTTCAACAGTCTACCTGTTTCATTCATTGTTCTACTTGTCGAAAGTTACAAATAAATTCCTTTAAAGGATTAACAATGGGGCTCGTAGTTCACTTACATTTGAAGAACAAAAAATTGGCGAATGGTACTGTTTGGATGCTTTGCATATATGTTTCTTAGATTATATAGAAGCAATATATACAAAGATTTCAACCTTCTACCTGTTCCAATCATTGTTCTACTTGTCGAAATTTACAAATAATTTCCTTTAAAGGATTAACAATGGGGCTCGTTGTTCACTTAAACTTGAAGAACAAAAAATTGGCGAATGGTACTGTTTGGATGCTTTGCATATATGTTTCTTAGACTATATGGAAGCAATATATACAATGATTTCAACCGTCTACATGATCCATTCATTGTTCTACTTGTCGAAATTTACAAATAATTTCCTTTAAAGGATTAACAATGGGGCTCGTAGTTCACTTAAACGTGAAGAACGAAGAATTGGCGGATTGTGCTGTTTGGATGCTTTGCATATGTGTTTCTTAGACTATTTAGAAGCAATATATAGAAAGATTTCACCCGTCTACCTGTACTATTCATTGTTCTACTTGTAGAAAGTTACAAATAATTACCATTTCATGATTATCAATGGGGCTCGCTGTTCACTTAATCTTGAAGATCAAAAAATTGGCGACTGGTACTGTTTGGATGCTTTGCATATATGTTTCTTAGACTATATAGAAGCAATATATAAAAAGATTTCAACCGTCTACCAGTTCCATTCATTGTTCTACTTGTCGAAAGTTACAAATAATTTCCGTTAAGGGATTAACAATGGGGATCGTAGTTTACTTAAACTTGAAGTACAAAAAATTGGCGAATTGTACTGTTTGGATGCTTTGCATATATGTTTCTTAGACTATATAGAAGGAATATATACAATGATTTCAACAGTCTACCTGTTTCATTCATTGATCTACTTGTCGAAAGTTACAAATAAATTCCTTTAAAGGATTAACAATGGGGCTCGTAGTTCACTTACATTTGAAGAACAAAAAATTGGCGAATGGTACTGTTTGGATGCTTTGCATATATGTTTCTTATACTATATAGAAGCAATATATGCAAAGATTTCAACCGTCTACCTGTTCCATTCAATGTTCTACTTGTCGAAAGTTACAAATAATTTCCGATAAAGGATTAACAATGGGGCTCATTGTTCACTTAAACTTGAAGAACAAAAAATTGGCGAATTGTACTGTTTGGACGCTTTGCATATATGTTTCTTGGACTATATAGAAGCAACATATACAATGATTTCAACAGTGTACCTGTTCCATTCATTGTTCTACTTGTCGAAATTTACAAATAATTTCCGATAAAGGATTAACAATGGGGTTCATTGTTCACTTAAGCTTGAAGAACAAAAAATTGGCGAATGGTACTGTTTTGATGCTTTGCATATATGTTTCGTAGACTATATAGAAGCATTATATAGATTGATTTCAACCGTCTACCTGTTCCACTCATTGTTCTACTTGTCGCAAGTTACAAATAATTTCCGTTAAAGTATTAACAATGGGGCTCGTAGTTCACTTAAACATGAAGATGAAATAATTGGCGAATTGTACTGTTTGGATGCTTTGCGTATATGTTTCTTAGATTATATAGAAACAATATATACAAAGATTTCAACCGTCTACCTGTTCCATTCATTGTTCTACTTGTCGAAAATTACAAATAATTTCCGATAAAGGATTAACCATTGGGGCTCATTGTTCACTAAACTTGAAGAACAAAAAATTGTCGAATTGTACTGTTTCGATGCTTTGCATATATGTTTCTTAGACTATATAAAAGCAATATATACAATGATTTCAACCGTCTACCTGTTCCATTCATTGTTCTACTTGTCGAATGTTACAAATAATTTCCGTTAAGGGATTTACAATGGGGATCGTAGTTTACTTAACTTGAAGAACAAAAAATTGGCGAATTGTACTGTTTGGATGCTTTGCATATATGTTTCTTAGACTATATAGAAGGAATATATACAATGATTTCAACCGTCTACCTATTCCATTCATTGTTCTACTTGCCGAAATTTACAAATAATTTCCTTTAAAGGATTAACAATGGGGCTCGTAGTTCACTTAAACTTGAAGAGCAAAAAATTGTCGAATTGTACTGTTTGGATACTTTGCATATATGTTTCTTAGACTATATAGAAGCAATATATACAATGATTTCAACCGTCTACCTGTTCCATTCATTGTTCTACTTGTCGAAAGTTACAAATAATTTCCGTTAAGGGATTAACAATGGGGATCGTAGTTTACTTAAACTTGAAGAACAAAAAATTGGCGAATTGTACTGTTTGGATGCTTTGCATATATGTTTCTTAGACTATATAGAAGCAATATATACAATGATTTCAACCGTCTACCTATTTCATTCATTGTTCTACTTTCCGAAATTTACAAATAATTTCCTTTAAAGGATTAACAATGGAGCTCGTAGTTCACTTAAACTTGAAGAGCAAAAAATTGGCGATTTGTACTGTTTGGACGCTTTGCATATATGTTTCATGGACTATATAGAAGCAATATATGCAATGATTTCAACAGTCTACCTGTTCCATTCATTGTTCTACTTGTCGAAATTTACAAATAATTTCCGATAAAGGATTAACAATGGGGCTCATTGTTCACTTAAACTTGAAGAACAAAAAATTGGCGAATTGTACTGTTTGGATGCTTTGCATATATGTTTCTTAGACTATATAGAAGGAATATATACAATGATTTCAACCGTCTACCTATTCCATTCATTGTTCTACTTGCCGAAATTTACAAATAATTTCCTTTAAGGGATTAACAATGGGGCTCATTGTTCACTAAACTTGAAGAACAAAAAATTGTCGAATTGTACTGTTTGGATGCTTTGCATATATGTTTCTTAGACTATATAAAAGCAATATATACAATGATTTCAACCGTCTACCTGTTCCATTCATTGTTCTACTTGTCGAAAGTTACAAATAATTTCCGTTAAGGGATTAACAATGGGGATCGTAGTTTACTTAAAATTGAAGAACAAAAAATTGGCGAATTGTACTGTTTGGATGCTTTGCATATATGTTTCTTAGACTATATAGAAAGAATATATACAATGATTTCAACCGTCTACCTATTCCATTTATTGTTCTACTTGCCGAAATTTACAAATAATTTCCTTTAAAGGATTAACAATGGGGCTCGTTGTTCACTTAAACTTGAAGAACAAAAAATTGGCGAATGGTACTGTTTGGATGCTTTGCATATATGTTTCTTAGACTATATGGAAGCAATATATACAATGATTTCAACCGTCTACATGATCCATTCATTGTTCTACTTGTCGAAATTTACAAATAATTTCCTTTAAAGGATTAACAATGGGGCTCGTAGTTCACTTAAACGTGAAGAACGAAGAATTGGCGGATTGTGCTGTTTGGATGCTTTGCATATGTGTTTCTTAGACTATTTAGAAGCAATATATAGAAAGATTTCACCCGTCTACCTGTACTATTCATTGTTCTACTTGTAGAAAGTTACAAATAATTACCATTTCATGATTATCAATGGGGCTCGCTGTTCACTTAATCTTGAAGATCAAAAAATTGGCGACTGGTACTGTTTGGATGCTTTGCATATATGTTTCTTAGACTATATAGAAGCAATATATAAAAAGATTTCAACCGTCTACCAGTTCCATTCATTGTTCTACTTGTCGAAAGTTACAAATAATTTCCGTTAAGGGATTAACAATGGGGATCGTAGTTTACTTAAACTTGAAGTACAAAAAATTGGCGAATTGTACTGTTTGGATGCTTTGCATATATGTTTCTTAGACTATATAAAAGCAATATATACAATGATTTCAACCGTCTACCTGTTCCATTCATTGTTCTACTTGTCGAAAGTTACAAATAATTTCCGTTAAGGGATTAACAATGGGGATCGTAGTTTACTTAAACTTGAAGAACAAAAAATTGGCGAATTGTACTGTTTGGATGCTTTGCATATATGTTTCTTAGACTATATAGAAAGAATATATACAATGATTTCAACCGTCTACCTATTCCATTCATTGTTCTACTTGCCGAAATTTACAAATAATTTCCTTTAAAGGATTAACAATGGAACTCGTAGTTCACTTAAACTTGAAGAGCTAAAAATTGGCGATTTGTACTGTTTGGACGCTTTGCATATATGTTTCTTGGACTATATAGAAGCAATATATGCAATGATTTCAACAGTCTACCTGTTCCATTCATTGTTCTACTTGTCGAAATTTACAAATAATTTCCGATAAAGGATTAACAATGGGGCTCATTGTTCACTTAATCTTGAAGAACAAAAAATTGGCGAATTGTACTGTTTGGATGCTTTGCATATATGTTTCGTAGGCTATATAGAAGCAATATATACAAAGATTTCAACCGTCTACCTGTTCCAATCATTGTTCTACTTGTCGAAAGCTGCAAATAATTTCCGATAACGGATTAACCATTGGGGCTCATTGTTCACTTAAACTTGAAGAACAAAAAATTGGCGAATTGTACTGTTTGGATGCTTTGCATATATGTTTCTTAGACTATATAGAAGCAATATAAAAAAAAAGATTTCAACCGTCTACCAGTTCCATTCATTGTTCTACTTGTCGAAAGTTACAAATAATTTCCGTTAAGGGATTAACAATGGGGATCGTAGTTTACTTAAACTTGAAGAACAAAAAATTGGCGAATTGTACTGTTTGGATGCTTTGCATATATGTTTCTTAGACTCTATAGAAGCAATATATACAATGATTTCAACAGTCTACCTGTTTCATTCATTGTTCTACTTGTCGAAAGTTACAAATAAATTCCTTTAAAGGATTAACAATGGGGCTCGTAGTTCACTTACATTTGAAGAACAAAAAATTGGCGAATGGTACTGTTTGGATGCTTTGCATATATGTTTCTTAGATTATATAGAAGCAATATATACAAAGATTTCAACCTTCTACCTGTTCCAATCATTGTTCTACTTGTCGAAATTTACAAATAATTTCCTTTAAAGGATTAACAATGGGGCTCGTTGTTCACTTAAACTTGAAGAACAAAAAATTGGCGAATGGTACTGTTTGGATGCTTTGCATATATGTTTCTTAGACTATATGGAAGCAATATATACAATGATTTCAACCGTCTACATGATCCATTCATTGTTCTACTTGTCGAAATTTACAAATAATTTCCTTTAAAGGATTAACAATGGGGCTCGTAGTTCACTTAAACGTGAAGAACGAAGAATTGGCGGATTGTGCTGTTTGGATGCTTTGCATATGTGTTTCTTAGACTATTTAGAAGCAATATATAGAAAGATTTCACCCGTCTACCTGTACTATTCATTGTTCTACTTGTAGAAAGTTACAAATAATTACCATTTCATGATTATCAATGGGGCTCGCTGTTCACTTAATCTTGAAGATCAAAAAATTGGCGACTGGTACTGTTTGGATGCTTTGCATATATGTTTCTTAGACTATATAGAAGCAATATATAAAAAGATTTCAACCGTCTACCAGTTCCATTCATTGTTCTACTTGTCGAAAGTTACAAATAATTTCCGTTAAGGGATTAACAATGGGGATCGTAGTTTACTTAAACTTGAAGTACAAAAAATTGGCGAATTGTACTGTTTGGATGCTTTGCATATATGTTTCTTAGACTATATAGAAGGAATATATACAATGATTTCAACAGTCTACCTGTTTCATTCATTGTTCTACTTGTCGAAAGTTACAAATAAATTCCTTTAAAGGATTAACAATGGGGCTCGTAGTTCACTTACATTTGAAGAACAAAAAATTGGCGAATGGTACTGTTTGGATGCTTTGCATATATGTTTCTTATACTATATAGAAGCAATATATGCAAAGATTTCAACCGTCTACCTGTTCCATTCAATGTTCTACTTGTCGAAAGTTACAAATAATTTCCGATAAAGGATTAACAATGGGGCTCATTGTTCACTTAAACTTGAAGAACAAAAAATTGGCGAATTGTACTGTTTGGACGCTTTGCATATATGTTTCTTGGACTATATAGAAGCAACATATACAATGATTTCAACAGTGTACCTGTTCCATTCATTGTTCTACTTGTCGAAATTTACAAATAATTTCCGATAAAGGATTAACAATGGGGTTCATTGTTCACTTAAGCTTGAAGAACAAAAAATTGGCGAATGGTACTGTTTTGATGCTTTGCATATATGTTTCGTAGACTATATAGAAGCATTATATAGATTGATTTCAACCGTCTACCTGTTCCACTCATTGTTCTACTTGTCGCAAGTTACAAATAATTTCCGTTAAAGTATTAACAATGGGGCTCGTAGTTCACTTAAACATGAAGATGAAATAATTGGCGAATTGTACTGTTTGGATGCTTTGCATATATGTTTCTTAGATTATATAGAAACAATATATACAAAGATTTCAACCGTCTACCTGTTCCATTCATTGTTCTACTTGTCGAAAATTACAAATAATTTCCGATAAAGGATTAACCATTGGGGCTCATTGTTCACTAAACTTGAAGAACAAAAAATTGTCGAATTGTACTGTTTCGATGCTTTGCATATATGTTTCTTAGACTATATAAAAGCAATATATACAATGATTTCAACCGTCTACCTGTTCCATTCATTGTTCTACTTGTCGAATGTTACAAATAATTTCCGTTAAGGGATTTACAATGGGGATCGTAGTTTACTTAACTTGAAGAACAAAAAATTGGCGAATTGTACTGTTTGGATGCTTTGCATATATGTTTCTTAGACTATATAGAAGGAATATATACAATGATTTCAACCGTCTACCTATTCCATTCATTGTTCTACTTGCCGAAATTTACAAATAATTTCCTTTAAAGGATTAACAATGGTGCTCGTAGTTCACTTAAACTTGAAGAGCAAAAAATTGTCGAATTGTACTGTTTGGATACTTTGCATATATGTTTCTTAGACTATATAGAAGCAATATATACAATGATTTCAACCGTCTACCTGTTCCATTCATTGTTCTACTTGTCGAAAGTTACAAATAATTTCCGTTAAGGGATTAACAATGGGGATCGTAGTTTACTTAAACTTGAAGAACAAAAAATTGGCGAATTGTACTGTTTGGATGCTTTGCATATATGTTTCTTAGACTATATAGAAGCAATATATACAATGATTTCAACCGTCTACCTATTTCATTCATTGTTCTACTTTCCGAAATTTACAAATAATTTCCTTTAAAGGATTAACAATGGAGCTCGTAGTTCACTTAAACTTGAAGAGCTAAAAATTGGCGATTTGTACTGTTTGGACGCTTTGCATATATGTTTCATGGACTATATAGAAGCAATATATGCAATGATTTCAACAGTCTACCTGTTCCATTCATTGTTCTACTTGTCGAAATTTACAAATAATTTCCGATAAAGGATTAACAATGGGGCTCATTGTTCACTTAAACTTGAAGAACAAAAAATTGGCGAATTGTACTGTTTGGATGCTTTGCATATATGTTTCTTAGACTATATAGAAGGAATATATACAATGATTTCAACCGTCTACCTATTCCATTCATTGTTCTACTTGCCGAAATTTACAAATAATTTCCTTTAAGGGATTAACAATGGGGCTCATTGTTCACTAAACTTGAAGAACAAAAAATTGTCGAATTGTACTGTTTGGATGCTTTGCATATATGTTTCTTAGACTATATAAAAGCAATATATACAATGATTTCAACCGTCTACCTGTTCCATTCATTGTTCTACTTGTCGAAAGTTACAAATAATTTCCGTTAAGGGATTAACAATGGGGATCGTAGTTTACTTAAAATTGAAGAACAAAAAATTGGCGAATTGTACTGTTTGGATGCTTTGCATATATGTTTCTTAGACTATATAGAAAGAATATATACAATGATTTCAACCGTCTACCTATTCCATTTATTGTTCTACTTGCCGAAATTTACAAATAATTTCCTTTAAAGGATTAACAATGGGGCTCATTGTTCACTTAAACTTGAAGAACGAAAAATTGTCGAATGGTACTGTTTGGATGCTTGCGTAGATGTTTCTTAGACTATATGGAAGCAATATATACAAAGATTTCAACCGTCTACCTATTCCATTCATTGTTCTACTTGTCGAAATTTACAAATAATTTCCTTTAAAGGATTAACAATGGGGCTCGTAGTTCACTTAAACGTGAAGAACGAAGAATTGGCGGATTGTGCTGTTTGGATGCTTTGCATATGTGTTTCTTAGACTATTTAGAAGCAATATATAGAAAGATTTCACCCGTCTACCTGTACTATTCATTGTTCTACTTGTAGAAAGTTACAAATAATTACCATTTCAAGATTATCAATGGGGCTCGCTGTTCACTTAATCTTGAAGATCAAAAAATTGGCGACTGGTACTGTTTGGATGCTTTGCATATATGTTTCTTAGACTATATAGAAGCAATATATAAAAAGATTTCAACCGTCTACCAGTTCCATTCATTGTTCTACTTGTCGAAAGTTACAAATAATTTCCGTTAAGGGATTAACAATGGGGATCGTAGTTTACTTAAACTTGAAGTACAAAAAATTGGCGAATTGTACTGTTTGGATGCTTTGCATATATGTTTCTTAGACTATATAAAAGCAATATATACAATGATTTCAACCGTCTACCTGTTCCATTCATTGTTCTACTTGTCGAAAGTTACAAATAATTTCCGTTAAGGGATTAACAATGGGGATCGTAGTTTACTTAAACTTGAAGAACAAAAAATTGGCGAATTGTACTGTTTGGATGCTTTGCATATATGTTTCTTAGACTATATAGAAAGAATATATACAATGATTTCAACCGTCTACCTATTCCATTCATTGTTCTACTTGCCGAAATTTACAAATAATTTCCTTTAAAGGATTAACAATGGAACTCGTAGTTCACTTAAACTTGAAGAGCTAAAAATTGGCGATTTGTACTGTTTGGACGCTTTGCATATATGTTTCTTGGACTATATAGAAGCAATATATGCAATGATTTCAACAGTCTACCTGTTCCATTCATTGTTCTACTTGTCGAAATTTACAAATAATTTCCGATAAAGGATTAACAATGGGGCTCATTGTTCACTTAATCTTGAAGAACAAAAAATTGGCGAATTGTACTGTTTGGATGCTTTGCATATATGTTTCGTAGGCTATATAGAAGCAATATATACAAAGATTTCAACCGTCTACCTGTTCCAATCATTGTTCTACTTGTCGAAAGCTGCAAATAATTTCCGATAACGGATTAACCATTGGGGCTCATTGTTCACTTAAACTTGAAGAACAAAAAATTGGCGAATTGTACTGTTTGGATGCTTTGCATATATGTTTCTTAGACTATATAGAAGCAATATATAAAAAGATTTCAACCGTCTACCAGTTCCATTCATTGTTCTACTTGTCGAAAGTTACAAATAATTTCCGTTAAGGGATTAACAATGGGGATCGTAGTTTACTTAAACTTGAAGAACAAAAAATTGGCGAATTGTACTGTTTGGATGCTTTGCATATATGTTTCTTAGACTATATAGAAGCAATATATACAATGATTTCAACAGTCTACCTGTTTCATTCATTGTTCTACTTGTCGAAAGTTACAAATAAATTCCTTTAAAGGATTAACAATGGGGCTCGTAGTTCACTTACATTTGAAGAACAAAAAATTGGCGAATGGTACTGTTTGGATGCTTTGCATATATGTTTCTTAGATTATATAGAAGCAATATATACAAAGATTTCAACCTTCTACCTGTTCCAATCATTGTTCTACTTGTCGAAATTTACAAATAATTTCCTTTAAAGGATTAACAATGGGGCTCGTTGTTCACTTAAACTTGAAGAACAAAAAATTGGCGAATGGTACTGTTTGGATGCTTTGCATATATGTTTCTTAGACTATATGGAAGCAATATATACAATGATTTCAACCGTCTACATGATCCATTCATTGTTCTACTTGTCGAAATTTACAAATAATTTCCTTTAAAGGATTAACAATGGGGCTCGTAGTTCACTTAAACGTGAAGAACGAAGAATTGGCGGATTGTGCTGTTTGGATGCTTTGCATATGTGTTTCTTAGACTATTTAGAAGCAATATATAGAAAGATTTCACCCGTCTACCTGTACTATTCATTGTTCTACTTGTAGAAAGTTACAAATAATTACCATTTCATGATTATCAATGGGGCTCGCTGTTCACTTAATCTTGAAGATCAAAAAATTGGCGACTGGTACTGTTTGGATGCTTTGCATATATGTTTCTTAGACTATATAGAAGCAATATATAAAAAGATTTCAACCGTCTACCAGTTCCATTCATTGTTCTACTTGTCGAAAGTTACAAATAATTTCCGTTAAGGGATTAACAATGGGGATCGTAGTTTACTTAAACTTGAAGTACAAAAAATTGGCGAATTGTACTGTTTGGATGCTTTGCATATATGTTTCTTAGACTATATAGAAGGAATATATACAATGATTTCAACAGTCTACCTGTTTCATTCATTGTTCTACTTGTCGAAAGTTACAAATAAATTCCTTTAAAGGATTAACAATGGGGCTCGTAGTTCACTTACATTTGAAGAACAAAAAATTGGCGAATGGTACTGTTTGGATGCTTTGCATATATGTTTCTTATACTATATAGAAGCAATATATGCAAAGATTTCAACCGTCTACCTGTTCCATTCAATGTTCTACTTGTCGAAAGTTACAAATAATTTCCGATAAAGGATTAACAATGGGGCTCATTGTTCACTTAAACTTGAAGAACAAAAAATTGGCGAATTGTACTGTTTGGACGCTTTGCATATATGTTTCTTGGACTATATAGAAGCAACATATACAATGATTTCAACAGTGTACCTGTTCCATTCATTGTTCTACTTGTCGAAATTTACAAATAATTTCCGATAAAGGATTAACAATGGGGTTCATTGTTCACTTAAGCTTGAAGAACAAAAAATTGGCGAATGGTACTGTTTTGATGCTTTGCATATATGTTTCGTAGACTATATAGAAGCATTATATAGATTGATTTCAACCGTCTACCTGTTCCACTCATTGTTCTACTTGTCGCAAGTTACAAATAATTTCCGTTAAAGTATTAACAATGGGGCTCGTAGTTCACTTAAACATGAAGATGAAATAATTGGCGAATTGTACTGTTTGGATGCTTTGCATATATGTTTCTTAGATTATATAGAAACAATATATACAAAGATTTCAACCGTCTACCTGTTCCATTCATTGTTCTACTTGTCGAAAATTACAAATAATTTCCGATAAAGGATTAACCATTGGGGCTCATTGTTCACTAAACTTGAAGAACAAAAAATTGTCGAATTGTACTGTTTCGATGCTTTGCATATATGTTTCTTAGACTATATAAAAGCAATATATACAATGATTTCAACCGTCTACCTGTTCCATTCATTGTTCTACTTGTCGAATGTTACAAATAATTTCCGTTAAGGGATTTACAATGGGGATCGTAGTTTACTTAACTTGAAGAACAAAAAATTGGCGAATTGTACTGTTTGGATGCTTTGCATATATGTTTCTTAGACTATATAGAAGGAATATATACAATGATTTCAACCGTCTACCTATTCCATTCATTGTTCTACTTGCCGAAATTTACAAATAATTTCCTTTAAAGGATTAACAATGGGGCTCGTAGTTCACTTAAACTTGAAGAGCAAAAAATTGTCGAATTGTACTGTTTGGATACTTTGCATATATGTTTCTTAGACTATATAGAAGCAATATATACAATGATTTCAACCGTCTACCTGTTCCATTCATTGTTCTACTTGTCGAAAGTTACAAATAATTTCCGTTAAGGGATTAACAATGGGGATCGTAGTTTACTTAAACTTGAAGAACAAAAAATTGGCGAATTGTACTGTTTGGATGCTTTGCATATATGTTTCTTAGACTATATAGAAGCAATATATACAATGATTTCAACCGTCTACCTATTTCATTCATTGTTCTACTTTCCGAAATTTACAAATAATTTCCTTTAAAGGATTAACAATGGAGCTCGTAGTTCACTTAAACTTGAAGAGCTAAAAATTGGCGATTTGTACTGTTTGGACGCTTTGCATATATGTTTCATGGACTATATAGAAGCAATATATGCAATGATTTCAACAGTCTACCTGTTCCATTCATTGTTCTACTTGTCGAAATTTACAAATAATTTCCGATAAAGGATTAACAATGGGGCTCATTGTTCACTTAAACTTGAAGAACAAAAAATTGGCGAATTGTACTGTTTGGATGCTTTGCATATATGTTTCTTAGACTATATAGAAGGAATATATACAATGATTTCAACCGTCTACCTATTCCATTCATTGTTCTACTTGCCGAAATTTACAAATAATTTCCTTTAAGGGATTAACAATGGGGCTCATTGTTCACTAAACTTGAAGAACAAAAAATTGTCGAATTGTACTGTTTGGATGCTTTGCATATATGTTTCTTAGACTATATAAAAGCAATATATACAATGATTTCAACCGTCTACCTGTTCCATTCATTGTTCTACTTGTCGAAAGTTACAAATAATTTCCGTTAAGGGATTAACAATGGGGATCGTAGTTTACTTAAAATTGAAGAACAAAAAATTGGCGAATTGTACTGTTTGGATGCTTTGCATATATGTTTCTTAGACTATATAGAAAGAATATATACAATGATTTCAACCGTCTACCTATTCCATTTATTGTTCTACTTGCCGAAATTTACAAATAATTTCCTTTAAAGGATTAACAATGGGGCTCATTGTTCACTTAAACTTGAAGAACGAAAAATTGTCGAATGGTACTGTTTGGATGCTTTGCCTAGATGTTTCTTAGACTATTTAGAAGCAATATATAGAAAGATTTCACCCGTCTACCTGTACTATTCATTGTTCTACTTGTAGAAAGTTACAAATAATTACCATTTCATGATTATCAATGGGGCTCGCTGTTCACTTAATCTTGAAGATCAAAAAATTGGCGACTGGTACTGTTTGGATGCTTTGCATATATGTTTCTTAGACTATATAGAAGCAATATATAAAAAGATTTCAACCGTCTACCAGTTCCATTCATTGTTCTACTTGTCGAAAGTTACAAATAATTTCCGTTAAGGGATTAACAATGGGGCTCATTGTTCACTTAATCTTGAAGAACAAAAAATTGGCGAATTGTACTGTTTGGATGCTTTGCATATATGTTTCTTAGACTATATAGAAGGAATATATACAATGATTTCAACCGTCTACCTATTCCATTCATTGTTCTACTTGCCGAAATTTACAAATAATTTCCTTTAAAGGATTAACAATGGGGCTCATTGTTCACTAAACTTGAAGAACAAAAAATTGTCGAATTGTACTGTTTGGATGCTTTGCATATATGTTTCTTAGACTATATAAAAGCAATATATACAATGATTTCAACCGTCTACCTGTTCCATTCATTGTTCTACTTGTCGAAAGTTACAAATAATTTCCGTTAAGGGATTAACAATGGGGATCGTAGTTTACTTAAACTTGAAGAACAAAAAATTGGCGAATTGTACTGTTTGGATGCTTTGCATATATGTTTCTTAGACTATATAGAAAGAATATATACAATGATTTCAACCGTCTACCTATTCCATTCATTGTTCTACTAGCCGAAATTTACAAATAATTTCCTTTAAAGGATTAACAATGGGGCTCATTGTTCACTAAACTTGAAGAACAAAAAATTGTCGAATTGTACTGTTTGGATGCTTTGCATATATGTTTCTTAGACTATATAAAAGCAATATATACAATGATTTCAACCGTCTACCTGTTCCATTCATTGTTCTACTTGTCGAAAGTTACAAATAATTTCCGTTAAGGGATTAACAATGGGGATCGTAGTTTACTTAAACTTGAAGAACAAAAAATTGGCGAATTGTACTGTTTGGATGCTTTGCATATATGTTTCTTAGACTATATAGAAAGAATATATACAATTATTTCAACCGTCTACCTATTCCATTCATTGTTCTACTTGCCGAAATTTAGAAATAATTTCCTTTAAAGAATTAACAATGGAACTCGTAGTTCACTTAAACTTGAAGAGCTAAAAATTGGCGATTTGTACTGTTTGGACGCTTTGCATATATGTTTCTTGGACTATATAGAAGCAATATATGCAATGATTTCAACAGTCTACCTGTTCCATTCATTGTTCTACTTGTCGAAATTTACAAATAATTTCCGATAAAGGATTAACAATGGGGCTCATTGTTCACTTAATCTTGAAGAACAAAAAATTGGCGAATTGTACTGTTTGGATGCTTTGCATATATGTTTCGTAGGCTATATAGAAGCAATATATACAAAGATTTCAACCGTCTACCTGTTCCAATCATTGTTCTACTTGTCGAAAGCTGCAAATAATTTCCGATAACGGATTAACCATTGGGGCTCATTGTTCACTTAAACTTGAAGAACAAAAAATTGGCGAATTGTACTGTTTGGATGCTTTGCATATATGTTTCTTAGACTATATAGAAGCAATATATAAAACGATTTCAACCGTCTACCAGTTCCATTCATTGTTCTACTTGTCGAAAGTTACAAATAATTTCCGTTAAGGGATTAACAATGGGGATCGTAGTTTACTTAAACTTGAAGAACAAAAAATTGGCGAATTGTACTGTTTGGATGCTTTGCATATATGTTTCTTAGACTATATAGAAGCAATATATACAATGATTTCAACAGTCTACCTGTTTCATTCATTGTTCTACTTGTCGAAAGTTACAAATAAATTCCTTTAAAGGATTAACAATGGGGCTCGTAGTTCACTTACATTTGAAGAACAAAAAATTGGCGAATGGTACTGTTTGGATGCTTTGCATATATGTTTCTTAGATTATATAGAAGCAATATATACAAAGATTTCAACCTTCTACCTGTTCCAATCATTGTTCTACTTGTCGAAATTTACAAATAATTTCCTTTAAAGGATTAACAATGGGGCTCGTTGTTCACTTAAACTTGAAGAACAAAAAATTGGCGAATGGTACTGTTTGGATGCTTTGCATATATGTTTCTTAGACTATATGGAAGCAATATATACAATGATTTCAACCGTCTACATGATCCATTCATTGTTCTACTTGTCGAAAGTTACAAATAATTTCCGTTAAGGGATTAACAATGGGGATCGTAGTTTACTTAAACTTGAAGAACAAAAAATTGGCGAATTGTACGGTTTGGATGCTTTGCATATAAGTTTCTTAGACTATATAGAAAGAATATATACAATGATTTCAACCGTCGACCTATTCCATTTATTGTTCTACTTGCCGAAATTTACAAATAATTTCCTTTAAAGGATTAACAATGGGGCTCATTGTTCACTTAAACTTGAAGAACGAAAAATTGTCGAATGGTACTGTTTGGATGCTTTGCATATATGTTTCGTAGGCTATATAGAAGCAATATATACAATGATTTCAACCGTCTACCTGATCCATTCATTGTTCTACTTGTCGAAATTTACAAATAGTTTCCTTTAAAGGATTAACAATGGGGCTCGTTGTTCACTTAAACTTGAAGAACAAAAAAGTGGCGAATGGTACTGTTTGGATGCTTTGCATATATGTTTCTTATCCTATATAGAAGCGATAGATACAAAGATTTCAACCGTCTACCTGTTCCATTCAATATTCTACTTGTCGAAAGTTACAAATAATTTCCGATAAAGGATTGACAATGGGGCTCATTGCTCACTTAAAATTGAAGAACAAAAAATTGGCGAATGGTACTGTTTGGATGCTTTGCATATATGTTTCGTAGACTATATGGAAGCAGTATATACAATGATTTCAACCGTCTACCTATTTCATTCATTGTTCTACTTTCCGAAATTTACAAATAATTTCCTTTAAAGGATTAACAATGGAGCTCGTAGTTCACTTAAACTTGAAGAGCTAAAAATTGGCGATTTGTACTGTTTGGACGCTTTGCATATATGTTTCTTGGACTATATAGAAGCAATATATGCAATGATTTCAACAGTCTACCTGTTCCATTCATTGTTCTACTTGTCGAAATTTACAAATAATTTCCGATAAAGGATTAACAATGGGGCTCATTGTTCACTTAAACTTGAAGAACAAAAAATTGGCGAATTGTACTGTTTGGATGCTTTGCATATATGTTTCTTAGACTATATAGAAGCAATATATGCAATGATTTCAACCGTCTACCTATTCCATTTATTGTTCTACTTGCCGAAATTTACAAATAATTTCCTTTAAAGGATTAACAATGGGGCTCATTGTTCACTTAAACTTGAAGAACGAAAAATTGTCGAATGGTACTGTTTGGATGCTTTGCCTAGATGTTTCTTAGACTATTTAGAAGCAATATATAGAAAGATTTCACCCGTCTACCTGTACTATTCATTGTTCTACTTGTAGAAAGTTACAAATAATTACCATTTCATGATTATCAATGGGGCTCGCTGTTCACTTAATCTTGAAGATCAAAAAATTGGCGACTGGTACTGTTTGGATGCTTTGCATATATGTTTCTTAGACTATATAGAAGCAATATATAAAAAGATTTCAACCGTCTACCAGTTCCATTCATTGTTCTACTTGTCGAAAGTTACAAATAATTTCCGTTAAGGGATTAACAATGGGGCTCATTGTTCACTTAATCTTGAAGAACAAAAAATTGGCGAATTGTACTGTTTGGATGCTTTGCATATATGTTTCTTAGACTATATAGAAGGAATATATACAATGATTTCAACCGTCTACCTATTCCATTCATTGTTCTACTTGCCGAAATTTACAAATAATTTCCTTTAAAGGATTAACAATGGGGCTCATTGTTCACTAAACTTGAAGAACAAAAAATTGTCGAATTGTACTGTTTGGATGCTTTGCATATATGTTTCTTAGACTATATAAAAGCAATATATACAATGATTTCAACCGTCTACCTGTTCCATTCATTGTTCTACTTGTCGAAAGTTACAAATAATTTCCGTTAAGGGATTAACAATGGGGATCGTAGTTTACTTAAACTTGAAGAACAAAAAATTGGCGAATTGTACTGTTTGGATGCTTTGCATATATGTTTCTTAGACTATATAGAAAGAATATATACAATGATTTCAACCGTCTACCTATTCCATTCATTGTTCTACTAGCCGAAATTTACAAATAATTTCCTTTAAAGGATTAACAATGGGGCTCATTGTTCACTAAACTTGAAGAACAAAAAATTGTCGAATTGTACTGTTTGGATGCTTTGCATATATGTTTCTTAGACTATATAAAAGCAATATATACAATGATTTCAACCGTCTACCTGTTCCATTCATTGTTCTACTTGTCGAAAGTTACAAATAATTTCCGTTAAGGGATTAACAATGGGGATCGTAGTTTACTTAAACTTGAAGAACAAAAAATTGGCGAATTGTACTGTTTGGATGCTTTGCATATATGTTTCTTAGACTATATAGAAAGAATATATACAATTATTTCAACCGTCTACCTATTCCATTCATTGTTCTACTTGCCGAAATTTAGAAATAATTTCCTTTAAAGAATTAACAATGGAACTCGTAGTTCACTTAAACTTGAAGAGCTAAAAATTGGCGATTTGTACTGTTTGGACGCTTTGCATATATGTTTCTTGGACTATATAGAAGCAATATATGCAATGATTTCAACAGTCTACCTGTTCCATTCATTGTTCTACTTGTCGAAATTTACAAATAATTTCCGATAAAGGATTAACAATGGGGCTCATTGTTCACTTAATCTTGAAGAACAAAAAATTGGCGAATTGTACTGTTTGGATGCTTTGCATATATGTTTCGTAGGCTATATAGAAGCAATATATACAAAGATTTCAACCGTCTACCTGTTCCAATCATTGTTCTACTTGTCGAAAGCTGCAAATAATTTCCGATAACGGATTAACCATTGGGGCTCATTGTTCACTTAAACTTGAAGAACAAAAAATTGGCGAATTGTACTGTTTGGATGCTTTGCATATATGTTTCTTAGACTATATAGAAGCAATATATAAAACGATTTCAACCGTCTACCAGTTCCATTCATTGTTCTACTTGTCGAAAGTTACAAATAATTTCCGTTAAGGGATTAACAATGGGGATCGTAGTTTACTTAAACTTGAAGAACAAAAAATTGGCGAATTGTACTGTTTGGATGCTTTGCATATATGTTTCTTAGACTATATAGAAGCAATATATACAATGATTTCAACAGTCTACCTGTTTCATTCATTGTTCTACTTGTCGAAAGTTACAAATAAATTCCTTTAAAGGATTAACAATGGGGCTCGTAGTTCACTTACATTTGAAGAACAAAAAATTGGCGAATGGTACTGTTTGGATGCTTTGCATATATGTTTCTTAGATTATATAGAAGCAATATATACAAAGATTTCAACCTTCTACCTGTTCCAATCATTGTTCTACTTGTCGAAATTTACAAATAATTTCCTTTAAAGGATTAACAATGGGGCTCGTTGTTCACTTAAACTTGAAGAACAAAAAATTGGCGAATGGTACTGTTTGGATGCTTTGCATATATGTTTCTTAGACTATATGGAAGCAATATATACAATGATTTCAACCGTCTACATGATCCATTCATTGTTCTACTTGTCGAAAGTTACAAATAATTTCCGTTAAGGGATTAACAATGGGGATCGTAGTTTACTTAAACTTGAAGAACAAAAAATTGGCGAATTGTACGGTTTGGATGCTTTGCATATAAGTTTCTTAGACTATATAGAAAGAATATATACAATGATTTCAACCGTCGACCTATTCCATTTATTGTTCTACTTGCCGAAATTTACAAATAATTTCCTTTAAAGGATTAACAATGGGGCTCATTGTTCACTTAAACTTGAAGAACAAAAAAGTGGCGAATGGTACTGTTTGGATGCTTTGCATATATGTTTCTTATCCTATATAGAAGCGATAGATACAAAGATTTCAACCGTCTACCTGTTCCATTCAATATTCTACTTGTCGAAAGTTACAAATAATTTCCGATAAAGGATTGACAATGGGGCTCATTGCTCACTTAAAATTGAAGAACAAAAAATTGGCGAATGGTACTGTTTGGATGCTTTGCATATATGTTTCGTAGACTATATGGAAGCAGTATATACAATGATTTCAACCGTCTACCTATTTCATTCATTGTTCTACTTTCCGAAATTTACAAATAATTTCCTTTAAAGGATTAACAATGGAGCTCGTAGTTCACTTAAACTTGAAGAGCTAAAAATTGGCGATTTGTACTGTTTGGACGCTTTGCATATATGTTTCTTGGACTATATAGAAGCAATATATGCAATGATTTCAACAGTCTACCTGTTCCATTCATTGTTCTACTTGTCGAAATTTACAAATAATTTCCGATAAAGGATTAACAATGGGGCTCATTGTTCACTTAAACTTGAAGAACAAAAAATTGGCGAATTGTACTGTTTGGATGCTTTGCATATATGTTTCTTAGACTATATAGAAGCAATATATGCAATGATTTCAACAGTCTACCTGTTCCATTCATTGTTCTACTTGTCGAAATTTACAAATAATTTCCGATAAAGGATTAACACTGGGGCTCGTAGTTCACTTAAACTTGAAGAACAAAAAATTGGCGAATGGTACTGTTTGGATGCTTTGCATATATGTTTCTTAGATTATATAGAAGCAATATATACAAAGATTTCAACCTTCTACCTGTTCCAATCATTGTTCTACTTGTCGAAATTTACAAATAATTTTCTTTAAAGGATTAACAATGGGGCTCGTTGTTCACTTAAACTTGAAGAACAAAAAATTGGCGAATGGTACTGTTTGGATGCTTTGCATATATGTTTCTTAGACTATATGGAAGCAATATATACAATGATTTCAACCGTCTACATGATCCATTCATTGTTCTACTTGTCGAAATTTACAAATAATTTCCGATAAAGGATTAACAATGGGGCTCATTGTTCACTTAAACTTGAAGAACAAAAAATTGGCGAATTGTACTGTTTGGATGCTTTGCATATATGTTTCGTAGGCTATATAGAAGCAATATATACAATGATTTCAACCGTCTACCTGTTCCATTCATTGTTCTACTTGTCGAAAGTTACAAATAATTTCCGTTAAGCGATTAACAATGGGGATCGTAGTTTACTTAAACTTGAAGAACAAAAAATTGGCGAATTGTACTGTTTGGATGCTTTGCATATATGTTTCATAGACTATATAGAAAGAATATATACAATGATTTCAACCGTCTACCTATTCCATTCATTGTTCTACTTGCCGAAATTTACAAATAATTTCCTTTAAAGGATTAACAATGGAGCTCATTGTTCACTTAAACTTGAAGAACGAAAAATTGTCGAATGGTACTGTTTGGATGCTTTGCATAGATGTTTCTTAGACTATTTAGAAGCAATATATAGAAAGATTTCACCCTTCTACCTGAACTATTCATTGTTCTACTTGTAGAAAGTTACAAATAATTACCATTTCATGATTATCAATGGGGCTCGCTGTTCACTTAATCTTGAAGATCAAAAAATTGGCGACTGGTACTGTTTGGATGCTTTGCATATATGTTTCTTAGACTATATAGAAGCAATATATAAAAAGATTTCAACCGTCTACCAGTTCCATTCATTGTTCTACTTGTCGAAAGTTACAAATAATTTCCGTTAAGGGATTAACAATGGGGATCGTAGTTTACTTAAACTTGAAGAACAAAAAATTGGCGAATTGTACTGTTTGGATGCTTTGCATATATGTTTCTTAGACTATATAGAAAGAATATATACAATGATTTCAACCGTCTACCTATTCCATTCATTGTTCTACTAGCCGAAATTTACAAATAATTTCCTTTAAAGGATTAACAATGGGGCTCATTGTTCACTAAACTTGAAGAACAAAAAATTGTCGAATTGTACTGTTTGGATGCTTTGCATATATGTTTCTTAGACTATATAAAAGCAATATATACAATGATTTCAACCGTCTACCTGTTCCATTCATTGTTCTACTTGTCGAAAGTTACAAATAATTTCCGTTAAGGGATTAACAATGGGGATCGTAGTTTACTTAAACTTGAAGAACAAAAAATTGGCGAATTGTACTGTTTGGATGCTTTGCATATATGTTTCTTAGACTATATAGAAAGAATATATACAATTATTTCAACCGTCTACCTATTCCATTCATTGTTCTACTTGCCGAAATTTAGAAATAATTTCCTTTAAAGAATTAACAATGGAACTCGTAGTTCACTTAAACTTGAAGAGCTAAAAATTGGCGATTTGTACTGTTTGGACGCTTTGCATATATGTTTCTTGGACTATATAGAAGCAATATATGCAATGATTTCAACAGTCTACCTGTTCCATTCATTGTTCTACTTGTCGAAATTTACAAATAATTTCCGATAAAGGATTAACAATGGGGCTCATTGTTCACTTAATCTTGAAGAACAAAAAATTGGCGAATTGTACTGTTTGGATGCTTTGCATATATGTTTCGTAGGCTATATAGAAGCAATATATACAAAGATTTCAACCGTCTACCTGTTCCAATCATTGTTCTACTTGTCGAAAGCTGCAAATAATTTCCGATAACGGATTAACCATTGGGGCTCATTGTTCACTTAAACTTGAAGAACAAAAAATTGGCGAATTGTACTGTTTGGATGCTTTGCATATATGTTTCTTAGACTATATAGAAGCAATATATAAAACGATTTCAACCGTCTACCAGTTCCATTCATTGTTCTACTTGTCGAAAGTTACAAATAATTTCCGTTAAGGGATTAACAATGGGGATCGTAGTTTACTTAAACTTGAAGAACAAAAAATTGGCGAATTGTACTGTTTGGATGCTTTGCATATATGTTTCTTAGACTATATAGAAGCAATATATACAATGATTTCAACAGTCTACCTGTTTCATTCATTGTTCTACTTGTCGAAAGTTACAAATAAATTCCTTTAAAGGATTAACAATGGGGCTCGTAGTTCACTTACATTTGAAGAACAAAAAATTGGCGAATGGTACTGTTTGGATGCTTTGCATATATGTTTCTTAGATTATATAGAAGCAATATATACAAAGATTTCAACCTTCTACCTGTTCCAATCATTGTTCTACTTGTCGAAATTTACAAATAATTTCCTTTAAAGGATTAACAATGGGGCTCGTTGTTCACTTAAACTTGAAGAACAAAAAATTGGCGAATGGTACTGTTTGGATGCTTTGCATATATGTTTCTTAGACTATATGGAAGCAATATATACAATGATTTCAACCGTCTACATGATCCATTCATTGTTCTACTTGTCGAAAGTTACAAATAATTTCCGTTAAGGGATTAACAATGGGGATCGTAGTTTACTTAAACTTGAAGAACAAAAAATTGGCGAATTGTACGGTTTGGATGCTTTGCATATAAGTTTCTTAGACTATATAGAAAGAATATATACAATGATTTCAACCGTCGACCTATTCCATTTATTGTTCTACTTGCCGAAATTTACAAATAATTTCCTTTAAAGGATTAACAATGGGGCTCATTGTTCACTTAAACTTGAAGAACGAAAAATTGTCGAATGGTACTGTTTGGATGCTTTGCATATATGTTTCGTAGGCTATATAGAAGCAATATATACAATGATTTCAACCGTCTACCTGATCCATTCATTGTTCTACTTGTCGAAATTTACAAATAGTTTCCTTTAAAGGATTAACAATGGGGCTCGTTGTTCACTTAAACTTGAAGAACAAAAAAGTGGCGAATGGTACTGTTTGGATGCTTTGCATATATGTTTCTTATCCTATATAGAAGCGATAGATACAAAGATTTCAACCGTCTACCTGTTCCATTCAATATTCTACTTGTCGAAAGTTACAAATAATTTCCGATAAAGGATTGACAATGGGGCTCATTGCTCACTTAAAATTGAAGAACAAAAAATTGGCGAATGGTACTGTTTGGATGCTTTGCATATATGTTTCGTAGACTATATGGAAGCAATATATACAATGATTTCAACCGTCTACCTATTTCATTCATTGTTCTACTTTCCGAAATTTACAAATAATTTCCTTTAAAGGATTAACAATGGAGCTCGTAGTTCACTTAAACTTGAAGAGCTAAAAATTGGCGATTTGTACTGTTTGGACGCTTTGCATATATGTTTCTTGGACTATATAGAAGCAATATATGCAATGATTTCAACAGTCTACCTGTTCCATTCATTGTTCTACTTGTCGAAATTTACAAATAATTTCCGATAAAGGATTAACAATGGGGCTCATTGTTCACTTAAACTTGAAGAACAAAAAATTGGCGAATTGTACTGTTTGGATGCTTTGCATATATGTTTCTTAGACTATATAGAAGCAATATATGCAATGATTTCAACAGTCTACCTGTTCCATTCATTGTTCTACTTGTCGAAATTTACAAATAATTTCCGATAAAGGATTAACACTGGGGCTCGTAGTTCACTTAAACTTGAAGAACAAAAAATTGGCGAATGGTACTGTTTGGATGCTTTGCATATATGTTTCTTAGATTATATAGAAGCAATATATACAAAGATTTCAACCTTCTACCTGTTCCAATCATTGTTCTACTTGTCGAAATTTACAAATAATTTTCTTTAAAGGATTAACAATGGGGCTCGTTGTTCACTTAAACTTGAAGAACAAAAAATTGGCGAATGGTACTGTTTGGATGCTTTGCATATATGTTTCTTAGACTATATGGAAGCAATATATACAATGATTTCAACCGTCTACATGATCCATTCATTGTTCTACTTGTCGAAATTTACAAATAATTTCCGATAAAGGATTAACAATGGGGCTCATTGTTCACTTAAACTTGAAGAACAAAAAATTGGCGAATTGTACTGTTTGGATGCTTTGCATATATGTTTCGTAGGCTATATAGAAGCAATATATACAATGATTTCAACCGTCTACCTGTTCCATTCATTGTTCTACTTGTCGAAAGTTACAAATAATTTCCGTTAAGGGATTAACAATGGGGATCGTAGTTTACTTAAACTTGAAGAACAAAAAATTGGCGAATTGTACTGTTTGGATGCTTTGCATATATGTTTCATAGACTATATAGAAAGAATATATACAATGATTTCAACCGTCTACCTATTCCATTCATTGTTCTACTTGCCGAAATTTACAAATAATTTCCTTTAAAGGATTAACAATGGAGCTCATTGTTCACTTAAACTTGAAGAACGAAAAATTGTCGAATGGTACTGTTTGGATGCTTTGCATAGATGTTTCTTAGACTATTTAGAAGCAATATATAGAAAGATTTCACCCTTCTACCTGAACTATTCATTGTTCTACTTGTAGAAAGTTACAAATAATTACCATTTCATGATTATCAATGGGGCTCGCTGTTCACTTAATCTTGAAGATCAAAAAATTGGCGACTGGTACTGTTTGGATGCTTTGCATATATGTTTCTTAGACTATATAGAAGCAATATATAAAAAGATTTCAACCGTCTACCAGTTCCATTCATTGTTCTACTTGTCGAAAGTTACAAATAATTTCCGTTAAGGGATTAACAATGGGGATCGTAGTTTACTTAAACTTGAAGAACAAAAAATTGGCGAATTGTACTGTTTGGATGCTTTGCATATATGTTTCTTAGACTATATAGAAGCAATATATACAATGATTTCAACAGTCTACCTGTTTCATTCATTGTTCTACTTGTCGAAAGTTACAAATAAATTCCTTTAAAGGATTAACAATGGGGCTCGTAGTTCACTTACATTTGAAGAACAAAAAATTGGCGAATGGTACTGTTTGGATGCTTTGCATATATGTTTCTTAGATTATATAGAAGCAATATATACAAAGATTTCAACCTTCTACCTGTTCCAATCATTGTTCTACTTGTCGAAATTTACAAATAATTTCCTTTAAAGGATTAACAATGGGGCTCGTTGTTCACTTAAACTTGAAGAACAAAAAATTGGCGAATGGTACTGTTTGGATGCTTTGCATATATGTTTCTTAGACTATATGGAAGCAATATATACAATGATTTCAACCGTCTACATGATCCATTCATTGTTCTACTTGTCGAAATTTACAAATAATTTCCTTTAAAGGATTAACAATGGGGCTCGTAGTTCACTTAAACGTGAAGAACGAAGAATTGGCGGATTGTGCTGTTTGGATGCTTTGCATATGTGTTTCTTAGACTATTTAGAAGCAATATATAGAAAGATTTCACCCGTCTACCTGTACTATTCATTGTTCTACTTGTAGAAAGTTACAAATAATTACCATTTCATGATTATCAATGGGGCTCGCTGTTCACTTAATCTTGAAGATCAAAAAATTGGCGACTGGTACTGTTTGGATGCTTTGCATATATGTTTCTTAGACTATATATAAGCAATATATAAAAAGATTTCAACCGTCTACCAGTTCCATTCATTGTTCTAGTTGTCGAAAGTTACAAATAATTTCCGTTAAGGGATTAACAATGGGGATCGTAGTTTACTTAAACTTGAAGAACAAAAAATTGGCGAATTGTACTGTTTGGATGCTTTGCATATATGTTTCTTAGACTATATAGAAGGAATATATACAATGATTTCAACCGTCTACCTATTCCATTCATTGTTCTACTTGCCGAAATTTACAAATAATTTCCTTTAAAGGATTAACAATGGGGCTCGTAGTTCACTTAAACTTGAAGAGCAAAAAATTGTCGAATTGTACTGTTTGGATACTTTGCATATATGTTTCTTAGACTATATAGAAGCAATATATACAATGATTTCAACCGTCTACCTATTTCATTCATTGTTCTACTTTCCGAAATTTACAAATAATTTCCTTTAAAGGATTAACAATGGAGCTCGTAGTTCACTTAAACTTGAAGAGCTAAAAATTGGCGATTTGTACTGTTTGGACGCTTTGCATATATGTTTCTTGGACTATATAGAAGCAATATATGCAATGATTTCAACAGTCTACCTGTTCCATTCATTGTTCTACTTGTCGAAATTTACAAATAATTTCCGATAAAGGATTAACAATGGGGCTCATTGTTCACTTAATCTTGAAGAACAAAAAATTGGCGAATTGTACTGTTTGGATGCTTTGCATATATGTTTCTTAGACTATATAGAAGGAATATATACAATGATTTCAACCGTCTACCTATTCCATTCATTGTTCTACTTGCCGAAATTTACAAATAATTTCCTTTAAAGGATTAACAATGGGGCTCAATGTTCACTAAACTTGAAGAACAAAAAATTGTCGAATTGTACTGTTTGGATGCTTTGCATATATGTTTCTTAGACTATATAAAAGCAATATATACAATGATTTCAACCGTCTACCTGTTCCATTCATTGTTCTACTTGTCGAAAGTTACAAATAATTTCCGTTAAGGGATTAACAATGGGGATCGTAGTTTACTTAAACTTGAAGAACAAAAAATTGGCGAATTGTACTGTTTGGATGCTTTGCATATATGTTTCTTAGACTATATAGAAAGAATATATACAATGATTTCAACCGTCTACCTATTCCATTCATTGTTCTACTTGCCGAAATTTACAAATAATTTCCTTTAAAGGATTAACAATGGGGCTCATTGTTCACTTAAACTTGAAGAACGAAAAATTGTCGAATGGTACTGTTTGGATGCTTTGCATAGATGTTTCTTAGACTATTTAGAAGCAATATATAGAAAGATTTCACCCGTCTACCTGAACTATTCATTGTTCTACTTGTAGAAAGTTACAAATAATTACCATTTCATGATTATCAATGGGGCTCGCTGTTCACTTAATCTTGAAGATCAAAAAATTGGCGACTGGTACTGTTTGGATGCTTTGCATATATGTTTCTTAGACTATATAGAAGCAATATATAAAAAGATTTCAACCGTCTACCAGTTCCATTCATTGTTCTACTTGTCGAAAATTACAAATAATTTCCGTTAAGGGATTAACAATGGGGATCGTAGTTTACTTAAACTTGAAGAACAAAAAATTGGCGAATTGTACTGTTTGGATGCTTTGCATATATGATTCTTAGACTATATAGAAGCAATATATACAATGATTTCAACAGTCTACCTGTTTCATTCATTGTTCTACTTGTCGAAAGTTACAAATAAATTCCTTTAAAGGATTAACAATGGGGCTCGTAGTTCACTTACATTTGAAGAACAAAAAATTGGCGAATGGTACTGTTTGGATGCTTTGCATATATGTTTCTTATACTATATAGAAGCAATATATACAAAGATTTCAACCGTCTACCTGTTCCATTCAATGTTCTACTTGTCGAAAGTTACAAATAATTTCCGATAAAGGATTAACAATGGGGCTCATTGTTCACTTAAACTTGAAGAACAAAAAGTTGGCGAATTGTACTGTTTGGACGCTTTGCATATATGTTTCTTGGACTATATAGAAGCAACATATACAATGATTTCAACAGTGTACCTGTTCCATTCATTGTTCTACTTGTCGAAATTTACAAATAATTTCCGATAAAGGATTAACAATGGGGTTCATTGTTCACTTAAGCTTGAAGAACAAAAAATTGGCGAATGGTACTGTTTGGATGCTTTGCATATATGTTTCTTAGACTATATAGAAGCAATATATAAAAAGATTTCAACCGTCTACAAGTTCCATTCATTGTTCTAGTTGTCGAAAGTTACAAATAATTTCCGATAAAGGATTAACAATGGGGCTCATTGTTCACTTAAACTTGAAGAACAAAAAGTTGGCGAATTGTACTGTTTGGACGCTTTGCATATATGTTTCTTGGACTATATAGAAGCAACATATACAATGATTTCAACAGTGTACCTGTTCCATTCATTGTTCTACTTGTCGAAATTTACAAATAATTTCCGATAAAGGATTAACAATGGGGTTCATTGTTCACTTAAGCTTGAAGAACAAAAAATTGGCGAATGGTACTGTTTTGATGCTTTGCATATATGTTTCTTAGACTATATAGAAGCATTATATAGATTGATTTCAACCGTCTACCTGTTCCACTCATTGTTCTACTTGTCGCAAGTTACAAATAATTTCCGATAAAGGATTAACAATGGGGCTCATTGTTCACTTAAACTTGAAGAACAAAAAGTTGGCGAATTGTACTGTTTGGACGCTTTGCATATATGTTTCTTGGACTATATAGAAGCAACATATACAATGATTTCAACAGTGTACCTGTTCCATTCATTGTTCTACTTGTCGAAATTTACAAATAATTTCCGATAAAGGATTAACAATGGGGTTCATTGTTCACTTAAGCTTGAAGAACAAAAAATTGGCGACTGGTACTGTTTGGATGCTTTGCATATATGTTTCTTAGACTATATAGAAGCAATATATAAAAAGATTTCAACCGTCTACCAGTTCCATTCATTGTTCTAGTTGTCGAAAGTTACAAATAATTTCCGTTAAGGGATTAACAATGGGGATCGTAGTTTACTTAAACTTGAAGAACAAAAAATTGGCGAATTGTACTGTTTGGATGCTTTGCATATATGTTTCTTAGACTATATAGAAGGAATATATACAATGATTTCAACCGTCTACCTATTCCATTCATTGTTCTACTTGCCGAAATTTACAAATAATTTCCTTTAAAGGATTAACAATGGGGCTCGTAGTTCACTTAAACTTGAAGAGCAAAAAATTGTCGAATTGTACTGTTTGGATACTTTGCATATATGTTTCTTAGACTATATAGAAGCAATATATACAATGATTTCAACCGTCTACCTATTTCATTCATTGTTCTACTTTCCGAAATTTACAAATAATTTCCTTTAAAGGATTAACAATGGAGCTCGTAGTTCACTTAAACTTGAAGAGCTAAAAATTGGCGATTTGTACTGTTTGGACGCTTTGCATATATGTTTCTTGGACTATATAGAAGCAATATATGCAATGATTTCAACAGTCTACCTGTTCCATTCATTGTTCTACTTGTCGAAATTTACAAATAATTTCCGATAAAGGATTAACAATGGGGCTCATTGTTCACTTAATCTTGAAGAACAAAAAATTGGCGAATTGTACTGTTTGGATGCTTTGCATATATGTTTCTTAGACTATATAGAAGGAATATATACAATGATTTCAACCGTCTACCTATTCCATTCATTGTTCTACTTGCCGAAATTTACAAATAATTTCCTTTAAAGGATTAACAATGGGGCTCAATGTTCACTAAACTTGAAGAACAAAAAATTGTCGAATTGTACTGTTTGGATGCTTTGCATATATGTTTCTTAGACTATATAAAAGCAATATATACAATGATTTCAACCGTCTACCTGTTCCATTCATTGTTCTACTTGTCGAAAGTTACAAATAATTTCCGTTAAGGGATTAACAATGGGGATCGTAGTTTACTTAAACTTGAAGAACAAAAAATTGGCGAATTGTACTGTTTGGATGCTTTGCATATATGTTTCTTAGACTATATAGAAAGAATATATACAATGATTTCAACCGTCTACCTATTCCATTCATTGTTCTACTTGCCGAAATTTACAAATAATTTCCTTTAAAGGATTAACAATGGGGCTCATTGTTCACTTAAACTTGAAGAACGAAAAATTGTCGAATGGTACTGTTTGGATGCTTTGCATAGATGTTTCTTAGACTATTTAGAAGCAATATATAGAAAGATTTCACCCGTCTACCTGAACTATTCATTGTTCTACTTGTAGAAAGTTACAAATAATTACCATTTCATGATTATCAATGGGGCTCGCTGTTCACTTAATCTTGAAGATCAAAAAATTGGCGACTGGTACTGTTTGGATGCTTTGCATGTATGTTTCTTAGACTATATAGAAGCAATATATAAAAAGATTTCAACCGTCTACCAGTTCCATTCATTGTTCTACTTGTCGAAAATTACAAATAATTTCCGTTAAGGGATTAACAATGGGGATCGTAGTTTACTTAAACTTGAAGAACAAAAAATTGGCGAATTGTACTGTTTGGATGCTTTGCATATATGATTCTTAGACTATATAGAAGCAATATATACAATGATTTCAACAGTCTACCTGTTTCATTCATTGTTCTACTTGTCGAAAGTTACAAATAAATTCCTTTAAAGGATTAACAATGGGGCTCGTAGTTCACTTACATTTGAAGAACAAAAAATTGGCGAATGGTACTGTTTGGATGCTTTGCATATATGTTTCTTATACTATATAGAAGCAATATATACAAAGATTTCAACCGTCTACCTGTTCCATTCAATGTTCTACTTGTCGAAAGTTACAAATAATTTCCGATAAAGGATTAACAATGGGGCTCATTGTTCACTTAAACTTGAAGAACAAAAAGTTGGCGAATTGTACTGTTTGGACGCTTTGCATATATGTTTCTTGGACTATATAGAAGCAACATATACAATGATTTCAACAGTGTACCTGTTCCATTCATTGTTCTACTTGTCGAAATTTACAAATAATTTCCGATAAAGGATTAACAATGGGGTTCATTGTTCACTTAAGCTTGAAGAACAAAAAATTGGCGAATGGTACTGTTTTGATGCTTTGCATATATGTTTCTTAGACTATATAGAAGCATTATATAGATTGATTTCAACCGTCTACCTGTTCCACTCATTGTTCTACTTGTCGCAAGTTACAAATAATTTCCGTTAAAGTATTAACAATGGGGCTCGTAGTTCACTTAAACATGAAGATGAAATAATTGGCGAATTGTACTGTTTGGATGCTTTGCATATATGTTTCTTAGATTATATAGAAACAATATATACAAAGATTTCAACCGTCTACCTGTTCCATTCATTGTTCTACTTGTCGAAAATTACAAATAATTTCCGATAAAGGATTAACCATTGGGGCTCATTGTTCACTAAACTTGAAGAACAAAAAATTGTCGAATTGTACTGTTTCGATGCTTTGCATATATGTTTCTTAGACTATATAAAAGCAATATATACAATGATTTCAACCGTCTACCTGTTCCATTCATTGTTCTACTTGTCGAATGTTACAAATAATTTCCGTTAAGGGATTTACAATGGGGATCGTAGTTTACTTAACTTGAAGAACAAAAAATTGGCGAATTGTACTGTTTGGATGCTTTGCATATATGTTTCTTAGACTATATAGAAGGAATATATACAAGGATTTCAACCGTCTACCTGTTCCATTCATTGTTCTACTTGTCGAAAGTTACAAATAATTACCGATAAAGGATTAACAATTGGGGCTCATTGTTCACTTAAACTTGAAGAACAAAAAATTGGCGAATTGTACTGTTTGGATGCTTTGCATATATGTTTCTTAGACTATATAGAAGCAATACATACAATGATTTCAACCGTCTACCTTTTTCATTCATTGTTCTACTTTCCGAAATTTACAAATAATTTCCCTTAAAGGATTAACAATGGAGCTCGTAGTTCACTTAAACTTGAAGAGCTAAAAATTGGCGATTTGTACTGTTTGGGCGCTTTGCATATATGTTTCTTTGACTATATAGAAGCAATATATGCAATGATTTCAACAGTCTACCTGTTCCATTCATTGTTCTACTTGTCGAAATTTACAAATAATTTCCGATAAAGGATTAACAATGGGGCTCATTGTTCACTTAAACTTGAAGAACAAAAAATTGGCGAATTGTACTGTTTGGATGCTTTGCATATATGTTTCTTAGACTATATAGAAGGAATATATACTATGATTTCAACCGTCTACCTATTCCATTCATTGTTCTACTTGTCGAAATTTACAAATAATTTCCTTTAAAGGATTAACAATGGGGCTCATTGTTCACTAAACTTGAAGAACAAAAAATTGTCGAATTGTACTGTTTGGATGCTTTGCATATATGTTTCTTAGACTATATAAAAGCAATATATACAATGATTTCAACCGTCTACCTGTTCCATTCATTGTTCTACTTGTCGAAAGTTACAAATAATTTCCGTTAAGGGATTAACAATGGGGATCGTAGTTTACTTAAACTTGAAGAACGAAAAATTGTCGTATGATACTGTTTGGATGCTTTGCCTAGATGTTTCTTAGACTATTTAGAAGCAATATATAGAAAGATTTCACCCGTCTACCTGTACTATTCATTGTTCTACTTGTAGAAAGTTACAAATAATTACCATTTCATGATTATCAATGGGGCTCGCTGTTCACTTAATCTTGAAGATCAAAAAATTGGCGACTGGTACTGTTTGGATGCTTTGCATATATGTTTCTTAGACTACATAGAAGCAATATATACAATGATTTCAACAGTCTACCTGTTCCATTCATTGTTCTACTTGTCGAATGTTACAAATAATTTCCGTTAAGGGATTAACAATGGGGATCGTAGTTTACTTAAACTTGAAGAACAAAAAATTGGCGAATTGTACTGTTTGGATGCTTTGCATATATGTTTCTTAGACTATATAGAAAGAATATATACAATGATTTCAACCGTCTACCTATTCCATTCATTGTTCTACTTGCCGAAATTTACAAATAATTTCCTTTAAAGGATTAACAATGGGGCTCATTGTTCACTTAAACTTGAAGAACGAAAAATTGTCGAATGGTACTGTTTGGATGCCTTGCCTAGATGTTTCTTAGACTATTTAGAAGCAATATATAGAAAGATTTCACCCGTCTACCTGTACTATTCATTGTTCTACTTGTAGAAAGTTACAAATAATTACCATTTCATGATTATCAATGGGGCTCGCTGTTCACTTAATCTTGAAGATCTAAAAATTAGCGACTGGTACTGTTTGGATGCTTTGCATATATGTTTCTTAGATTATATAGAAGCAATATATACAATGATTTCAACAGTCTACCTGTTTCATTCATTGTTCTACTTGTCGATAGTTACAAATAAATTCCTTTAAAGGATTAACAATGGGGCTCGTAGTTCACTTACACTTGAAGAAAAAAAATTGGCGAATGGTACTGTTTGGATGCTTTGCATATATGTTTCTTATACTATATAGAAGCAATATATACAAAGATTTCAACCGTCTACCTGTTCCATTCAATGTTCTACTTGTCGAAAGTTACAAATAATTTCCGATAAAGGATTAACAATGGGGCTCATTGTTCACTTAAACTTGAAGAACAAAAAATTGGCGAATTGTACTGTTTGGACGCTTTGCATATATGTTTCTTGGACTATATAGAAGCAACATATACAATGATTTCAACAGTGTACCTGTTCCATTCATTGTTCTACTTGTCGAAATTTACAAATAATTTCCGATAAAGGATTAACAATGGGGCTCATTGTTCACTTAAACTTAAAGAACAAAAAATTGCCGAATTGTATTGTTTGGATGCTTTGCATATATGTTTCTTAGACTATATAGAAGCAATATATACAAAGATTTCAACCGTCTACCTGTTCCATTCATTGTTCTACTTGTCGAATGTTACAAATAATTTCCGTTAAGGGATTAACAATGGGGATCGTAGTTTACTTAAACTTGAAGAACAAAAAATTGGCGAATTGTACTGTTTGGATGCTTTGCATATATGTTTCTTAGATTATATAGAAGCAATATATACAATGATTTCAACAGTCTACCTGTTTCATTCATTGTTCTACTTGTCGATAGTTACAAATAAATTCCTTTAAAGGATTAACAATGGGGCTCGTAGTTCACTTACACTTGAAGAAAAAAAATTGGCGAATGGTACTGTTTGGATGCTTTGCATATATGTTTCTTATACTATATAGAAGCAATATATACAAAGATTTCAACCGTCTACCTGTTCCATTCATTGTTCTACTTGTCGAATGTTACAAATAATTTCCGTTAAGGGATTAACAATGGGGATCGTAGTTTACTTAAACTTGAAGAACAAAAAATTGGCGAATTGTACTGTTTGGATGCTTTGCATATATGTTTCTTAGACTATATAGAAAGAATATATACAATGATTTCAACCGTCTACCTATTCCATTCATTGTTCTACTTGCCGAAATTTACAAATAATTTCCTTTAAAGGATAAACAATGGGGCTCATTGTTCACTTAAACTTGAAGAACGAAAAATTGTCGAATGGTACTGTTTGGATGCTTTGCCTAGATGTTTCTTAGACTATTTAGAAGCAATATATAGAAAGATTTCACCCGTCTACCTGTACTATTCATTGTTCTACTTGTAGAAAGTTACAAATAATTACCATTTCATGATTATCAATGGGGCTCGCTGTTCACTTAATCTTGAAGATCAAAAAATTGGCGACTGGTACTGTTTGGATGCTTTGCATATGTGTTTCTTAGATTATATAGAAGCAATATATACAATGATTTCAACAGTCTACCTGTTTCATTCATTGTTCTACTTGTCGATAGTTACAAATAAATTCCTTTAAAGGATTAACAATGGGGCTCGTAGTTCACTTACACTTGAAGAAAAAAAATTGGCGAATGGTCTTGTTTGGATGCTTTGCATATATGTTTCTTATACTATATAGAAGCAATATATACAAAGATTTCAACCGTCTACCTGTTCCATTCAATGTTCTACTTGTCGAAAGTTACAAATAATTTCCGATAAAGGATTAACAATGGGGCTCATTGTTCACTTAAATTGAAGAACAAAAAATTGGCGAATTGTACTGTTTGGACGCTTTGCATATATGTTTCTTGGACTATATAGAAGCAACATATACAATGATTTCAACAGTGTACCTGTTCCATTCATTGTTCTACTTGTCGAAATTTACAAATAATTTCCGATAAAGGATTAACCATTGGGGCTCATTGTTCACTTAAACTTGAAGACCAAAAAATTGGCGAATGGTACTGTTTTGATGCTTTGCGTACATGTTTCTTAGACTATATGGAAGCAATATATACAAAGATTTCAACCGTCTACGTGTTCCAATCATTGTTCTACTTGTCGAAATTTACACATAATTTCCTTTAAAGGATTAACAATGGGGCTCGTTGTTAACTTAAACTTGAAGAACAATAAATTCGCGAATTGTACTGTTTGGATGCTTTGCATATATGTTTCTTAGACTATATAGAAGCAATATATACAAAGATTTCAACCGTCTACCTGTTCCATTCATTGTTCTACTTGTCGAAAGTTACAAATAATTTCCGATAAAGGATTAACCATTGGGGCTCATTGTTCACTTAAACTTGAAGAACAAAAAATTGGCGAATTGTACTGTTTGGATGCTTTACGTACATGTTTCTTAGACTATATGGAAGCAATATATACAAAGATTTCAACCGTCTACGTGTTCCAATCATTGTTCTACTTGTCGAAATTTACAAATAATTTCCTTTAAAGGATTAACAATGGGACTCGTTGTTCACTTAAACTTGAAGAACAAAAAAGTGGCGAATGGTACTGTTTGGATGCATTGCATATATGTTTCTTAGACTATATAGAAGCAATATATACAAAGATTTCAACCGGCTACCTGTTCCATTCATTGTTCTACTTGTCGCAAGTTACAAATAATTTCCGTTAAAGTACTAACAATGGGGCTCGTAGTTCACTTAAACTTGAAGATCAAATAATTGGCGAATTGTACTCTTTGGACGCTTTGCATATATGTTTCTTAGACTATATAGAAGCAATATATACAAGGATTTCAACCGTCTACCTGTTCCATTCATTGTTCTCCTTGTCGAAATTTACAAATAACTTCCTTTAAAGGATTAACAATGGGGCTCGTTGTTCACTTAAACTTGAAGAACAAAAAATTGGCGAATTGTACTGTTTGGATGCTTTGCGTACATGTTTCTTAGACTATATGGAAGCAATATATACAAAGATTTCAACCGTCTACCTGTTCCATTCATTGTTCTACTTGTCGAAATTTACAAATAATTTCCTTTAAAGGATTAACAATGGGGCTCATTGTTCACTTAAACTTGAAGAACAAAAAATTGGCGAATTGTACTGTTTGGATGCTTTGCATATATGTTTCTTAGACTATTTAGAAGCAATATATAGAAAGATTTCACCCGTCTACCTGTACTATTCATTGTTCTACTTGTAGAAAGTTACAAATAATTTCCATTTCATGATTATCAATGGGGCTTGCTGTTCACTTAAACTTGAAGAACAAAAAATTGGCGAATGGTACTGTTTGGATGCTTTGCATATATGTTTCGTAGACTATATAGAACCAATATATACAAAGATTTCAACCGTCTACCTGTTCCATTCATTGTTCTACTTGTCGAAAATTACAAGTATTTTCCGATAAAGGATTAACCATTGGGGCTCATTGTTCACTTAAACTTGAAGAACAAAAAATTGGCGAATTGTACTGTTTGGATGCTTTGCATATATGTTTCTTAGACTATTTAGAAGCAATATATAGAAAGATTTCACCCGTCTACCTGTACTATTCATTGTTCTACTTGTCGAAATTTACAAATAATTTCCTTTAAAGGATTAACAATGGGGCTCGAGTTCACTTAAACTTGAAGAACAAAAAATTGGCGAATGGTACTGTTTGGATGCTTTGCGTACATGTTTCTTAGACTATATGGAAGCAATATATACAAAGATTTCAACCGTCTACCTGTTCCATTCATTGTTCTACTTGTCGAAAGTTACAAATAATTTCCGTTAAGGCATTAACAATGGGGCTCGTAGTTCACTTAAACTTGAAGAGCAAAAAATTGTCGAATTGTACTGTTTGGATGCTTTGCATATATGTTTCTTAGATTATATAGAAGCAATATATACAAATATTTCAACCGTCTAACTGTTCCATTCATTGTTCTACTTGTCGAAAATTACAAATAATTTCCGATAAAGGATTAACCATTGGGGCTCATTGTTCACTTAAACTTGAAGAACAAAAAATTGGCGAATGGTACTGTTTGGATGCTTTGCGTACATGTTTCTTAGACTATATAGAAGCAATATATACAAAGATTTCAACCGTCTAAGTTTTCCATTCATTGTTCTACTTGTCGAAAGTTACAAATAATTTCCGATAACGGATTAACCATTGGGGCTCATTGTTCACTTAAACTTGAAGAACAAAAAATTGGCGAATTGTACTGTTTGGATGATTTGCATATATGTTTCTTAGACTATATAGAAGCAATATATACAAAGATTTCAACCGGCTACCAGTTCCATTCATTGTTCTACTTGTCGAAATTTACAAATAATTTCCGATAAAGGATTAACCATTGGGGCTCATTGCTCACTTAAACTTGAAGAACAAAAAATTGGCGAATTGTACTGTTTGGATGCTTTGCATATATGTTTCTTAGACTATATAGAAGCAATATATACAAAGATTTCAACCGGCTACCAGTTCCATTCATTGTTCTACTTGTCGAAATTTACAAATAATTTCCGATAAAGGATTAACCATTGGGGCTCATTGCTCACTTAAACTTGAAGAACAAAAAATTGGCGAATTGTACTGTTTGGATGCTTTGCATATATGTTTCTTAGACTATATAAAAGCAATATATACAAAGATTTCAACCGTCTACCTGTTCCATTCATTGTTCTACTTGTCGAAAGTTACAAATAATTTCCTTTAAAGGATTAACAATGGGGCTCGTTGTTCACTTAAACTTGAAGAACAATAAATTGGCGAATGGTACTGTTTGGATGCTTTGCATATATGTTTCTTAGACTATATAGAAGCAATATATACATTGATTTCAACCGGCTACCTGTTCCATTCATTGTTTTACTTGTCGAAATTTACAAATAATTTCCGATAAAGGATTAACAATGGGGCTCGTAGTTCACTTAAACTTGAAGGACAAAAAATTGGCGAATGGTACTGTTTGGATGCTTTGCGTACATGTTTCTTTGACTATATGGAAGCAATATATACAAGGATTTCAACCGTCTACCTGTTCCATTCATTGTTCTACTTGTCGAATGTTACAAATAATTTCCGTTAAGGGATTAACAATGGGGATCGTAGTTTACTTAAACTTGAAGAACAAAAAATTGGCGAATTGTACTGTTTGGATGCTTTGCATATATGTTTCTTAGATTATATAGAAGCAATATATACAATGATTTCAACAGTCTACCTGTTTCATTCATTGTTCTACTTGTCGATAGTTACAAATAAATTCCTTTAAAGGATTAACAATGGGGCTCGTAGTTCACTTACACTTGAAGAAAAAAAATTGGCGAATGGTACTGTTTGGATGCTTTGCATATATGTTTCTTATACTATATAGAAGCAATATATACAAAGATTTCAACCGTCTACCTGTTCCATTCAATGTTCTACTTGTCGAAAGTTACAAATAATTTCCGATAAAGGATTAACAATGGGGCTCATTGTTCACTTAAACTTGAAGAACAAAAAATTGGCGAATTGTACTGTTTGGACGCTTTGCATATATGTTTCTTGGACTATATAGAAGCAACATATACAATGATTTCAACAGTGTACCTGTTCCATTCATTGTTCTACTTGTCGAAGTTTACAAATAATTTCCGATAAAGGATTAACAATGGGGCTCATTGTTCACTTAAACTTAAAGAACAAAAAATTGCCGAATTGTATTGTTTGGATGCTTTGCATATATGTTTCTTAGACTATATAGAAGCAATATATACAAAGATTTCAACCGTCTACCTGTTCCATTCATTGTTCTACTTGTCGAAAGTTACAAATAATTTCCGATAAAGGATTAACAATGGGTCTCATTGTTCACTTAAACTTGAAGAACAAAAAATTGGCGAATGGTACTGTTTGGATGCTTTGCATATATGTTTCTTAGACTATATAGAAGCAATATATGCAATGATTTCAACAGTCTACCTGTTCCATTCATTGTTCTACTTGTCGAAATTTACAAATAATTTCCGATAAAGGATTAACACTGGGGCTCGTAGTTCACTTAAACTTGAAGAACAAAAAATTGGCGAATGGTACTGTTTGGATGCTTTGCATATATGTTTCTTACATTATATAGAAGCAATATATACAAAGATTTCAACCTTCTACCTGTTCCAATCATTGTTCTACTTGTCGAAATTTACAAATAATTTTCTTTAAAGGATTAACAATGGGGCTCGTTGTTCACTTAAACTTGAAGAACAAAAAATTGGCGAATGGTACTGTTTGGATGCTTTGCATATATGTTTCTTAGACTATATGGAAGCAATATATACAATGATTTCAACCGTCTACATGATCCATTCATTGTTCTACTTGTCGAAATTTACAAATAATTTCCGATAAAGGATTAACAATGGGGCTCATTGTTCTCTTAAACTTGAAGAACAAAAAATTGGCGAATGGTACTGTTTGGATGCTTTGCATATATGTTTCTTAGATTATATAGAAGCAATATATACAAAGATTTCAACCTTCTACCTGTTCCAATCATTGTTCTACATGTCGAAATTTACAAATAATTTCCTTTAAAGGATTAACAATGGGGCTCGTTGTTCACTTAAACTTGAAGAACAAAAAATTGGCGAATGGTACTGTTTGGATGCTTTGCATATATGTTTCTTAGACTATATGGAAGCAATATATACAATGATTTCAACCGTCTACATGATCCATTCATTGTTCTACTTGTCGAAATTTACAAATAATTTCCTTTAAAGGATTAACAATGGGGCTCGTAGTTCACTTAAACGTGAAGAACGAAGAATTGGCGGATTGTGCTGTTTGGATGCTTTGCATATGTGTTTCTTAGACTATTTAGAAGCAATATATAGAAAGATTTCACCCGTCTACCTGTACTATTCATTGTTCTACTTGTAGAAAGTTACAAATAATTACCATTTCATGATTATCAATGGGGCTCGCTGTTCACTTAATCTTGAAGATCAAAAAATTGGCGACTGGTACTGTTTGGATGCTTTGCATATATGTTTCTTAGACTATATAGAAGCAATATATAAAAAGATTTCAACCGTCTACCAGTTCCATTCATTGTTCTACTTGTCGAAAGTTACAAATAATTTCCGTTAAGGGATTAACAATGGGGATCGTAGTTTACTTAAACTTGAAGAACAAAAAATTGGCGAATTGTACTGTTTGGATGCTTTGCATATATGTTTCTTAGACTATATAGAAGGAATATATACAATGATTTCAACCGTCTACCTATTCCATTCATTGTTCTACTTGCCGAAATTAACAAATAATTTCCTTTAAAGGATTAACAATGGGGCTCGTAGTTCACTTAAACTTGAAGAGCAAAAAATTGTCGAATTGTACTGTTTGGATACTTTGCATATATGTTTCTTAGACTATATAGAAGCAATATATACAATGATTTCAACCGTCTACCTATTTCATTCATTGTTCTACTTTCCGAAATTTACAAATAATTTCCTTTAAAGGATTAACAATGGAGCTCGTAGTTCACTTAAACTTGAAGAGCTAAAAATTGGCGATTTGTTCTGTTTGGACGCTTTGCATATATGTTTCTTGGACTATGTAGAAGCAATATATGCAATGATTTCAACAGTCTACCTGTTCCATTCATTGTTCTACTTGTCGAAATTTACAAATAATTTCCGATAAAGGATTAACAATGGGGCTCATTGTTCACTTAATCTTGAAGAACAAAAAATTGGCGAATTGTACTGTTTGGATGCTTTGCATATATGTTTCTTAGACTATATAGAAGGAATATATACAATGATTTCAACCATCTACCTGTTCCATTCATTGTTCTACTTGTCGAAATTTACAAATAATTTCCTTTAAAGGATTAACAATGGGGCTCGTTGTTCACTTAAACTTGAAGAACAATAAATTGGCGAATTTTACTGTTTGGATGCTTTGCATATATGTTTCTTAGACTATTTAGAAGCAATATATAGAAAGATTTCACCCGTCTACCTGTACTATTCATTGTTCTACTTGTAGAAAGTTACAATTAATTTCCATTTCATGATTATCAATGGGGCTCGCTGTTCACTTAAACTTGAAGATCAAAAAATTGGCGAATGTCACTGTTTAGATGCTTTGCATATAGGTTTCTTAGACTATATAGAAGCAACATATACAAATATTTCAACCGTCTACCTGTTCTGTTCATTGTTCTACTTGTAGAAAGTTACAAATAATTTCCGTTTCATGATTATCAATGGGGCTCGTTGTTCACTTAAACTTGAAGAACAAAAAATTGGCGAATGGTACTGTTTAGATGCTTTGCATATAGGTTTCTTAGACTATATAGAAGCAATATATACAAAGAATTCAACCGTCTACCTGTTCCATTCATTGTTCTACTTGTAGAAAGTTACAAATAATTTCCATTTCATGATTATCAATGGGGCTCGCTGTTCACTTAAACTTGAAGAACAAAAAATTGGCGAATGGTACGGTTTGGATGTTTGCATATATGTTTCTAAGATTATATAGAAGCAATATATACAAAGATTTCAACCGCCTACCTGTTCCATTCATTGTTCTACTTGTCGAAATTTACAAATAATTTCCTTTAAAGGATTAACAATGGGGCTCGTTGTTCACTTAAACTTGTAGATCAAAAAATTGGCGATTGTTACTGTTTAGATGCTTTGCATATATGTTTCTTAGATTATATAGAAGCAATATATACAAAGATTTCAACCGTCTACCTGTTCCATTCATTGTCCTACTTGTCGAAAGTTACAAATAATTTCCGTTAAGGGATTAACAATGGGGATCGTAGTTTACTTAAACTTGAAGAACAAAAAATTGGCGAATTGTACTGTTTGGATGCTTTGCATATATGTTTCTTAGACTATATAGAAAGAATATATACAATGATTTCAACCGTCTACCTATTCCATTTATTGTTCTACTTGCCGAAATTTACAAATAATTTCCTTTAAAGGATTAACAATGGGGCTCATTGTTCACTTAAACTTGAAGAACGAAAAATTGTCGAATGGTACTGTTTGGATGCTTTGCCTAGATGTTTCTTAGACTATTTAGAAGCAATATATAGAAAGATTTCACCCGTCTACCTGTACTATTCATTGTTCTACTTGTAGAAAGTTACAAATAATTACCATTTCATGATTATCAATGGGGCTCGCTGTTCACTTAATCTTGAAGATCAAAAAATTGGCGACTGGTACTGTTTGGATGCTTTGCATATATGTTTCTTAGACTATATAGAAGCAATATATACAATGATTTCAACAGTCTACCTGTTTCATTCATTGTTCTACTTGTCGAAAGTTACAAATAAATTCCTTTAAAGGATTAACAATGGGGCTCGTAGTTCACTTACACTTGAAGAACAAAAAATTGGCGAATGGTACTGTTTGGATGCTTTGCATATATGTTTCTTATACTATATAGAAGCAATATATACAAAGATTTCAACCGTCTACCTGTTCCATTCAATGTTCTACTTGTCGAAAGTTACAAATAATTTCCGTTAAGGGATTAACAATGGGGATCGTAGTTTACTTAAACTTGAAGAACAAAAAATTGGCGAATTGTACTGTTTGGATGCTTTGCATATATGTTTCTTAGACTATATAGAAAGAATATATACAATGATTTCAACCGTCTACCTATTCCATTCATTGTTCTACTTGCCGAAATTTACAAATAATTTCCTTTAAAGGATTAACAATGGGGCTCATTGTTCAGTTAAACTTGAAGGACAAAAAATTGGCGAATGTTACTGTTTGGATGCTTTGCGTACATGTTTCTTAGACTATATGGAAGCAATATATACAAGGATTTCAACTGTCTACCTGTTCCATTCATTGTTCTACTTGTCGAAAGTTACAAATAATTACCGATAAAGGATTAACAATTGGGGCTCATTGTTCACTTAAACTTGAAGAACAAAAAATTGGCGAATTGTACTGTTTGGATGCTTTGCATATATGTTTCTTAGACTATATAGAAGCAATACATACAATGATTTCAACCGTCTACCTATTTCATTCATTGTTCTACTTTCCGAAATTTACAAATAATTTCCTTTAAAGGATTAACAATGGAGCTCGTAGTTCACTTAAACTTGAAGAGCTAAAAATTGGCGATTTGTACTGTTTGGACGCTTTGCATATATGTTTCTTTGACTATATAGAAGCAATATATGCAATGATTTCAACAGTCTACCTGTTCCATTCATTGTTCTACTTGTCGAAATTTACAAATAATTTCCGATAAAGGATTAACAATGGGGCTCATTGTTCACTTAAACTTGAAGAACAAAAAATTGGCGAATTGTACTGTTTGGATGCTTTGCATATATGTTTCTTAGACTATATAGAAGCAACATATACAATGATTTCAACAGTGTACCTGTTCCATTCATTGTTCTACTTGTCGAAATTTACAAATAATTTCCGATAAAGGATTAACAATGGGGCTCATTGTTCACTTAAACTTGAAGAACAAAAAATTGGCGAATTGTATTGTTTGGATGCTTTGCGTATATGTTTCTTAGACTATATAGAAGCAATATATACAAAGATTTCAACCGTCTACCTGTTCCATTCATTGTTCTACTTGTCGAAAGTTACAAATAATTTCCGATAAAGGATTAACAATGGGTCTCATTGTTCACTTAAACTTGAAGAACAATAAATTGGCGAATGGTACTGTTTGGTTGCTTTGCATATATGTTTCTTAGACCTTATAGAAGCAATATATACAAAGATTTCAACCGTCTACCTGTTCCATTCATTGTTCTACTTGTCGATAGATGCAAATAATTTCCGTTAAGGGATTAACAATGGGGATCGTAGTTTACTTAAACTGGAAGAACAAGAAATTGACGAATTGTACTGTTTGGATGCTTTGCATATATGTTTCTTAGACTATATAGAAGGAATATATACAATGATTTCAACCATCTACCTGTTCCATTCATTGTTCTACTTGTCGAAATTTACAAATAATTTCCTTTAAAGGATTAACAATGGGGCTCGTTGTTCACTTAAACTTGAAGAACAATAAATTGGCGAATTTTACTGTTTGGATGCTTTGCATATATGTTTCTTAGACTATTTAGAAGCAATATATAGAAAGATTTCACCCGTCTACCTGTACTATTCATTGTTCTACTTGTAGAAAGTTACAATTAATTTCCATTTCATGATTATCAATGGGGCTCGCTGTTCACTTAAACTTGAAGATCAAAAAATTGGCGAATGTCACTGTTTAGATGCTTTGCATATAGGTTTCTTAGACTATATAGAAGCAACATATACAAATATTTCAACCGTCTACCTGTTCTGTTCATTGTTCTACTTGTAGAAAGTTACAAATAATTTCCGTTTCATGATTATCAATGGGGCTCGTTGTTCACTTAAACTTGAAGAACAAAAAATTGGCGAATGGTACTGTTTAGATGCTTTGCATATAGGTTTCTTAGACTATATAGAAGCAATATATACAAAGAATTCAACCGTCTACCTGTTCCATTCATTGTTCTACTTGTAGAAAGTTACAAATAATTTCCATTTCATGATTATCAATGGGGCTCGCTGTTCACTTAAACTTGAAGAACAAAAAATTGGCGAATGGTACGGTTTGGATGTTTGCATATATGTTTCTAAGATTATATAGAAGCAATATATACAAAGATTTCAACCGCCTACCTGTTCCATTCATTGTTCTACTTGTCGAAATTTACAAATAATTTCCTTTAAAGGATTAACAATGGGGCTCGTTGTTCACTTAAACTTGTAGATCAAAAAATTGGCGATTGTTACTGTTTAGATGCTTTGCATATATGTTTCTTAGATTATATAGAAGCAATATATACAAAGATTTCAACCGTCTACCTGTTCCATTCATTGTCCTACTTGTCGAAAGTTACAAATAATTTCCGTTAAGGGATTAACAATGGGGATCGTAGTTTACTTAAACTTGAAGAACAAAAAATTGGCGAATTGTACTGTTTGGATGCTTTGCATATATGTTTCTTAGACTATATAGAAAGAATATATACAATGATTTCAACCGTCTACCTATTCCATTTATTGTTCTACTTGCCGAAATTTACAAATAATTTCCTTTAAAGGATTAACAATGGGGCTCATTGTTCACTTAAACTTGAAGAACGAAAAATTGTCGAATGGTACTGTTTGGATGCTTTGCCTAGATGTTTCTTAGACTATTTAGAAGCAATATATAGAAAGATTTCACCCGTCTACCTGTACTATTCATTGTTCTACTTGTAGAAAGTTACAAATAATTACCATTTCATGATTATCAATGGGGCTCGCTGTTCACTTAATCTTGAAGATCAAAAAATTGGCGACTGGTACTGTTTGGATGCTTTGCATATATGTTTCTTAGACTATATAGAAGCAATATATACAATGATTTCAACAGTCTACCTGTTTCATTCATTGTTCTACTTGTCGAAAGTTACAAATAAATTCCTTTAAAGGATTAACAATGGGGCTCGTAGTTCACTTACACTTGAAGAACAAAAAATTGGCGAATGGTACTGTTTGGATGCTTTGCATATATGTTTCTTATACTATATAGAAGCAATATATACAAAGATTTCAACCGTCTACCTGTTCCATTCAATGTTCTACTTGTCGAAAGTTACAAATAATTTCCGTTAAGGGATTAACAATGGGGATCGTAGTTTACTTAAACTTGAAGAACAAAAAATTGGCGAATTGTACTGTTTGGATGCTTTGCATATATGTTTCTTAGACTATATAGAAAGAATATATACAATGATTTCAACCGTCTACCTATTCCATTCATTGTTCTACTTGCCGAAATTTACAAATAATTTCCTTTAAAGGATTAACAATGGGGCTCATTGTTCAGTTAAACTTGAAGGACAAAAAATTGGCGAATGTTACTGTTTGGATGCTTTGCGTACATGTTTCTTAGACTATATGGAAGCAATATATACAAGGATTTCAACTGTCTACCTGTTCCATTCATTGTTCTACTTGTCGAAAGTTACAAATAATTACCGATAAAGGATTAACAATTGGGGCTCATTGTTCACTTAAACTTGAAGAACAAAAAATTGGCGAATTGTACTGTTTGGATGCTTTGCATATATGTTTCTTAGACTATATAGAAGCAATACATACAATGATTTCAACCGTCTACCTATTTCATTCATTGTTCTACTTTCCGAAATTTACAAATAATTTCCTTTAAAGGATTAACAATGGAGCTCGTAGTTCACTTAAACTTGAAGAGCTAAAAATTGGCGATTTGTACTGTTTGGACGCTTTGCATATATGTTTCTTTGACTATATAGAAGCAATATATGCAATGATTTCAACAGTCTACCTGTTCCATTCATTGTTCTACTTGTCGAAATTTACAAATAATTTCCGATAAAGGATTAACAATGGGGCTCATTGTTCACTTAAACTTGAAGAACAAAAAATTGGCGAATTGTACTGTTTGGATGCTTTGCATATATGTTTCTTAGACTATATAGAAGCAACATATACAATGATTTCAACAGTGTACCTGTTCCATTCATTGTTCTACTTGTCGAAATTTACAAATAATTTCCGATAAAGGATTAACAATGGGGCTCATTGTTCACTTAAACTTGAAGAACAAAAAATTGGCGAATTGTATTGTTTGGATGCTTTGCGTATATGTTTCTTAGACTATATAGAAGCAATATATACAAAGATTTCAACCGTCTACCTGTTCCATTCATTGTTCTACTTGTCGAAAGTTACAAATAATTTCCGATAAAGGATTAACAATGGGTCTCATTGTTCACTTAAACTTGAAGAACAATAAATTGGCGAATGGTACTGTTTGGTTGCTTTGCATATATGTTTCTTAGACCTTATAGAAGCAATATATACAAAGATTTCAACCGTCTACCTGTTCCATTCATTGTTCTACTTGTCGATAGATGCAAATAATTTCCGTTAAGGGATTAACAATGGGGATCGTAGTTTACTTAAACTGGAAGAACAAGAAATTGACGAATTGTACTGTTTGGATGCTTTGCATATATGTTTCTTAGACTATATAGAAGCAATATATACAATGATTTCAACCGTCTACCTATTCCATTCATCGTTCTACTTGCCGAAATTTACAAATAATTTCCTTTAAAGGATTAACAATGGGGCTCGTAGTTCACTTAAACTTGAAGAACAAAAAATTGGCGAATTGTACTATTTGGATGCTTTGAATATATGTTTCTTATATTATATAGAAGCAATATATACAAATATTTCAACCGTCTACCTGTTCCATTCATTGTTCGACTTGTCGAAAATTACAAATAATTTCCGATAAAGGATTAACCATTGGGGCTCATTGTTCACTTAAACTTGAAGACCAAAAAATTGGCGAATGGTACTGTTTGGATGCTTTGCGTACATGTTTCTTAGACTATATGGAAGCAATATATACAAAGATTTCAACCGTCTACCTGTTCCAATCATTGTTCTACTTGTCGAAAGCTACAAATAATTTCCGATAACGGATTAACCATTGGGGCTCATTGTTCACTTAACCTTGAAGAACAAAAAATTGGCGAATTGTACTGTTTGGATGCTTTGCATATATGTTTCTTCGACTATATAGAAGCAATATATACAAAGATTTCAATCGTCTACCTGTTCCATTCATTGATCTACTTGTCGAAAGTTACAAATAATTTCCGATAAAGGATTAATAATGGGTCTCATTGTTCACTTAAACTTGAAGAACAAAAAATTGGCGAATGGTACTGTTTGGATGCTTTGCATATATGTTTCTTAGACTATATGGAAGCAATATATACAAAGATTTCAACCGTCTACGTGTTCCAATCATTGTTCTACTTGTAGAAAGTTACAATTAATTTCCGTTAAAGGATTAACAATGGGGCTCGTAGTTCACTTAAACTTGAAGAACAAATAATTGGCGAATTGTACTGTTTGGATGATTTGCATATATGTTTCTTAGACTTTATAGAAGCAATATATAGAAAGATTTCAACCGTCTACCTGTACTATTCATTGTTCTACTTGTAGAAAGTTACAAATAATTTCCATTTCATGATTATCAATGGGGCTTGCTGTTCACTTAACCTTGAAGAACAAAAAATTGGCGAATGGTACTGTTTGGATGCTTTGCATATATGTTTCGTAGACTATATAGAAGCAATATATACAAAGATTTCAACCGTCTACCTGTTCCATTCATTGTTCTACTTGTCGAAAATTACAAATAATTTCCGATAAAGGATTAACCATTGGGGCTCATTGTTCACTTAAACTTGAAGACCAAAAAATTGGCGAATGGTACTGTTTTGATGCTTTGCATATATGTTTCTTAGACTATATAGAAGCAATATATACAAAGATTTCAACCGTCTACCTGTTCCATTCATTGTTCTACTTGTCGAAAGTTACAAATAATTTCCGATAAAGGATTAACCATTGGGGCTCATTGTTCACTTAAACTTGAAGAACAAAAAATTGGCGAATTGTACTGTTTGGATGCTTTACGTACATGTTTCTTAGACTATATGGAAGCAATATATACAAAGATTTCAACCGTCTACGTGTTCCAATCATTGTTCTACTTGTCGAAATTTACAAATAATTTCCTTTAAAGGATTAACAATGGGACTCGTTGTTCACTTAAACTTGAAGAACAAAAAAGTGGCGAATGGTACTGTTTGGATGCATTGCATATATGTTTCTTAGACTATATAGAAGCAATATATACAAAGATTTCAACCGGCTACCTGTTCCATTCATTGTTCTACTTGTCGCAAGTTACAAATAATTTCCGTTAAAGTACTAACAATGGGGCTCGTAGTTCACTTAAACTTGAAGATCAAATAATTGGCGAATTGTACTCTTTGGACGCTTTGCATATATGTTTCTTAGACTATATAGAAGCAATATATACAAGGATTTCAACCGTCTACCTGTTCCATTCATTGTTCTACTTGTCGAAAGTTACAAATAATTACCGATAAAAGATTAACCATTGGGGCTCATTGTTCACTTAAACTTGAAGAACAAAAAATTGGCGAATTGTACTGTTTGGATGCTTTGCATATATGTTTCTTAGATTATATAGACGCAATATATACAAGGATTTCAACCGTTTACCTGTTCCATTCATTGTTCTACTTGTCGAAAGTTACAAATAATTACCGATAAAGGATTAACCATTGGGGCTCATTGTTCACTTAAACTTGAAGAACAAAAAATTGGCGAATTGTACTCTTTGGATGCTTTGCATATATGTTTCTTAGACTATATAGAAGCAATATATACAAAGATTTCAACCGGCTACCTGTTCCATTCATTGTTCTACTTGTCGCAAGTTACAAATAATTTCCGTTAAAGTACTAATAATGGGGCTCGTAGTTCTCTTAAACTTGAAGATCAAATAATTGGCGAATTGTACTGTTTGGACGCTTTGCATATATGTTTCTTAGACTATATAGAAGCAATATATACAAAGATTTCAACCGTCTACCTGTTCCATTCATTGTTCTACTTGTCGAAAATTACAAATAATTTCCGATAAAGGATTAACCATTGGGGCTCATTGTTCACTTAAACTTGAAGAACAAAAAATTGGCGAATGGTACTGTTTGGATGCTTTGCATATATGTTTCTTAGACTATATAGATGCAATATATACAAAGATTTCAACCGTCTACCTGTTCCATTCATTGTTCACCTTGTCGAAATTTACAAATAACTTCCTTTAAAGGATTAACAATGGGGCTCGTTGTTCACTTAAAGTTGAAGAACAAAAAATTGGCGAATTGTACTGTTTGGATGCTTTGCATATATGTTTCTTAGACTATTTAGAAGCAATATATAGAAAGATTTCACCCGTCTACCTGTACTATTCATTGTTCTACTTGTAGAAAGTTACAAATAATTTCCATTTCATGATTATCAATGGGGCTTGCTGTTCACTTAACCTTGAAGAACAAAAAATTGGCGAATGGTACTGTTTGGATGCTTTGCATATATGTTTCGTAGACTATATAGAAGCAATATATACAAAGATTTCAACCGTCTACCTGTTCCATTCATTGTTCTACTTGTCGAAAATTACAAATAATTTCCGATAAAGGATTAACCATTGGGGCTCATTGTTCACTTAAACTTGAAGAACAAAAAATTGGCGAATGGTACTGTTTGGATGCTTTGCGTATATGTTTCTTAGACTATATAGAAGCAATATATATAAAGATTTCAACCGTCTACGTGTTCCAATCATTGTCCTACTTGTAGAAAGTTACAATTAATTTCCGTTAAAGGATTAACAATGGGGCTCGTAGTTCACTTAAACTTGAGGAACAAGAAATTTGCGAATTGTACTGTTTGGATGCATTGCATTAATGTTTCTTAGATTATATAGAAGCAATATATACAAAGATTTCAACCGTCTACCTGTTCCATTCATTGTTCTCCTTGTCGAAATTTACAAATAACTTCCTTTAAAGGATTAACAATGGGGCTCGTTGTTCACTTAAACTTGAAGAACAAAAAATTGGCGAATTGTACTGTTTGGATGCTTTGCATAAATGTTTCTTAGACTATTTAGAAGCAATATATAGAAAGATTTCACCCGTCTACCTGTACTATTCATTGTTCTACTTCTAGAAAGTTACAAATAATTTCCATTTCATGATTATCAATGGGGCTTGCTGTTCACTTAAACTTGAAGAACAAAAAATTGGCGAATGGTACTGTTTGGAAGCTTTGCATATATGTTTCGTAGACTATTTAGAAGCAATATATAGAAAGATTTCACCCGTCTACCTGTACTATTCATTGTTCTACTTGTCGAAATTTACAAATAATTTCCTTTAAAGGATTAACAATGGAACTCGTAGTTCACTTAAACTTGAAGAACAAAAAATTGGCGAATTGTACTGTTTGGATGCTTTGCATAGATGTTTCTTAGACTATTTAGAAGCAATATATAGAAAGATTTCACCCGTCTACCTGTACTATTCATTGTTCTACTTGTCGAAATTTACAAATAATTTCCGATAAAGGATTAACCATTGGGGCTCATTGTTCACTTAAACTTGAAGAACAAAAAATTGGCGAATGGTACTGTTTGGATGCTTTGCATATATGTTTCTTAGACTATATAGAAGCAATATATACATTGATTTCAACCGGCTACCTGTTCCATTCATTGTTCTACTTGTCGAAATTTACAAATAATTTCCGATAAAGGATTAACCATTGGGGCTCATTGTTCACTTAAACTTGAAGAACAAAAAATTGGCGAATTGTACTGTTTGGATGCTTTGCATATATGTTTCTTAGACTATATAGAAGCAATATATACAAAGATTTCAACCGGCTACCAGTTCCATTCATTGTTCTACTTGTCGAAATTTACAAATAATTTCCGATAAAGGATTAACCATTGGGGCTCATTGCTCACTTAAACTTGAAGAACAAAAAATTGGCGAATTGTACTGTTTGGATGCTTTGCATATATGTTTCTTAGACTATATAAAAGCAATATATACAAAGATTTCAACCGTCTACCTGTTCCATTCATTGTTCTACTTGTCGAAAGTTACAAATAATTTCCTTTAAAGGATTAACAATGGGGCTCGTTGTTCACTTAAACTTGAAGAACAATAAATTGGCGAATGGTACTGTTTGGATGCTTTGCATATATGTTTCTTAGACTATATAGAAGCAATATATACATTGATTTCAACCGGCTACCTGTTCCATTCATTGTTTTACTTGTCGAAATTTACAAATAATTTCCGATAAAGGATTAACAATGGGGCTCGTAGTTCACTTAAACTTGAAGGACAAAAAATTGGCGAATGGTACTGTTTGGATGCTTTGCGTACATGTTTCTTAGACTATATGGAAGCAATATATACAAGGATTTCAACCGTCTACCTGTTCCATTCATTGTTCTACTTGTCGAATGTTACAAATAATTTCCGTTAAGGGATTAACAATGGGGATCGTAGTTTACTTAAACTTGAAGAACAAAAAATTGGCGAATTGTACTGTTTGGATGCTTTGCATATATGTTTCTTAGATTATATAGAAGCAATATATACAATGATTTCAACAGTCTACCTGTTTCATTCATTGTTCTACTTGTCGATAGTTACAAATAAATTCCTTTAAAGGATTAACAATGGGGCTCGTAGTTCACTTACACTTGAAGAAAAAAAATTGGCGAATGGTACTGTTTGGATGCTTTGCATATATGTTTCTTATACTATATAGAAGCAATATATACAAAGATTTCAACCGTCTACCTGTTCCATTCAATGTTCTACTTGTCGAAAGTTACAAATAATTTCCGATAAAGGATTAACAATGGGGCTCATTGTTCACTTAAACTTGAAGAACAAAAAATTGGCGAATTGTACTGTTTGAACGCTTTGCATATATGTTTCTTGGACTATATAGAAGCAACATATACAATGATTTCAACAGTGTACCTGTTCCATTCATTGTTCTACTTGTCGAAGTTTACAAATAATTTCCGATAAAGGATTAACAATGGGGCTCATTGTTCACTTAAACTTAAAGAACAAAAAATTGCCGAATTGTATTGTTTGGATGCTTTGCATATATGTTTCTTAGACTATATAGAAGCAATATATACAAAGATTTCAACCGTCTACCTGTTCCATTCATTGTTCTACTTGTCGAAAGTTACAAATAATTTCCGATAAAGGATTAACAATGGGTCTCATTGTTCACTTAAACTTGAAGAACAAAAAATTGGCGAATGGTACTGTTTGGTTGCTTTGCATATATGTTTCTTAGACCTTATAGAAGCAATATATACAAAGATTTCAACCGTCTACCTGTTTAATTCATTGTTCTACTTGTCGATAGATGCAAATAATTTCCGTTAAGGGATTAACAATGGGGATCGTAGTTTACTTAAACTGGAAGAACAAGAAATTGGCGAATTGTACTGTTTGGATGCTTTGCATATATGTTTCTTAGACTATATAGAAGCAATATATACAATGATTTCAACCGTCAACCTATTCCATTCATTGTTCTACTTGCCGAAATTTACAAATAATTTCCTTTAAAGGATTAACAATGGGGCTCGTAGTTCACTTAAACTTGAAGAACAAAAAATTGGCGAATGGTACTATTTGGATGCTTTGAATATATGTTTCTTATATTATATAGAAGCAATATATACAAATATTTCAACCGTCTACCTGTTCCATTCATTGTTCGACTTGTCGAAAATTACAAATAATTTCCGATAAAGGATTAACCATTGGGGCTCATTGTTCACTTAAACTTGAAGACCAAAAAATTGGCGAATGGTACTGTTTGGATGCTTTGCGTACATGTTTCTTAGACTATATGGAAGCAATATATACAAGGATTTCAACCGTCTACCTGTTCCATTCATTGTTCTACTTGTCGAATGTTACAAATAATTTCCGTTAAGGGATTAACAATGGGGATCGTAGTTTACTTAAACTTGAAGAACAAAAAATTGGCGAATTGTACTGTTTGGATGCTTTGCATATATGTTTCTTAGATTATATAGAAGCAATATATACAATGATTTCAACAGTCTACCTGTTTCATTCATTGTTCTACTTGTCGATAGTTACAAATAAATTCCTTTAAAGGATTAACAATGGGGCTCGTAGTTCACTTACACTTGAAGAAAAAAAATTGGCGAATGGTACTGTTTGGATGCTTTGCATATATGTTTCTTATACTATATAGAAGCAATATATACAAAGATTTCAACCGTCTACCTGTTCCATTCAATGTTCTACTTGTCGAAAGTTACAAATAATTTCCGATAAAGGATTAACAATGGGGCTCATTGTTCACTTAAACTTGAAGAACAAAAAATTGGCGAATTGTACTGTTTGAACGCTTTGCATATATGTTTCTTGGACTATATAGAAGCAACATATACAATGATTTCAACAGTGTACCTGTTCCATTCATTGTTCTACTTGTCGAAGTTTACAAATAATTTCCGATAAAGGATTAACAATGGGGCTCATTGTTCACTTAAACTTAAAGAACAAAAAATTGCCGAATTGTATTGTTTGGATGCTTTGCATATATGTTTCTTAGACTATATAGAAGCAATATATACAAAGATTTCAACCGTCTACCTGTTCCATTCATTGTTCTACTTGTCGAAAGTTACAAATAATTTCCGATAAAGGATTAACAATGGGTCTCATTGTTCACTTAAACTTGAAGAACAAAAAATTGGCGAATGGTACTGTTTGGTTGCTTTGCATATATGTTTCTTAGACCTTATAGAAGCAATATATACAAAGATTTCAACCGTCTACCTGTTTAATTCATTGTTCTACTTGTCGATAGATGCAAATAATTTCCGTTAAGGGATTAACAATGGGGATCGTAGTTTACTTAAACTGGAAGAACAAGAAATTGGCGAATTGTACTGTTTGGATGCTTTGCATATATGTTTCTTAGACTATATAGAAGCAATATATACAATGATTTCAACCGTCAACCTATTCCATTCATTGTTCTACTTGCCGAAATTTACAAATAATTTCCTTTAAAGGATTAACAATGGGGCTCGTAGTTCACTTAAACTTGAAGAACAAAAAATTGGCGAATGGTACTATTTGGATGCTTTGAATATATGTTTCTTATATTATATAGAAGCAATATATACAAATATTTCAACCGTCTACCTGTTCCATTCATTGTTCGACTTGTCGAAAATTACAAATAATTTCCGATAAAGGATTAACCATTGGGGCTCATTGTTCACTTAAACTTGAAGACCAAAAAATTGGCGAATGGTACTGTTTTGATGCTTTGCGTACATGTTTCTTAGACTATATGGAAGCAATATATACAAAGATTTCAACCGTCTACGTGTTCCAATCATTGTTCTACTTGTCGAAATTTACAAATAATTTCCTTTAAAGGATTAACAATGGGACTCGTTGTTCACTTAAACTTGAAGAACAAAAAAGTGGCGAATGGTACTGTTTGGATGCATTGCATATATGTTTCTTAGACTATATAGAAGCAATATATACAAAGATTTCAACCGGCTACCTGTTCCATTCATTGTTCTACTTGTCGCAAGTTACAAATAATTTCCGTTAAAGTACTAACAATGGGGCTCGTAGTTCACTTAAACTTGAAGATCAAATAATTGGCGAATTGTACTCTTTGGACGCTTTGCATATATGTTTCTTAGACTATATAGAAGCAATATATACAAGGATTTCAACCGTCTACCTGTTCCATTCATTGTTCTACTTGTCGAAAGTTACAAATAATTACCGATAAAAGATTAACCATTGGGGCTCATTGTTCACTTAAACTTGAAGAACAAAAAATTGGCGAATTGTACTGTTTGGATGCTTTGCATATATGTTTCTTAGATTATATAGACGCAATATATACAAGGATTTCAACCGTTTACCTGTTCCATTCATTGTTCTACTTGTCGAAAGTTACAAATAATTACCGATAAAGGATTAACCATTGGGGCTCATTGTTCACTTAAACTTGAAGAACAAAAAATTGGCGAATTGTACTCTTTGGATGCTTTGCATATATGTTTCTTAGACTATATAGAAGCAATATATACAAAGATTTCAACCGGCTACCTGTTCCATTCATTGTTCTACTTGTCGCAAGTTACAAATAATTTCCGTTAAAGTACTAATAATGGGGCTCGTAGTTCTCTTAAACTTGAAGATCAAATAATTGGCGAATTGTACTGTTTGGACGCTTTGCATATATGTTTCTTAGACTATATAGAAGCAATATATACAAAGATTTCAACCGTCTACCTGTTCCATTCATTGTTCTACTTGTCGAAAATTACAAATAATTTCCGATAAAGGATTAACCATTGGGGCTCATTGTTCACTTAAACTTGAAGAACAAAAAATTGGCGAATGGTACTGTTTGGATGCTTTGCATATATGTTTCTTAGACTATATAGATGCAATATATACAAATATTTCAACCGTCTACCTGTTCCATTCATTGTTCAACTTGTCGAAAATTACAAATAATTTCCGATAAAGGATTAACCATTGGGGCTCATTGTTCACTTAAACTTGAAGACCAAAAAATTGGCGAATGGTACTGTTTTGATGCTTTGCGTACATGTTTCTTAGACTATATGGAAGCAATATATACAAAGATTTCAACCGTCTACGTGTTCCAATCATTGTTCTACTTGTCGAAATTTACACATAATTTCCTTTAAAGGATTAACAATGGGGCTCGTTGTTAACTTAAACTTGAAGAACAATAAATTGGCGAATTGTACTGTTTGGATGCTTTGCATATATGTTTCTTAGACTATATAGAAGCAATATATACAAAGATTTCAACCGTCTACCTGTTCCATTCATTGTTCTACTTGTCGAAAGTTACAAATAATTTCCGATAAAGGATTAACCATTGGGGCTCATTGTTCACTTAAACTTGAAGAACAAAAAATTGGCGAATTGTACTGTTTGGATGCTTTACGTACATGTTTCTTAGACTATATGGAAGCAATATATACAAAGATTTCAACCGTCTACGTGTTCCAATCATTGTTCTACTTGTCGAAATTTACAAATAATTTCCTTTAAAGGATTAACAATGGGACTCGTTGTTCACTTAAACTTGAAGAACAAAAAAGTGGCGAATGGTACTGTTTGGATGCATTGCATATATGTTTCTTAGACTATATAGAAGCAATATATACAAAGATTTCAACCGGCTACCTGTTCCATTCATTGTTCTACTTGTCGCAAGTTACAAATAATTTCCGTTAAAGTACTAACAATGGGGCTCGTAGTTCACTTAAACTTGAAGATCAAATAATTGGCGAATTGTACTCTTTGGACGCTTTGCATATATGTTTCTTAGACTATATAGAAGCAATATATACAAGGATTTCAACCGTCTACCTGTTCCATTCATTGTTCTACTTGTCGAAAGTTACAAATAATTACCGATAAAAGATTAACCATTGGGGCTCATTGTTCACTTAAACTTGAAGAACAAAAAATTGGCGAATTGTACTGTTTGGATGCTTTGCATATATGTTTCTTAGATTATATAGACGCAATATATACAAGGATTTCAACCGTTTACCTGTTCCATTCATTGTTCTACTTGTCGAAAGTTACAAATAATTACCGATAAAGGATTAACCATTGGGGCTCATTGTTCACTTAAACTTGAAGACCAAAAAATTGGCGAATGGTACTGTTTTGATGCTTTGCGTACATGTTTCTTAGACTATATGGAAGCAATATATACAAAGATTTCAACCGTCTACGTGTTCCAATCATTGTTCTACTTGTCGAAATTTACACATAATTTCCTTTAAAGGATTAACAATGGGGCTCGTTGTTAACTTAAACTTGAAGAACAATAAATTGGCGAATTGTACTGTTTGGATGCTTTGCATATATGTTTCTTAGACTATATAGAAGCAATATATACAAAGATTTCAACCGTCTACCTGTTCCATTCATTGTTCTACTTGTCGAAAGTTACAAATAATTTCCGATAAAGGATTAACCATTGGGGCTCATTGTTCACTTAAACTTGAAGAACAAAAAATTGGCGAATTGTACTGTTTGGATGCTTTACGTACATGTTTCTTAGACTATATGGAAGCAATATATACAAAGATTTCAACCGTCTACGTGTTCCAATCATTGTTCTACTTGTCGAAATTTACAAATAATTTCCTTTAAAGGATTAACAATGGGACTCGTTGTTCACTTAAACTTGAAGAACAAAAAAGTGGCGAATGGTACTGTTTGGATGCATTGCATATATGTTTCTTAGACTATATAGAAGCAATATATACAAAGATTTCAACCGGCTACCTGTTCCATTCATTGTTCTACTTGTCGCAAGTTACAAATAATTTCCGTTAAAGTACTAACAATGGGGCTCGTAGTTCACTTAAACTTGAAGATCAAATAATTGGCGAATCGTACTCTTTGGACGCTTTGCATATATGTTTCTTAGACTATATAGAAGCAATATATACAAGGATTTCAACCGTCTACCTGTTCCATTCATTGTTCTACTTGTCGAAAGTTACAAATAATTACCGATAAAAGATTAACCATTGGGGCTCATTGTTCACTTAAACTTGAAGAACAAAAAATTGGCGAATTGTACTGTTTGGATGCTTTGCATATATGTTTCTTAGATTATATAGACGCAATATATACAAGGATTTCAACCGTTTACCTGTTCCATTCATTGTTCTACTTGTCGAAAGTTACAAATAATTACCGATAAAGGATTAACCATTGGGGCTCATTGTTCACTTAAACTTGAAGAACAAAAAATTGGCGAATTGTACTCTTTGGATGCTTTGCATATATGTTTCTTAGACTATATAGAAGCAATATATACAAAGATTTCAACCGGCTACCTGTTCCATTCATTGTTCTACTTGTCGCAAGTTACAAATAATTTCCGTTAAAGTACTAATAATGGAGCTCGTAGTTCTCTTAAACTTGAAGATCAAATAATTGGCGAATTGTACTGTTTGGACGCTTTGCATATATGTTTCTTAGACTATATAGAAGCAATATATACAAAGATTTCAACCGTCTACCTGTTCCATTCATTGTTCTACTTGTCGAAAATTACAAATAATTTCCGATAAAGGATTAACCATTGGGGCTCATTGTTCACTTAAACTTGAAGAACAAAAAATTGGCGAATGGTACTGTTTGGATGCTTTGCATATATGTTTCTTAGACTATATAGATGCAATATATACAAAGATTTCAACCGTCTACCTGTTCCATTCATTGTTCACCTTGTCGAAATTTACAAATAACTTCCTTTAAAGGATTAACAATGGGGCTCGTTGTTCACTTAAAGTTGAAGAACAAAAAATTGGCGAATTGTACTGTTTGGATGCTTTGCATATATGTTTCTTAGACTATTTAGAAGCAATATATAGAAAGATTTCACCCGTCTACCTGTACTATTCATTGTTCTACTTGTAGAAAGTTACAAATAATTTCCATTTCATGATTATCAATGGGGCGTGCTGTTCACTTAACCTTGAAGAACAAAAAATTGGCGAATGGTACTGTTTGGATGCTTTGCATATATGTTTCGTAGACTATATAGAAGCAATATATACAAAGATTTCAACCGTCTACCTGTTCCATTCATTGTTCTACTTGTCGAAAATTACAAGTAATTTCCGATAAAGGATTAACCATTGGGGCTCATTGTTCACTTAAACTTGAAGAACAAAAAATTGGCGAATGGTACTGTTTGGATGCTTTGCGTATATGTTTCTTAGAATATATAGAAGCAATATATATAAAGATTTCAACCGTCTACGTGTTCCAATCATTGTCCTACTTGTAGAAAGTTACAATTAATTTCCGTTAAAGGATTAACAATGGTGCTCGTAGTTCACTTAAACTTGAGGAACAAGAAATTTGCGAATTGTACTGTTTGCATGCATTGCATTAATGTTTCTTAGATTATATAGAAGCAATATATAGAAAGATTTCACCCGTCTACCTGTACTATTCATTGTTCTACTTGTCGAAATTTACAAATAATTTCCTTTAAAGGATTAACAATGGGGCTCGTTGTTCACTTAAACTTGAAGAACAAAAAATTGGCGAATGGTACTGTTTGGATGCTTTGCATATATGTTTCGTAGACTATATAGAACCAATATATACAAAGATTTCAACCGTCTACCTGTTCCATTCATTGTTCTACTTGTCGAAAATTACAAGTAATTTCCGATAAAGGATTAACCATTGGGGCTCATTGTTCACTTAAACTTGAAGAACAAAAAATTGGCGAATTGTACTGTTTGGATGCTTTGCATATATGTTTCTTAGACTATTTAGAAGCAATATATAGAAAGATTTCACCCGTCTACCTGTACTATTCATTGTTCTACCTGTAGAAAGTTACAAATAATTTCCGTTTCATGATTATCAATGGGGCTCACTGTTCACTTAAACTTGAAGATCAAAAAATTGGCGAATTGTACTGATTGTATGCTTTGCATATATGTTTCTTAGACTATTTAGAAGCAATATATAGAAAGATTTCACCCGTCTACCTGTACTATTCATTGTTCTAGTTGTAGAATGTTACAAATAATTTCCATTTCATGATTATCAATGGGGCTCGCTGTTCACTTAAACCTGAAGATCAAAAAATTGGCGAATGGTACTGTTTGGATGCTTTGCATATATGTTTCTTAGATTATATAGAATCAATATATACAAATATTTCAACCGTCTACCTGTTCCATTCATTGTTCTACTTGTCGAAATTTACAAATAATTTCCTTTAAAGGATTAACAATGGGGCTCGAGTTCACTTAAACTTGAAGAACAAAAAATTGGCGAATGGTACTGTTTGGATGCTTTGCGTACATGTTTCTTAGACTATATGGAAGCAATATATACAAAGATTTCAACCGTCTACCTGTTCCATTCATTGTTCTACTTGTCGAAAGTTACAAATAATTTCCGTTAAGGCATTAACAATGGGGCTCGTAGTTCACTTAAAGTTGAAGAACAAAAAATTGGCGAATTGTACTGTTTGGATGCTTTGCATATATGTTTCTTAGACTATTTAGAAGCAATATATAGAAAGATTTCACCCGTCTACCTGTACTATTCATTGTTCTACTTGTAGAAAGTTACAAATAATTTCCATTTCATGATTATCAATGGGGCTTGCTGTTCACTTAACCTTGAAGAACAAAAAATTGGCGAATGGTACTGTTTGGATGCTTTGCATATATGTTTCGTAGACTATATAGAAGCAATATATACAAAGATTTCAACCGTCTACCTGTTCCATTCATTGTTCTACTTGTCGAAAATTACAAGTAATTTCCGATAAAGGATTAACCATTGGGGCTCATTGTTCACTTAAACTTGAAGAACAAAAAATTGGCGAATGGTACTGTTTGGATGCTTTGCGTATATGTTTCTTAGACTATATAGAAGCAATATATATAAAGATTTCAACCGTCTACGTGTTCCAATCATTGTCCTACTTGTAGAAAGTTACAATTAATTTCCGTTAAAGGATTAACAATGGGGCTCGTAGTTCACTTAAACTTGAGGAACAAGAAATTTGCGAATTGTACTGTTTGGATGCATTGCATTAATGTTTCTTAGATTATATAGAAGCAATATATACAAAGATTTCAACCGTCTACCTGTTCCATTCATTGTTCTCCTTGTCGAAATTTACAAATAACTTCCTTTAAAGGATTAACAATGGGGCTCGTTGTTCACTTAAACTTGAAGAACAAAAAATTGGCGAATTGTACTGTTTGGATGCTTTGCATATATGTTTCTTAGACTATTTAGAAGCAATATATAGAAAGATTTCACCCGTCTACCTGTACTATTCATTGTTCTACTTGTAGAAAGTTACAAATAATTTCCATTTCATGATTATCAATGGGGCTTGCTGTTCACTTAAACTTGAAGAACAAAAAATTGGCGAATGGTACTGTTTGGATGCTTTGCATATATGTTTCGTAGACTATATAGAACCAATATATACAAAGATTTCAACCGTCTACCTGTTCCATTCATTGTTCTACTTGTCGAAAATTACAAGTATTTTCCGATAAAGGATTAACCATTGGGGCTCATTGTTCACTTAAACTTGAAGAACAAAAAATTGGCGAATTGTACTGTTTGGATGCTTTGCATATATGTTTCTTAGACTATTTAGAAGCAATATATAGAAAGATTTCACCCGTCTACCTGTACTATTCATTGTTCTACTTGTCGAAATTTACAAATAATTTCCTTTAAAGGATTAACAATGGGGCTCGAGTTCACTTAAACTTGAAGAACAAAAAATTGGCGAATGGTACTGTTTGGATGCTTTGCGTACATGTTTCTTAGACTATATGGAAGCAATATATACAAAGATTTCAACCGTCTACCTGTTCCATTCATTGTTCTACTTGTCGAAAGTTACAAATAATTTCCGTTAAGGCATTAACAATGGGGCTCGTAGTTCACTTAAAGTTGAAGAACAAAAAATTGGCGAATTGTACTGTTTGGATGCTTTGCATATATGTTTCTTAGACTATTTAGAAGCAATATATAGAAAGATTTCACCCGTCTACCTGTACTATTCATTGTTCTACTTGTAGAAAGTTACAAATAATTTCCATTTCATGATTATCAATGGGGCTTGCTGTTCACTTAACCTTGAAGAACAAAAAATTGGCGAATGGTACTGTTTGGATGCTTTGCATATATGTTTCGTAGACTATATAGACGCAATATATACAAAGATTTCAACCGTCTACCTGTTCCATTCATTGTTCTCCTTGTCGAAATTTACAAATAACTTCCTTTAAAGGATTAACAATGGGGCTCGTTGTTCACTTAAACTTGAAGAACAAAAAATTGGCGAATTGTACTGTTTGGATGCTTTGCATATATGTTTCTTAGACTATTTAGAAGCAATATATAGAAAGATTTCACCCGTCTACCTGTACTATTCATTGTTCTACTTGTAGAAAGTTACAAATAATTTCCATTTCATGATTATCAATGGGGCTTGCTGTTCACTTAAACTTGAAGAACAAAAAATTGGCGAATGGTACTGTTTGGATGCTTTGCATATATGTTTCGTAGACTATATAGAACCAATATATACAAAGATTTCAACCGTCTACCTGTTCCATTCATTGTTCTACTTGTCGAAAATTACAAGTATTTTCCGATAAAGGATTAACCATTGGGGCTCATTGTTCACTTAAACTTGAAGAACAAAAAATTGGCGAATTGTACTGTTTGGATGCTTTGCATATATGTTTCTTAGACTATTTAGAAGCAATATATAGAAAGATTTCACCCGTCTACCTGTACTATTCATTGTTCTACTTGTCGAAATTTACAAATAATTTCCTTTAAAGGATTAACAATGGGGCTCGAGTTCACTTAAACTTGAAGAACAAAAAATTGGCGAATGGTACTGTTTGGATGCTTTGCGTACATGTTTCTTAGACTATATGGAAGCAATATATACAAAGATTTCAACCGTCTACCTGTTCCATTCATTGTTCTACTTGTCGAAAGTTACAAATAATTTCCGTTAAGGCATTAACAATGGGGCTCGTAGTTCACTTAAACTTGAAGAGCAAAAAATTGTCGAATTGTACTGTTTGGATGCTTTGCATATATGTTTCTTAGATTATATAGAAGCAATATATACAAATATTTCAACCGTCTAACTGTTCCATTCATTGTTCTACTTGTCGAAAATTACAAATAATTTCCGATAAAGGATTAACCATTGGGGCTCATTGTTCACTTAAACTTGAAGAACAAAAAATTGGCGAATGGTACTGTTTGGATGCTTTGCGTACATGTTTCTTAGACTATATAGAAGCAATATATACAAAGATTTCAACCGTCTAAGTTTTCCATTCATTGTTCTACTTGTCGAAAGTTACAAATAATTTCCGATAACGGATTAACCATTGGGGCTCATTGTTCACTTAAACTTGAAGAACAAAAAATTGGCGAATTGTACTGTTTGGATGATTTGCATATATGTTTCTTAGACTATATAGAAGCAATATATACAAAGATTTCAACCGGCTACCAGTTCCATTCATTGTTCTACTTGTCGAAATTTACAAATAATTTCCGATAAAGGATTAACCATTGGGGCTCATTGCTCACTTAAACTTGAAGAACAAAAAATTGGCGAATTGTACTGTTTGGATGCTTTGCATTTATGTTTCTTAGACTATATAGAAGCAATATATACAAAGATTTCAACCGTCTACCTGTTCCATTCATTGTTCTACTTGTCGAAAGTTACAAATAATTTCCTTTAAAGGATTAACAATGGGGCCCGTTGTTCACTCAAACTTGAAGAACAATAAATTGGCGAATTGTACTGTTTGGATGCTTTGCATATATGTTTCTTAGACTATATAGAAGCAATATATACAAAGATTTCAACCGTCTACCTGTTCCATTCATTGTTCTACTTGTCGAAAGTTACAATTAATTTTCGTTAAAGGATTAACAATGGGGCTCGTAGTTCACTTAAACTTGAAGTACAAAAAATTGGCGAAATGTACTGTTTGGATGCTTTGCATATATGTTTCGTAGACTATATAGAAGCAATATATAAAATTTTTTCAACCGTCTACATGATCCATTCATTGTTCTACTTGTCGAAATTTACAAATAATTTCCTTTAAAGGATTAACAATGGAACTCGTAGTTCACTTAAACTTGAAGAACAAAAAATTGGCGAATTGTACTGTTTGGATGCTTTGCATAGATGTTTCTTAGACTATTTAGAAGCAATATATAGAAAGATTTCACCCGTCTACCTGTACTATTCATTGTTCTACTTGTCGAAATTTACAAATAATTTCCGATAAAGGATTAACCATTGGGGCTCATTGTTCACTTAAACTTGAAGAACAAAAAATTGGCGAATGGTACTGTTTGGATGCTTTGCATATATGTTTCTTAGACTATATAGAAGCAATATATACATTGATTTCAACCGGCTACCTGTTCCATTCATTGTTCTACTTGTCGAAATTTACAAATAATTTCCGATAAAGGATTAACCATTGGGGCTCATTGTTCACTTAAACTTGAAGAACAAAAAATTGGCGAATTGTACTGTTTGGATGCTTTGCATAAATGTTTCTTAGACTATATAGAAGCAATATATACAAAGATTTCAACCGGCTACCAGTTCCATTCATTGTTCTACTTGTCGAAATTTACAAATAATTTCCGATAAAGGATTAACCATTGGGGCTCATTGCTCACTTAAACTTGAAGAACAAAAAATTGGCGAATTGTACTGTTTGGATGCTTTGCATATATGTTTCTTAGACTATATAAAAGCAATATATACAAAGATTTCAACCGTCTACCTGTTCCATTCATTGTTCTACTTGTCGAAAGTTACAAATAATTTCCTTTAAAGGATTAACAATGGGGCTCGTTGTTCACTTAAACTTGAAGAACAATAAATTGGCGAATGGTACTGTTTGGATGCTTTGCATATATGTTTCTTAGACTATATAGAAGCAATATATACATTGATTTCAACCGGCTACCTGTTCCATTCATTGTTTTACTTGTCGAAATTTACAAATAATTTCCGATAAAGGATTAACAATGGGGCTCGTAGTTCACTTAAACTTGAAGGACAAAAAATTGGCGAATGGTACTGTTTGGATGCTTTGCGTACATGTTTCTTAGACTATATGGATGCAATATATACAAGGATTTCAACCGTCTACCTGTTCCATTCATTGTTCTACTTGTCGAATGTTACAAATAATTTCCGTTAAGGGATTAACAATGGGGATCGTAGTTTACTTAAACTTGAAGAACAAAAAATTGGCGAATTGTACTGTTTGGATGCTTTGCATATATGTTTCTTAGATTATATAGAAGCAATATATACAATGATTTCAACAGTCTACCTGTTTCATTCATTGTTCTACTTGTCGAAAGTTACAAATAATTTCCTTTAAAGGATTAACAATGGGGCCCGTTGTTCACTCAAACTTGAAGAACAATAAATTGGCGAATTGTACTGTTTGGATGCTTTGCATATATGTTTCTTAGACTATATAGAAGCAATATATACAAAGATTTCAACCGTCTACCTGTTCCATTCATTGTTCTACTTGTCGAAAGTTACAATTAATTTCCGTTAAAGGATTAACAATGGGGCTCGTAGTTCACTTAAACTTGAAGTACAAAAAATTGGCGAAATGTACTGTTTGGATGCTTTGCATATATGTTTCGTAGACTATATAGAAGCAATATATAAAATTTTTTCAACCGTCTACATGATCCATTCATTGTTCTACTTGTCGAAATTTACAAATAATTTCCTTTAAAGGATTAACAATGGAACTCGTAGTTCACTTAAACTTGAAGAACAAAAAATTGGCGAATTGTACTGTTTGGATGCTTTGCATAGATGTTTCTTAGACTATTTAGAAGCAATATATAGAAAGATTTCACCCGTCTACCTGTACTATTCATTGTTCTACTTGTCGAAATTTACAAATAATTTCCGATAAAGGATTAACCATTGGGGCTCATTGTTCACTTAAACTTGAAGAACAAAAAATTGGCGAATGGTACTGTTTGGATGCTTTGCATATATGTTTCTTAGACTATATAGAAGCAATATATACATTGATTTCAACCGGCTACCTGTTCCATTCATTGTTCTACTTGTCGAAATTTACAAATAATTTCCGATAAAGGATTAACCATTGGGGCTCATTGTTCACTTAAACTTGAAGAACAAAAAATTGGCGAATTGTACTGTTTGGATGCTTTGCATAAATGTTTCTTAGACTATATAGAAGCAATATATACAAAGATTTCAACCGGCTACCAGTTCCATTCATTGTTCTACTTGTCGAAATTTACAAATAATTTCCGATAAAGGATTAACCATTGGGGCTCATTGCTCACTTAAACTTGAAGAACAAAAAATTGGCGAATTGTACTGTTTGGATGCTTTGCATATATGTTTCTTAGACTATATAAAAGCAATATATACAAAGATTTCAACCGTCTACCTGTTCCATTCATTGTTCTACTTGTCGAAAGTTACAAATAATTTCCTTTAAAGGATTAACAATGGGGCTCGTTGTTCACTTAAACTTGAAGAACAATAAATTGGCGAATGGTACTGTTTGGATGCTTTGCATATATGTTTCTTAGACTATATAGAAGCAATATATACATTGATTTCAACCGGCTACCTGTTCCATTCATTGTTTTACTTGTCGAAATTTACAAATAATTTCCGATAAAGGATTAACAATGGGGCTCGTAGTTCACTTAAACTTGAAGGACAAAAAATTGGCGAATGGTACTGTTTGGATGCTTTGCGTACATGTTTCTTAGACTATATGGATGCAATATATACAAGGATTTCAACCGTCTACCTGTTCCATTCATTGTTCTACTTGTCGAATGTTACAAATAATTTCCGTTAAGGGATTAACAATGGGGATCGTAGTTTACTTAAACTTGAAGAACAAAAAATTGGCGAATTGTACTGTTTGGATGCTTTGCATATATGTTTCTTAGATTATATAGAAGCAATATATACAATGATTTCAACAGTCTACCTGTTTCATTCATTGTTCTACTTGTCGATAGTTACAAATAAATTCCTTTAAAGGATTAACAATGGGGCTCGTAGTTCACTTACACTTGAAGAAAAAAAATTGGCGAATGGTACTGTTTGGATGCTTTGCATATATGTTTCTTATACTATATAGAAGCAATATATACAAAGATTTCAACCGTCTACCTGTTCCATTCAATGTTCTACTTGTCGAAAGTTACAAATAATTTCCGATAAAGGATTAACAATGGGGCTCATTGTTCACTTAAACTTGAAGAACAAAAAATTGGCGAATTGTACTGTTTGGACGCTTTGCATGTATGTTTCTTGGACTATATAGAAGCAACATATACAATGATTTCAACAGTGTACCTGTTCCATTCATTGTTCTACTTGTCGAAGTTTACAAATAATTTCCGATAAAGGATTAACAATGGGGCTCATTGTTCACTTAAACTTAAAGAACAAAAAATTGCCGAATTGTATTGTTTGGATGCTTTGCATATATGTTTCTTAGACTATATAGAAGCAATATATACAAAGATTTCAACCGTCTACCTGTTCCATTCATTGTTCTACTTGTCGAAAGTTACAAATAATTTCCGATAAAGGATTAACAATGGGTCTCATTGTTCACTTAAACTTGAAGAACAAAAAATTGGCGAATGGTACTGTTTGGTTGCTTTGCATATATGTTTCTTAGACCTTATAGAAGCAATATATACAAAGATTTCAACCGTCTACCTGTTCCATTCATTGTTCTACTTGTCGATAGATGCAAATAATTTCCGTTAAGGGATTAACAATGGGGATCGTAGTTTACTTAAACTGGAAGAACAAGAAATTGGCGAATTGTACTGTTTGGATGCTTTGCATATATGTTTCTTAGACTATATAGAAGCAATATATACAATGATTTCAACCGTCAACCTATTCCATTCATTGTTCTACTTGCCGAAATTTACAAATAATTTCCTTTAAAGGATTAACAATGGGGCTCGTAGTTCACTTAAACTTGAAGAACAAAAAAGTGGCGAATGGTACTGTTTGGATGCTTTGCATATATGTTTCTTAGACTATATAGAAGCAATATATACAAAGATTTCAACCGTCTACCTGTTCCATTCATTGTTCTACTTGTCGAAAGTTACAAATAATTTCCGATAAAGGATTAACAATGGGTCTCATGGTTCACTTAAACTTGAAGAACAAAAAATTGGCGAATTGTACTGTTTGGATGCTTTGAATATATGTTTCTTAGACTATTTAGAAGCAATATATAGAATGTTTTCACCCGTCTACCTGCACTATTCATTGTTCTACTTGTAGAAAGTTACAAATAATTTCCATTTCATGATTATCAATGGGGCTCGCTGTTCACTTAAACTTGAAGAACAAAAAATTGGCGAATTGTACTGTTTGGATGCTTTGCATATATGTTTCTTAGACTATATAGAAGCAATGTATACAAAGATTTCAACCGTCTACCTGTTCCATTCATTGTTCTACTAGTCGAAAGTTACAAATAATTACCGATAAAGGATTAACCATTGGGGCTCATTGTTCACTTAAACTTGAAGAACAAAAAATTGGCGAATTGTACTGTTTGGATGCTTTGCATATATGTTTCTTAGACTATGTAGAAGCAATATATACAAAGATTTCAACCGTCTACCTGTTCCATTCATTGTTCTACTTGTCGAAAGTTACAAATAATTTCCTTTAAAGGATTAACAATGGGGCTCATTGTTCACTTAAACTTGAAGAACAAAAAATTGGCGAATTGTACTGTTTGGATGCTTTGCATATATGTTTCTTAGACTATATAGAATCAATATATACAATTTTTTCAACCGTCTACATGATCCATTCATTGATCTACTTGCCGAAAGTTACAAATAATTTCCGATAAAGGATTAACAATGGGTCTCATTGTTCACTTAAACTTGAAGAACAAAAAATTGGCGAATGGTACTGTTTGGATGCTTTGCATATATGTTTCTTAGACTATATGGAAGCAATATATACAAAGATTTCAACCGTCTACGTGTTCCAATCATTGTTCTACTTGTAGAAAGTTACAATTAATTTCCGTTAAAGGATTAACAATGGGGCTCGTAGTTCACTTAAACTTGAAGAACAAAAAATTGGCGAATTGTACTGTTTGGATGCTTTGCATAGATGTTTCTTAGACTATATGGAAGCAATATATACAAAGATTTCAACCGTCTACGTGTTCCAATCATTGTTCTACTTGTCGAAATTTACAAATAATTTCCGATAAAGGATTAACCATTGGGGCTCATTGTTCACTTAAACTTGAAGAACAAAAAATTGGCGAATTGTACTGTTTGGATGCTTTGCATATATGTTTCTTAGACTATATAGAAGCAATATATACAAAGATTTCAACCGGCTACCAGTTCCATTCATTGTTCTACTTGTCGAAATTTACAAATAATTTCCGATAAAGGATTAACCATTGGGGCTCATTGCTCACTTAAACTTGAAGAACAATAAATTGGCGAATTGTACTGTTTGGATGATTTGCATATATGTTTCTTAGACTTTATAGAAGCAATATATACAAAGATTTCAACCGTCTACCTGTTCCATTCATTGTTCTACTTGTCGAAAGTTACAAATAATTTCCGTTAAGGCATTAACAATGGGGCTCGTAGTTCACATAAACTTGAAGAGCAAAAAATTGTCGAATTGTACTGTTTGGATGCTTTGCATATATGTTTCTTAGATTATATAGAAGCAATATATACAAATATTTCAACCGTCTAACTGTTCCATTCATTGTTCTACTTGTCGCAAATTACAAATAATTTCCGATAAAGGATTAACCATTGGGGCTCATTGTTCACATAAACTTGAAGAACAAAAAATTGGCGAATGGTACTGTTTGGATGCTTTGCGTACATGTTTCTTAGACTATATAGAAGCAATATATACAAAGATTTCAACCGTCTAAGTTTTCCATTCATTGTTCTACTTGTCGAAAGTTACAAATAATTTCCGATAACGGATTAACCATTGGGGCTCATTGTTCACTTAAACTTGAAGAACAAAAAATTGGCGAATTGTACTGTTTGGATGCTTTGCATATATGTTTCTTAGACTATATAGAAGCAATATATACAAAGATTTCAACCGTCTACCTGTTCCATTCATTGTTCTACTTGTCGAAAGTTACAATTAATTTCCGTTAAAGGATTAACAATTGGGCTCGTAGTTCACTTAAACTTGAAGTACAAAAAATTGGCGAATTGTACTGTTTGGATGCTTTGCATATATGTTTCGTAGACTATATGGAAGCAATATATACAATTTTTTCAACCGTCTACATGATCCATTCATTGTTCTACTTGTCGAAATTTACAAATAATTTCCTTTAAAGGATTAACAATGGGGCTCGTAGTTCACTTAAACTTGAAGAACAAAAAATTGGCGAATTGTACTGTTTGGATGCTTTGCATAGATGTTTCTTAGACTATTTAGAAGCAATATATAGAAAGATTTCACCCGTCTACCTGTACTATTCATTGTTCTACTTGTCGAAATTTACAAATAATTTCCGATAAAGGATTAACCATTGGGGATCATTGTTCACTTAAACTTGAAGAACAAAAAATTAGCGAATGGTACTGTTTGGATGCTTTGCATATATGTTTCTTAGACTATATAGAAGCAATATATACATTGATTTCAACCGGCTACCTGTTCCATTCATTGCTCTACTTGTCGAAATTTACAAATAATTTCCGATAAAGGATTAACCATTGGGGCTCATTGTTCACTTAAACTTGAAGAACAAAAAATTGGCGAATTGTACTGTTTGGATGCTTAGCATATATGATTCTTAGACTATATAGAAGCAATATATACAAAGATTTCAACCGGCTACCAGTTCCATTCATTGTTCTACTTGTCGAAATTTACAAATAATTTCCGATAAAGGATTAACCATTGGGGCTCATTGCTCACTTAAACTTGAAGAACAAAAAATTGGCGAATTGTACTGTTTGGATGCTTTGCATATATGTTTCTTAGACTATATAAAAGCAATATATACAAAGATTTCAACCGTCTACCTGTTCCATTCATTGTTCTACTTGTCGAAAGTTACAAATAATTTCCTTTAAAGGATTAACAATGGGGCTCGTTGTTCACTTAAACTTGAAGAACAATAAATTGGCGAATTGTACTGTTTGGATGCTTTTCATATATGTTTCTTAGACTATATAGAAGCAACATATACAAAGATTTCAACCGTCTACCTGTTCCATTCATTGTTCTACTTGTCGAAAGTTACAATTAATTTCCGTTAAAGGATTAACAATGGGGCTCGTAGTTCACTTAAACTTGAAGTACAAAAAATTGGCGAATTGTACTGTTTGGATGCTTTGCATATATGTTTCGTAGACTATATAGAAGCAATATATACAATTTTTTCAACCGTCTACATGGTCCATTCATTGTTCTACTTGTCGAAATTTACAAATAATTTCCTTTAAAGGATTAACAATGGGGCTCGTAGTTCACTTAAACTTGAAGAACAAAAAATTGGCGAATTGTACTGTTTGGATGCTTTGCATAGATGTTTCTTAGACTATTTAGAAGCAATATATAGAAAGATTTCACCCGTCTACCTGTACTATTCATTGTTCTACTTGTCGAAATTTACAAATAATTTCCGATAAAGGATTAACCATTGGGGCTCAATGTTCACTTAAACTTGAAGAACAAAAAATTGGCGAATGGTACTGTTTGGATGCTTTGCATATATGTTTCTTAGACTATATAGAAGCAATATATACATTGATTTCAACCGGCTACCTGTTCCATTCATTGTTCTACTTGTCGAAATTTACAAATAATTTCCGATAAAGGATTAACCATTGGGGCTCATTGTTCACATAAACTTGAAGAACAAAAAATTGGCGAATTGTACTGTTTGGATGCTTTGCATATATGTTTCTTAGACTATATAGAAGCAATATATACAAAGATTTCAACCGGCTACCAGTTCCATTCATTGTTCTACTTGTCGAAAGTTACAAATAATTTCCGTTAAGGGATTAACAATGGGGATCGTAGTTTACTTAAACTTGAAGAACAAAAAATTGGCGAATTGTACTGTTTGGATGCTTTGCATAGATGTTTCTTAGACTATTTAGAAGCAATATATAGAAAGATTTCACCCGTATACCTGTACTATTCATTGTTCTACTTGTAGAAAGTTACAAATAGTTTCCATTTCATGATTATCAATGGGGCTCGCTGTTCATTTAAATTTGAAGATCAAAAAATTAGCGATTGTTACTGTTTAGATGCTTTGCATATATGTTTCTTAGATTATATAGAAGCAATATATACAAAGATTTCAACCGTCTACCAGTTCCATTCATTGTTCCACTTGTCGAAAGTTACAAATAATTACCGATAAAGGATTAACCATTGGGGCTCATTGTTCACTTAAACTTGAAGAACAAAAAATTGGCGAATTGTACTGTTTGGATGCTTTGCATATATGTTTCTTAGACTATATAGATGCAATGTATACAAAGATTTCAACCGGCTACCTGTTCCATTCATTGTTCTACTAGTCGAAAGTTACAAATAATTACCGATAAAGGATTAACCATTGGGGCTCATTGTTCACTTAAACTTGAAGAACAAAAAATTGGCGAATTGTACTGTTTGGATGCTTTGCATATATGTATCTTAGACTATATACAAGCAATATATACAATGATTTCATCCGTCTACCTGTTCCATTCATTGTTCTACTTGTCGAATGTTACAAATAATTACCGATAAAGGATTAACCATTGGGGCTCATTGTTCACTTAAACTTGAAGAACAAAAAATTGGCGAATTGTACTGTTTGGATGCTTTGCATATATGTTTCTTAGACTATATAGAAGCAATATATACAATGATTTCAACCGTCTAGATGTTCCATTCATTGTTCTACTTGTCGAAAGTTACAAATAGTTTCCATTTCATGATTATCAATGGGGCTCGCTGTTCACTTAAACTTGAAGATCAAAAAATTGGCGATTGTTACTGTTTAGATGCTTTGCATATATGTTTCTTAGATTATATAGAAGCAATATATACAAAGATTTCAACCGTCTACCAGTTCCATTCATTGTTCTACTTGTCGAAAGTTACAAATAATTACCGATAAAGGATTAACCATTGGGGCTCATTGTTCACTTAAACTTGAAGAACAAAAAATTGGCGAATTGTACTGTTTGGATGCTTTGCATATATGTTTCTTAGACTATATAGAAGCAATGTATACAAAGATTTCAACCGTCTACCTGTTCCATTCATTGTTCTACTAGTCGAAAGTTACAAATAATTACCGATAAAGGATTAACCATTGGGGCTCATTGTTCACTTAAACTTGAAGAACAAAAAATTGGCGAATTGTACTGTTTGGATGCTTTGCATATATGTTTCTTAGACTATTTAGAAGCAATATATAGAATGATTTCACCCGTCTACCTGCACTATTCATTGTTCTACTTGTAGAAAGTTACAAATAATTTCCATTTCATGATTATCAATGGGGCTCGCTGTTCACTTAAACTTGAAGAACAAAAAATTGGCGAATTGTACTGTTGGGATGCTTTGCATATATGTTTCTTAGACTATATAGAAGCAATATATATAATGATTTCAACCGTCTACCTGTTCCATTCATTGTTTGACTTGTCGAAAGATACAAATAATTTCCGATAAAGGATTAACCATTGGGGCTCATTGTTCACTTAAACTTGAAGACCAAAAAATTGGCGAATGGTACTGTTTGGATGCTTTGCGTACATGTTTCTTAGACTATATGGAAGCAATATATACAAAGATTTCAACCGTCTACCTGTTCCAATCATTGTTCTACTTGTCGAAAGCTGCAAATAATTTCCGATAACGGATTAACCATTGGGGCTCATTGTTCACTTAAACTTGAAGAACAAAAAATTGGCGAATTGTACTGTTTGGATGCTTTGCATATATGTTTCTTCGACTATATAGAAGCAATATATACAAAGATTTCAACCGTCTACCTGTTCCATTCAATGTTCTACTTGTCGAAAGTTACAAATAATTTCCGATAAAGGATTAACAATGGGGCTCATTGTTCGCTTAAACTTGAAGAACAAAAAATTGGCGAATTGTACTGTTTGGACGCTTTGCATATATGTTTCTTGGACTATATAGAAGCAACATATACAATGATTTCAACAGTGTACCTGTTCCATTCATTGTTCTACTTGTCGAAATTTACAAATAATTTCCGATAAAGGATTAACAATGGGGTTCATTGTTCACTTAAGCTTGAAGAACAAAAAATTGGCGAATGGTACTGTTTTGATGCTTTGCATATATGTTTCTTAGACTATATACAAGCAATATATACAATGATTTCATCCGTCTACCTGTTCCATTCATTGTTCTACTTGTCGAATGTTACAAATAATTTCCGTTAAGGGATTAACAAAGGGGATCGTAGTTTACTTAAACTTGAAGAACAAAAAATTGGCGAATTGTACTGTTTGGATGCTTTGCATATATGTTTCTTAGACTATTTAGAAGCAATATATAGAATGATTTCACCCGTCTACCTGCACTATTCATTGTTCTACTTGTAGAAAGTTACAAATAATTTCCATTAAAGGATTAACAATGGGGCTCGTAGTTCACTTAAACTTGAAGAGCAAAAAATTGTCGAATTGTACTGTTTGGATACTTTGCATATATGTTTCTTAGACTATATAGAAGCAATATATACAAAGATTTCAACCGGCTACCAGTTCCATTCATTGTTCTACTTGTCGAAAGTTACAAATAATTTCCGTTAAGGGATTAACAATGGGGATCGTAGTTTACTTAAACTTGAAGAACAAAAAATTGGCGAATTGTACTGTTTGGATGCTTTGCATATATGTTTCTTAGACTATATAGAAGCAATATATACAATGATTTCAACCGTCTACCTATTTCATTCATTGTTCTACTTTCCGAAATTTACAAATAATTTCCTTTAAAGGATTAACAATGGAGCTCGTAGTTCACTTAAACTTGAAGAGCTAAAAATTGGCGATTTGTACTGTTTGGACGCTTTGCATATATGTTTCTTGGACTATATAGAAGCAATATATGCAATGATTTCAACAGTCTACCTGTTCCATTCATTGTTCTACTTGTCGAAATTTACAAATAATTTCCGATAAAGGATTAACAATGGGGCTCATTGCTCACTTAAACTTGAAGAACAAAAAATTGGCGAATTGTACTGTTTGGATGCTTTGCATATATGTTTCTTAGACTATATAGAAGGAATATATACAATGATTTCAACAGTCTACCTATTCCATTCATTGTTCTACTTGCCGAAATTTACAAATAATTTCCTTTAAAGGATTAACAATGGGGCTCATTGTTCACTAAACTTGAAGAACAAAAAATTGTCGAATTGTACTGTTTGGATGCTTTGCATATATGTTTCTTAGACTATATAAAAGCAATATATACAATGATTTCAACCGTCTACCTGTTCCATTCATTGTTCTACTTGTCGAAAGTTACAAATAATTTCCGTTAAGGGATTAACAATGGGGATCGTAGTTTACTTAAACTTGAAGAACAAAAAATTGGCGAATTGTACTGTTTGGATGCTTTGCATATATGTTTCTTAGACTATATAGAAAGAATATATACAATGATTTCAACCGTCTACCTATTCCATTCATTGTTCTACTTGTCGAAAATTACAAATAATTTCCGATAAAGGATTAACAATGGGGCTCATTGTTCACTTAAGCTTGAAGAACAAAAAATTGGCGAATGGTACTGTTTTGATGCTTTGCATATATGTTTCTTAGACTATATAGAAGCAATATATAGATTGATTTCAACCGTCTACCTGTTCCACTCATTGTTCTACTTGTCGCAAGTTACAAATAATTTCCGTTAAAGTATTAACAATGGGGCTCGTAGTTCACTTAAACATGAAGATGAAATAATTGGCGAATTGTACTGTTTGGATGCTTTGCATATATGTTTCTTAGATTATATAGAAACAATATATACAAAGATTTCAACCGTCTAACTGTTCCGTTCATTGTTCTACTTGTCGAAAATTACAAATAATTTCCTATAAAGGATTAACCATTGTGGCTCATTGTTCACTAAACTTGAAGAACAAAAAATTGTCGAATTGTACTGTTTCGATGCTTTGCATATATGTTTCTTAGACTATATAAAAGCAATATATACAATGATTTCAACCGTCTTCCTGTTCCATTCATTGTTCTACTTGTCGAAAGTTACAAATAATTTCCGTTAAGGGATTAACAATGGGGATCGTAGTTTACTTAACTTGAAGAACAAAAAATTGGCGAATTGTACTGTTTGGATGCTTTGCATATATGTTTCTTAGACTATATAAAAGCAATATATACAATGATTTCAACCGTCTACCTGTTCCATTCATTGTTCTACTTGTCGAAAGTTACAAATAATTTCCGTTAAGGGATTAACAATGGGGATCGTAGTTTACTTAAACTTGAAGAACAAAAAATTGGCGAATTGTACTGTTTGGATGCTTTGCATATATGTTTCTTAGACTATATAGAAAGAATATATACAATGATTTCAACCGTCTACCTATTCCATTCATTGTTCTACTTGTCGAAAATTACAAATAATTTCCGATAAAGGATTAACAATGGGGCTCATTGTTCACTTAAGCTTGAAGAACAAAAAATTGGCGAATGGTACTGTTTTGATGCTTTGCATATATGTTTCTTAGACTATATAGAAGCAATATATAGATTGATTTCAACCGTCTACCTGTTCCACTCATTGTTCTACTTGTCGCAAGTTACAAATAATTTCCGTTAAAGTATTAACAATGGGGCTCGTAGTTCACTTAAACATGAAGATGAAATAATTGGCGAATTGTACTGTTTGGATGCTTTGCATATATGTTTCTTAGATTATATAGAAACAATATATACAAAGATTTCAGCCGTCTAACTGTTCCATTCATTGTTCTACTTGTCGAAAATTACAAATAATTTCCTATAAAGGATTAACCATTGGGGCTCATTGTTCACTAAACTTGAAGAACAAAAAATTGTCGAATTGTACTGTTTCGATGCTTTGCATATATGTTTCTTAGACTATATAAAAGCAATATATACAATGATTTCAACCGTCTACCTGTTCCATTCATTGTTCTACTTGTCGAAAGTTACAAATAATTTCCGTTAAGGGATTAACAATGGGGATCGTAGTTTACTTAACTTGAAGAACAAAAAATTGGCGAATTGTACTGTTTGGATGCTTTGCATATATGTTTCTTAGACTATATAGAAGGAATATATACAATGATTTCAACCGTCTACCTATTCCATTCATTGTTCTACTTGCCGAAATTTACAAATAATTTCCTTTAAAGGATTAACAATGGGGCTCGTAGTTCACTTAAACTTGAAGAGCAAAAAATTGTCGAATTGTACTGTTTGGATACTTTGCATATATGTTTCTTAGACTATATAGAAGCAATATATACAATGATTTCAACCGTCTACCTGTTCCATTCATTGTTCTACTTGTCGAAAGTTACAAATAATTTCCGTTAAGGGATTAACAATGGGGATCGTAGTTTACTTAAACTTGAAGAACAAAAAATTGGCGAATTGTACTGTTTGGATGCTTTGCATATATGTTTCTTAGACTATATAGAAGCAATATATACAATGATTTCAACCGTCTACCTATTTCATTCATTGTTCTACTTTCCGAAATTTACAAATAATTTCCTTTAAAGGATTAACAATGGAGCTCGTAGTTCACTTAAACTTGAAGAGCTAAAAATTGGCGATTTGTACTGTTTGGACGCTTTGCATATATGTTTCATGGACTATATAGAAGCAATATATGCAATGATTTCAACAGTCTACCTGTTCCATTCATTGTTCTACTTGTCGAAATTTACAAATAATTTCCGATAAAGGATTAACAATGGGGCTCATTGTTCACTTAAACTTGAAGAACAAAAAATTCGCGAATTGTACTGTTTGGATGCTTTGCATATATGTTTCTTAGACTATATAGAAGCAATATATACAAAGATTTCAACCGTCTACCTGTTCCATTCATTGTTCTACTTGTCGAAAGTTACAAATAATTTCCTATAAAGGATTAACAATGGGGCTCATTGTTCAGTTAAACTTGAAGGACAAAAAATTGGCGAATGTTACTGTTTGGATGCTTTGCGTACATGTTTCTTAGACTATATGGAAGCAATATATACAAGGATTTCAACCGTCTACCTGTTCCATTCATTGTTCTACTTGTCGAAAGTTACAAATAATTACCGATAAAGGATTAACCATTGGGGCTCATTGTTCACTTAAACTTGAAGAACAAAAAATTGGCGAATTGTACTGTTTGGATGCTTTGCATATATGTTTCTTAGACTATATAGAAGCAATATATACAATGATTTCAACCGTCTACCTATTTCATTCATTGTTCTACTTTCCGAAATTTACAAATACTTTCCTTTAAAGGATTAACAATGGAGCTCGTAGTTCACTTAAACTTGAAGAGCTAAAAATTGGCGATTTGTACTGTTTGGACGCTTTGCATATATGTTTCATGGACTATATAGAAGCAATATATGCAATGATTTCAACAGTCTACCTGTTCCATTCATTGTTCAACTTGTCGAAATTTACAAACAATTTCCGATAAAGGATTAACAATGGGGCTCATTGTTCACTTAAACTTGAAGAACAAAAAATTGGCGAATTGTACTGTTTGGATGCTTTGCATATATGTTTCTTAGACTATATAGAAAGAATATATACAATGATTTCAACCGTCTACCTATTCCATTCATTGTTCTACTTGCCGAAATTTACAAATAATTTCCTTTAAAGGATTAACAATGGGGCTCATTGTTCACTTAAACTTGAAGAACGAAAAATTGTCGAATGGTACTGTTTGGATGCTTTGCCTAGATGTTTCTTAGACTATTTAGAAGCAATATATAGAAAGATTTCACCCGTCTACCTGTACTATTCATTGTTCTACTTGTAGAAAGTTACAAATAATTACCATTTCATGATTATCAATGGGGCTCGCTGTTCACTTAATCTTGAAGATCAAAAAAGTGGCGACTGGTACTGTTTGGATGCTTTGCATATATGTTTCTTAGACTATATAGAAGCAATATATACAATGATTTCAACAGTCTACCTGTTTCATTCCTTGTTCTACTTGTCGAAAGTTACAAATAAATTCCTTTAAAGGATTAACAATGGGGCTCGTAGTTCACTTACACTTGAAGAACAAAAAATTGGCGAATGGTACTGTTTGGATGCTTTGCATATATGTTTCTTATACTATATCGAAGCAATATATACAAAGATTTCAACCGTCTACCTGTTCCATTCAATGTTCTACTTGTCGAAAGTTACAAATAATTTCCGATAAAGGATTAACAATGGGGCTCATTGTTCACTTAAACTTGAAGAACAAAAAATTGGCGAATTGTACTGTTTGGACGCTTTGCATATATGTCTCTTGGACTATATAGAAGCAACATATACAATGATTTCAACAGTGTACCTGTTCCATTCATTGTTCTACTTGTCGAAATTTACAAATAATTTCCGATAAAGGATTAACAATGGGGCTCATTGTTCACTTAAGCTTGAAGAACAAAAAATTGGCGAATGGTACTGTTTGGATGCTTTGCATATATGTTTCTTAGACTATATAGAAAGAATATATACAATGATTTCAACCGTCTACCTATTCCATTCATTGTTCTACTTGCCGAAATTTACAAATAATTTCCTTTAAAGGATTAACAATGGGGCTCATTGTTCACTTAAACTTGAAGAACGAAAAATTGTCGAATGGTACTGTTTGGATGCTTTGCCTAGATGTTTCTTAGACTATTTAGAAGCAATATATAGAAAGATTTCACCCGTCTACCTGTACTATTCATTGTTCTACTTGTGGAAAGTTACAAATAATTACCATTTCATGATTATCAATGGGGCTCGCTGTTCACTTAATCTTGAAGATCAAAAAATTGGCGACTGGTACTGTTTAGATGATTTGCATATATGTTTCGTAGACTATATAGAAGCAATATATACAATGATTTCAACCGTCTACCTATTCCATTCATTGTTCTACTTGCCGAAATTTACAAATAATTTCCTTTAAAGGATTAACAATGGGGCTCGTAGTTCACTTAAACTTGAAGAACAAAAAATTGGCGAATGGTACTATTTGGATGCTTTGAATATATGTTTCTTATATTATATAGAAGCAATATATACAAATATTTCAACCGTCTACCTGTTCCATTCATTGTTCGAGTTGTCGAAATTTACAAATAATTTCCGATAAAGGATTAACCATTGGGGCTCATTGTTCACTTAAACATGAAGAACAAAAAATTGGCGAATTGTACTGTTTGGATGCTTTGCATATATGTTTCTTAGACTATATAGAAGCAATATGTACAAAGATTTCAACCGGCTACCAGTTCCATTCATTGTTCTACTTGTCGAAATTTACAAATAATTTCCGATAAAGGATTAACCATTGGGGCTCATTGCTCACTTAAACTTGAAGAACAAAAAATTGGCGAATTGTACTGTTTGGATGCTTTGCATATATGTTTCGTAGGCTATATAGAAGCAGTATATACAATGATTTCAACCGTCTACATGATCCATTCATTGTTCTACTTGTCGAAATTTACAAATAATTTCCTTTAAAGGATTAACAATGGGGCTCGTAGTTCACTTAAACTTGAAGAACAAAAAATTGGCGAATTGTACTGTTTGGATGCATTGCATATATGTTTCTTAGACTATATAGAATCAATATATACAAATATTTCAACCGTCTACCTGTTCCATTCATTGTTCTACTTGTCGAAATTTACAAATAATTTCCTTTAAAGGATTAACAATGGGGCTCGAGTTCACTTAAACTTGAAGAACAAAAAATTGGCGAATGGTACTGTTTGGATGCTTTGCGTACATGTTTCTTAGACTATATGGAAGCAATATATACAAAGATTTCAACCGTCTACCTGTTCCATTCATTGTTCTACTTGTCGAAAATTACAAGTAATTTCCGATAAAGGATTAACCATTGGGGCTCATTGTTCACTTAAACTTGAAGAACAAAAAATTGGCGAATGGTACTGTTTGGATGCTTTGCGTATATGTTTCTTAGACTATATAGAAGCAATATATATAAAGATTTCAACCGTCTACGTGTTCCAATCATTGTCCTACTTGTAGAAAGTTACAATTAATTTCCGTTAAAGGATTAACAATGGGGCTCGTAGTTCACTTAAACTTGAGGAACAAGAAATTTGCGAATTGTACTGTTTGGATGCATTGCATTAATGTTTCTTAGATTATATAGAAGCAATATATACAAAGATTTCAACCGTCTACCTGTTCCATTCATTGTTCTCCTTGTCGAAATTTACAAATAACTTCCTTTAAAGGATTAACAATGGGGCTCGTTGTTCACTTAAACTTGAAGAACAAAAAATTGGCGAATTGAACTGTTTGGATGCTTTGCATATATGTTTCTTAGACTATTTAGAAGCAATATATAGAAAGATTTCACCCGTCTACCTGTACTATTCATTGTTCTACTTGTAGAAAGTTACAAATAATTTCCATTTCATGATTATCAATGGGGCTTGCTGTTCACTTAAACTTGAAGAACAAAAAATTGGCGAATGGTACTGTTTGGATGCTTTGCATATATGTTTCGTAGACTATATAGAACCAATATATACAAAGATTTCAACCGTCTACCTGTTCCATTCATTGTTCTACTTGTCGAAAATTACAAGTAATTTCCGATAAAGGATTAACCATTGGGGCTCATTGTTCACTTAAACTTGAAGAACAAAAAATTGGCGAATTGTACTGTTTGGATGCTTTGCATATATGTTTCTTAGACTATTTAGAAGCAATATATAGAAAGATTTCACCCGTCTACCTGTACTATTCATTGTTCTACTTGTCGAAATTTACAAATAATTTCCGTTAAAGGATTAACAATGGGGCTCGAGTTCACTTAAACTTGAAGAACAAAAAATTGGCGAATGGTACTGTTTGGATGCTTTGCGTACATGTTTCTTAGACTATATGGAAGCAATATGTACAAAGATTTCAACCGTCTACCTGTTCCATTCATTGTTCTACTTGTCGAAAGTTACAAATAATTTCCGTTAAGGCATTAACAATGGGGCTCGTAGTTCACTTAAACTTGAAGAGCAAAAAATTGTCGAATTGTACTGTTTGGATGCTTTGCATATATGTTTCTTAGATTATATAGAAGCAATATATACAAATATTTAAACCGTCTAACTGTTCCATTCATTGTTCTACTTGTCGAAAATTACAAATAATTTCCGATAAAGGATTAACCATTGGGGCTCATTGTTCACTTAAACTTGAAGAACAAAAAATTGGCGAATGGTACTGTTTGGATGCTTTGCGTACATGTTTCTTAGACTATATAGAAGCAATATATACAAAGATTTCAACCGTCTAAGTTTTCCATTCATTGTTCTACTTGTCGAAAGTTACAAATAATTTCCGATAACGGATTAACCATTGGGGCTCATTGTCCACTTAAACTTGAAGAACAAAAAATTGGCGAATTGTACTGTTTGGATGATTTGCATATATGTTTCTTAGACTATATAGAAGCAACATATACAAAGATTTCAACCGTCTACCTGTTCCATTCATTGTTCTACTTGTCGAAAGTTACAATTAATTTCCGTTAAAGGATTAACAATGGGGCTCGTAGTTCACTTAAACTTGAAGTACAAAAAATTGGCGAATTGTACTGTTTGGATGCTTTGCATATATGTTTCGTAGACTATATAGAAGCAATATATACAATTTTTTCAACCGTCTACATGGTCCATTCATTGTTCTACTTGTCGAAATTTACAAATAATTTCCTTTAAAGGATTAACAATGGGGCTCGTAGATCACTTAAACTTGAAGAACAAAAAATTGGCGAATTGTACTGTTTGGATGCTTTGCATAGATGTTTCTTAGACTATTTAGAAGCAATATATAGAAAGATTTCACCCGTCTACCTGTACTATTCATTGTTCTACTTGTCGAAATTTACAAATAATTTCCGATAAAGGATTAACCATTGGGGCTCATTGTTCACTTAAACTTGAAGAACAAATAATTGGCGAATGGTACTGTTTGGATGCTTTGCATTTATGTTTCTTAGACTATATAGAAGCAATATATACAAAGATTTCAACCGTCTACCTGTTCCATTCATTGTTCTACTTGTCGAAAGTTACAAATAATTACCTTTAAAGGATTAACAATGGGGCTCGTTGTTCACTCAAACTTGAAGAACAATAAATTGGCGAATTGTACTGTTTGGATGCTTTGCATATATGTTTCTTAGACTATATAGAAGCAATATATACAAAGATTTCAACCGTCTACCTGTTCCATTCATTGTTCTACTTGTCGAAAGTTACAATTAATTTCCGTTAAAGGATTAACAATGGGGCTCGTAGTTCACTTAAACTTGAAGTACAAAAAATTGGCGAATTGTACTGTTTGGATGCTTTGCATAGATGTTTCTTAGACTATTTAGAAGCAATATATAGAAAGATTTCACCCGTCTACCTGTACTATTCATTGTTCTACTTGTCGAAATTTACAAATAATTTCCGATAAAGGATTAACCATTGGGGCTCATTGTTCACTTAAACTTGAAGAACAAAAAATTGGCGAATGGTACTGTTTGGATGCTTTGCATATATGTTTCTTAGACTATATAGATGCAATATATACAAAGATTTCAACCGTCTACCTGTTCCATTCATTGTTCACCTTGTCGAAATTTACAAATAATTTCCGATAAAGGATTAACCATTGAGGCTCATTGCTCACTTAAACTTGAAGAACAAAAAATTGGCGAATTGTACTGTTTGGATGCTTTGCATATATGTTTCTTAGACTATTTAGAAGCAATATATAGAAAGATTTCACCCGTCTACCTGTACTATTCATTGTTCTACTTGTAGAAAGTTACAAATAATTTCCATTTCATGATTATCAATGGGGCTTGCTGTTCACTTAACCTTGAAGAACAAAAAATTGGCGAATGGTACTGTTTGGATGCTTTGCATATATGTTTCGTAGACTATATAGAAGCAATATATACAAAGATTTCAACCGTCTACCTGTTCCATTCATTGTTCTCCTTGTCGAAATTTACAAATAACTTCCTTTAAAGGATTAACAATGGGGCTCGTTGTTCACTTAAACTTGAAGAACAAAAATTGGCGAATTGTACTGTTTGGATGCTTTGCATATATGTTTCTTAGACTATTTAGAAGCAATATATAGAAAGATTTCACCCGTCTACCTGTACTATTCATTGTTCTACTTGTAGAAAGTTACAAATAATTTCCATTTCATGATTATCAATGGGGCTTGCTGTTCACTTAAACTTGAAGAACAAAAAATTGGCGAATGGTACTGTTTGGATGCTTTGCATATATGTTTCGTAGACTATATAGAACCAATATATACAAAGATTTCAACCGTCTACCTGTTCCATTCATTGTTCTACTTGTCGAAAATTACAAGTAATTTCCGATAAAGGATTAACCATTGGGGCTCATTGTTCACTTAAACTTGAAGAACAAAAAATTGGCGAATTGTACTGTTTGGATGCTTTGCATATATGTTTCTTAGACTATTTAGAAGCAATATATAGAAAGATTTCACCCGTCTACCTGTACTATTCATTGTTCTACTTGTCGAAATTTACAAATAATTTCCGTTAAAGGATTAACAATGGGGCTCGAGTTCACTTAAACTTGAAGAACAAAAAATTGGCGAATGGTACTGTTTGGATGCTTTGCGTACATGTTTCTTAGACTATATGGAAGCAATATGTACAAAGATTTCAACCGTCTACCTGTTCCATTCATTGTTCTACTTGTCGAAAGTTACAAATAATTTCCGTTAAGGCATTAACAATGGGGCTCGTAGTTCACTTAAACTTGAAGAGCAAAAAATTGTCGAATTGTACTGTTTGGATGCTTTGCATATATGTTTCTTAGATTATATAGAAGCAATATATACAAATATTTAAACCGTCTAACTGTTCCATTCATTGTTCTACTTGTCGAAAATTACAAATAATTTCCGATAAAGGATTAACCATTGGGGCTCATTGTTCACTTAAACTTGAAGAACAAAAAATTGGCGAATGGTACTGTTTGGATGCTTTGCGTACATGTTTCTTAGACTATATAGAAGCAATATATACAAAGATTTCAACCGTCTAAGTTTTCCATTCATTGTTCTACTTGTCGAAAGTTACAAATAATTTCCGATAACGGATTAACCATTGGGGCTCATTGTCCACTTAAACTTGAAGAACAAAAAATTGGCGAATTGTACTGTTTGGATGATTTGCATATATGTTTCTTAGACTATATAGAAGCAACATATACAAAGATTTCAACCGTCTACCTGTCCATTCATTGTTCTACTTGTCGAAAGTTACAATTAATTTCCGTTAAAGGATTAACAATGGGGCTCGTAGTTCACTTAAACTTGAAGTACAAAAAATTGGCGAATTGTACTGTTTGGATGCTTTGCATATATGTTTCGTAGACTATATAGAAGCAATATATACAATTTTTTCAACCGTCTACATGGTCCATTCATTGTTCTACTTGTCGAAATTTACAAATAATTTCCTTTAAAGGATTAACAATGGGGCTCGTAGATCACTTAAACTTGAAGAACAAAAAATTGGCGAATTGTACTGTTTGGATGCTTTGCATAGATGTTTCTTAGACTATTTAGAAGCAATATATAGAAAGATTTCACCCGTCTACCTGTACTATTCATTGTTCTACTTGTCGAAATTTACAAATAATTTCCGATAAAGGATTAACCATTGGGGCTCATTGTTCACTTAAACTTGAAGAACAAATAATTGGCGAATGGTACTGTTTGGATGCTTTGCATTTATGTTTCTTAGACTATATAGAAGCAATATATACAAAGATTTCAACCGTCTACCTGTTCCATTCATTGTTCTACTTGTCGAAAGTTACAAATAATTACCTTTAAAGGATTAACAATGGGGCTCGTTGTTCACTCAAACTTGAAGAACAATAAATTGGCGAATTGTACTGTTTGGATGCTTTGCATATATGTTTCTTAGACTATATAGAAGCAATATATACAAAGATTTCAACCGTCTACCTGTTCCATTCATTGTTCTACTTGTCGAAAGTTACAATTAATTTCCGTTAAAGGATTAACAATGGGGCTCGTAGTTCACTTAAACTTGAAGTACAAAAAATTGGCGAATTGTACTGTTTGGATGCTTTGCATAGATGTTTCTTAGACTATTTAGAAGCAATATATAGAAAGATTTCACCCGTCTACCTGTACTATTCATTGTTCTACTTGTCGAAATTTACAAATAATTTCCGATAAAGGATTAACCATTGGGGCTCATTGTTCACTTAAACTTGAAGAACAAAAAATTGGCGAATGGTACTGTTTGGATGCTTTGCATATATGTTTCTTAGACTATATAGATGCAATATATACAAAGATTTCAACCGTCTACCTGTTCCATTCATTGTTCACCTTGTCGAAATTTACAAATAATTTCCGATAAAGGATTAACCATTGAGGCTCATTGCTCACTTAAACTTGAAGAACAAAAAATTGGCGAATTGTACTGTTTGGATGCTTTGCATATATGTTTCTTAGACTATTTAGAAGCAATATATAGAAAGATTTCACCCGTCTACCTGTACTATTCATTGTTCTACTTGTAGAAAGTTACAAATAATTTCCATTTCATGATTATCAATGGGGCTTGCTGTTCACTTAACCTTGAAGAACAAAAAATTGGCGAATGGTACTGTTTGGATGCTTTGCATATATGTTTCGTAGACTATATAGAAGCAATATATACAAAGATTTCAACCGTCTACCTGTTCCATTCATTGTTCTCCTTGTCGAAATTTACAAATAACTTCCTTTAAAGGATTAACAATGGGGCTCGTTGTTCACTTAAACTTGAAGAACAAAAATTGGCGAATTGTACTGTTTGGATGCTTTGCATATATGTTTCTTAGACTATTTAGAAGCAATATATAGAAAGATTTCACCCGTCTACCTGTACTATTCATTGTTCTACTTGTAGAAAGTTACAAATAATTTCCATTTCATGATTATCAATGGGGCTTGCTGTTCACTTAAACTTGAAGAACAAAAAATTGGCGAATGGTACTGTTTGGATGCTTTGCATATATGTTTCGTAGACTATATAGAACCAATATATACAAAGATTTCAACCGTCTACCTGTTCCATTCATTGTTCTACTTGTCGAAAATTACAAGTAATTTCCGATAAAGGATTAACCATTGGGGCTCATTGTTCACTTAAACTTGAAGAACAAAAAATTGGCGAATTGTACTGTTTGGATGCTTTGCATATATGTTTCTTAGACTATTTAGAAGCAATATATAGAAAGATTTCACCCGTCTACCTGTACTATTCATTGTTCTACCTGTAGAAAGTTACAAATAATTTCCGTTTCATGATTATCAATGGGGCTCACTGTTCACTTAAACTTGAAGATCAAAAAATTGGCGAATTGTACTGATTGTATGCTTTGCATATATGTTTCTTAGACTATTTAGAAGCAATATATAGAAAGATTTCACCCGTCTACCTGTACTATTCATTGTTCTACCTGTAGAAAGTTACAAATAATTTCCGTTTCATGATTATCAATGGGGCTCACTGTTCACTTAAACTTGAAGATCAAAAAATTGGCGAATTGTACTGATTGTATGCTTTGCATATATGTTTCTTAGACTATTTAGAAGCAATATATAGAAAGATTTCACCCGTCTACCTGTACTATTCATTGTTCTACTTGTAGAATGTTACAAATAATTTCCATTTCATGATTATCAATGGGGCTCGCTGTTCACTTAAACCTGAAGATCAAAAAATTGGCGAATGGTACTGTTTGGATGCTTTGCTTATATGTTTCTTAGATTATATAGAATCAATATATACAAATATTTCAACCGTCTACCTGTTCCATTCATTGTTCTACTTGTCGAAATTTACAAATAATTTCCTTTAAAGGATTAACAATGGGGCTCGAGTTCACTTAAACTTGAAGAACAAAAAATTGGCGAATGGTACTGTTTGGATGCTTTGCGTACATGTTTCTTAGACTATATAGAAGCAATATATACAAAGATTTCAACCGTCTAAGTTTTCCATTCATTGTTCTACTTGTCGAAAGTTACAAATAATTTCCGATAACGGATTAACCATTGGGGCTCATTGTCCACTTAAACTTGAAGAACAAAAAATTGGCGAATTGTACTGTTTGGATGATTTGCATATATGTTTCTTAGACTATATAGAAGCAACATATACAAAGATTTCAACCGTCTACCTGTTCCATTCATTGTTCTACTTGTCGAAAGTTACAATTAATTTCCGTTAAAGGATTAACAATGGGGCTCGTAGTTCACTTAAACTTGAAGTACAAAAAATTGGCGAATTGTACTGTTTGGATGCTTTGCATATATGTTTCGTAGACTATATAGAAGCAATATATACAATTTTTTCAACCGTCTACATGGTCCATTCATTGTTCTACTTGTCGAAATTTACAAATAATTTCCTTTAAAGGATTAACAATGGGGCTCGTAGATCACTTAAACTTGAAGAACAAAAAATTGGCGAATTGTACTGTTTGGATGCTTTGCATAGATGTTTCTTAGACTATTTAGAAGCAATATATAGAAAGATTTCACCCGTCTACCTGTACTATTCATTGTTCTACTTGTCGAAATTTACAAATAATTTCCGATAAAGGATTAACCATTGGGGCTCATTGTTCACTTAAACTTGAAGAACAAATAATTGGCGAATGGTACTGTTTGGATGCTTTGCATTTATGTTTCTTAGACTATATAGAAGCAATATATACAAAGATTTCAACCGTCTACCTGTTCCATTCATTGTTCTACTTGTCGAAAGTTACAAATAATTACCTTTAAAGGATTAACAATGGGGCTCGTTGTTCACTCAAACTTGAAGAACAATAAATTGGCGAATTGTACTGTTTGGATGCTTTGCATATATGTTTCTTAGACTATATAGAAGCAATATATACAAAGATTTCAACCGTCTACCTGTTCCATTCATTGTTCTACTTGTCGAAAGTTACAATTAATTTCCGTTAAAGGATTAACAATGGGGCTCGTAGTTCACTTAAACTTGAAGTACAAAAAATTGGCGAATTGTACTGTTTGGATGCTTTGCATAGATGTTTCTTAGACTATTTAGAAGCAATATATAGAAAGATTTCACCCGTCTACCTGTACTATTCATTGTTCTACTTGTCGAAATTTACAAATAATTTCCGATAAAGGATTAACCATTGGGGCTCATTGTTCACTTAAACTTGAAGAACAAAAAATTGGCGAATGGTACTGTTTGGATGCTTTGCATATATGTTTCTTAGACTATTTAGAAGCAATATATAGAAAGATTTCACCCGTCTACCTGTACTATTCATTGTTCTACTTGTAGAAAGTTACAAATAATTTCCATTTCATGATTATCAATGGGGCTTGCTGTTCACTTAACCTTGAAGAACAAAAAATTGGCGAATGGTACTGTTTGGATGCTTTGCATATATGTTTCGTAGACTATATAGAAGCAATATATACAATGATTTTAACCGTCTACCTGTTCCATTCATTGTTCTCCTTGTCGAAATTTACAAATAACTTCCTTTAAAGGATTAACAATGGGGCTCGTTGTTCACTTAAACTTGAAGAACAAAAATTGGCGAATTGTACTGTTTGGATGCTTTGCATATATGTTTCTTAGACTATTTAGAAGCAATATATAGAAAGATTTCACCCGTCTACCTGTACTATTCATTGTTCTACTTGTAGAAAGTTACAAATAATTTCCATTTCATGATTATCAATGGGGCTTGCTGTTCACTTAAACTTGAAGAACAAAAAATTGGCGAATGGTACTGTTTGGATGCTTTGCATATATGTTTCGTAGACTATATAGAACCAATATATACAAAGATTTCAACCGTCTACCTGTTCCATTCATTGTTCTACTTGTCGAAAATTACAAGTAATTTCCGATAAAGGATTAACCATTGGGGCTCATTGTTCACTTAAACTTGAAGAACAAAAAATTGGCGAATTGTACTGTTTGGATGCTTTGCATATATGTTTCTTAGACTATTTAGAAGCAATATATAGAAAGATTTCACCCGTCTACCTGTACTATTCATTGTTCTACCTGTAGAAAGTTACAAATAATTTCCGTTTCATGATTATCAATGGGGCTCACTGTTCACTTAAACTTGAAGATCAAAAAATTGGCGAATTGTACTGATTGTATGCTTTGCATATATGTTTCTTAGACTATTTAGAAGCAATATATAGAAAGATTTCACCCGTCTACCTGTACTATTCATTGTTCTACTTGTAGAATGTTACAAATAATTTCCATTTCATGATTATCAATGGGGCTCGCTGTTCACTTAAACCTGAAGATCAAAAAATTGGCGAATGGTACTGTTTGGATGCTTTGCTTATATGTTTCTTAGATTATATAGAATCAATATATACAAATATTTCAACCGTCTACCTGTTCCATTCATTGTTCTACTTGTCGAAATTTACAAATAATTTCCTTTAAAGGATTAACAATGGGGCTCGAGTTCACTTAAACTTGAAGAACAAAAAATTGGCGAATGGTACTGTTTGGATGCTTTGCGTACATGTTTCTTAGACTATATGGAAGCAATATATACAAAGATTTCAACCGTCTACCTGTTCCATTCATTGTTCTACTTGTCGAAAGTTACAAATAATTTCCGTTAAGGCATTAACAATGGGGCTCGTAGTTCACTTGAAGTTGAAGAACAAAAAATTGGCGAATTGTACTGTTTGGATGCTTTGCATATATGTTTCTTAGACTATTTAGAAGCAATATATAGAAAGATTTCACCCGTCTACCTGTACTATTCATTGTTCTACTTGTAGAAAGTTACAAATAATTTCCATTTCATGATTATCAATGGGGCTTGCTGTTCACTTAACCTTGAAGAACAAAAAATTGGCGAATAGTACTGTTTGGATGCTTTGCATATATGTTTCGTAGACTATATAGAAGCAATATATACAAAGATTTCAACCGTCTACCTGTTCCATTCATTGTTCTACTTGTCGAAAATTGCAAGTAATTTCCGATAAAGGATTAACCATTGGGGCTCATTGTTCACTTAATCTTGAAGAACAAAAAATTGGCGAATGGTACTGTTTGGATGCTTTGCGTATATGTTTCTTAGACTATATAGAAGCAATATATATAAAGATTTCAACCGTCTACGTGTTCCAATCATTGTCCTACTTGTAGAAAGTTACAATTAATTTCCGTTAAAGGATTAACAATGGGGCTCGTAGTTCACTTAAACTTGAGGAACAAGAAATTTGCGAATTGTACTGTTTGGATGCATTGCATTAATGTTTCTTAGATTATATAGAAGCAATATATACAAAGATTTCAACCGTCTACCTGTTCCATTCATTGTTCTCCTTGTCGAAATTTACAAATAACTTCCTTTAAAGGATTAACAATGGGGCTCGTTGTTCACTTAAACTTGAAGAACAAAAAATTGGCGAATTGTACTGTTTGGATGCTTTGCATATATGTTTCTTAGACTATTTAGAAGCAATATATAGAAAGATTTCACCCGTCTACCTGTACTATTCATTGTTCTACTTGTAGAAAGTTACAAATAATTTCCATTTCATGATTATCAATGGGGCTTGCTGTTCACTTAAACTTGAAGAACAAAAAATTGGCGAATGGTACTGTTTGGATGCTTTGCATATATGTTTCGTAGACTATATAGAACCAATATATACAAAGATTTCAACCGTCTACCTGATCCATTCATTGTTCTACTTGTCGAAAATTACAAGTAATTTCCGATAAAGGATTAACCATTGGGGCTCATTGTTCACTTAAACTTGAAGAACAAAAAATTGGCGAATTGTACTGTTTGGATGCTTTGCATATATGTTTCTTAGACTATTTAGAAGCAATATATAGAAAGATTTCACCCGTCTACCTGTACTATTCATTGTTCTACTTGTCGAAATTTACAAATAATTTCCTTTAAAGGATTAACAATGGGGCTCGAGTTCACTTAAACTTGAAGAACAAAAAATTGGCGAATGGTACTGTTTGGATGCTTTGCGTACATGTTTCTTAGACTATATGGAAGCAATATATACAAAGATTTCAACCGTCTACCTGTTCCATTCATTGTTCTACTTGTCGAAAGTTACAAATAATTTCCGTTAAGGCATTAACAATGGGGCTCGTAGTTCACTTAAACTTGAAGAGCAAAAAATTGTCGAATTGTACTGTTTGGATGCTTTGCATATATGTTTCTTAGATTATATAGAAGCAATATATACAAATATTTCAACCGTCTAACTGTTCCATTCATTGTTCTACTTGTCGAAAATTACAAATAATTTCCGATAAAGGATTAACCATTGGGGCTCATTGTTCACTTAAACTTGAAGAACAAAAAATTGGCGAATGGTACTGTTTGGATGCTTTGCGTACATGTTTCTTAGACTATATAGAAGCAATATATACAAAGATTTCAACCGTCTAAGTTTTCCATTCATTGGAATAAACTTGAAGAACAAAAAATTGGCGAATTGTACTGTTTGGATGCTTTGCATATATGTTTCTTAGACTATATAGAAGCAATATATACAAAGATTTCAACCGTCTACCTGTTCCATTCATTGTTCTACTTGTCGAAAGTTACAATTAATTTCCGTTAAAGGATTAACAATGGGGCTCGTAGTTCACTTAAACTTGAAGTACAAAAAATTGGCGAATTGTACTGTTTGGATGCTTTGCATATATGTTTCGTAGACTATATAGAAGCAATATATAAAATTTTTTCAACCGTCTACATGATCCATTCATTGTTCTACTTGTCGAAATTTACAAATAATTTCCTTTAAAGGATTAACAATGGGGCTCGTAGTTCACTTAAACTTGAAGAACAAAAAATTGGCGAATTGTACTGTTTGGATGCTTTGCATAGATGTTTCTTAGACTATTTAGAAGCAATATATAGAAAGATTTCACCCGTCTACCTGTACTATTCATTGTTCTACTTGTCGAAATTTACAAATAATTTCCGATAAAGGATTAACCATTGGGGCTCATTGTTCACTTAAACTTGAAGAACAAAAAATTGGCGAATGGTACTGTTTGGATGCTTTGCATATATGTTTCTTAGACTATATAGAAGCAATATATACATTGATTTCAACCGGCTACCTGTTCCATTCATTGTTTTACTTGTCGAAATTTACAAATAATTTCCGATAAAGGATTAACCATTGGGGCTCATTGTTCACATAAACTTGAAGAACAAAAAATTGGCGAATTGTACTGTTTGGATGCTTTGCATATATGTTTCTTATACTATATAGAAGCAATATATACAAAGATTTCAACCGTCTACCTGTTCCATTCATTGTTCTACTTGTCGAAAGTTACAAATAATTTCCGTTAAGGCATTAACAATGGGGCTCGTAGTTCACTTAAACTTGAAGAGCAAAAAATTGTCGAATTGTACTGTTTGGATGCTTTGCATATATGTTTCTTAGATTATATAGAAGCAATATATACAAATATTTCAACCGTCTAACTGTTCCATTCATTGTTCTACTTGTCGAAAATTACAAATAATTTCCGATAAAGGATTAACCATTGGGGCTCATTGTTCTCTTAAACTTGAAGAACAAAAAATTGGCGAATGGTACTGTTTGGATGCTTTGCGTACATGTTTCTTAGACTATATAGAAGCAATATATACAAAGATTTCAACCGTCTAAGTTTTCCATTCATTGGAATAAACTTGAAGAACAAAAAATTGGCGAATTGTACTGTTTGGATGCTTTGCATATATGTTTCTTAGACTATATAGAAGCAATATATACAAAGATTTCAAGCGTCTACCTGTTCCATTCATTGTTCTACTTGTCGAAAGTTACAATTAATTTCCGTTAAAGGATTAACAATGGGGCTCGTAGTTCACTTAAACTTGAAGTACAAAAAATTGGCGAATTGTACTGTTTGGATGCTTTGCATAGATGTTTCTTAGACTATTTAGAAGCAATATATAGAAAGATTTCACCCGTCTACCTGTACTATTCATTGTTCTACTTGTCGAAATTTACAAATAATTTCCGATAAAGGATTAACCATTGGGGCTCGTTGTTCACTTAAACTTGAAGAACAAAAAATTGGCGAATGGTACTGTTTGGATGCTTTGCATATATGTTTCTTAGACTATATAGAAGCAATATATACATTGATTTCAACCGGCTACCTGTTCCATTCATTGTTCTACTTGTCGAAATTTACAAATAATTTCCGATAAAGGATTAACCATTGGGGCTCATTGCTCACTTAAACTTGAAGAACAAAAAATTGGCGAATGGTACTGTTTGGATGCTTTGCATATATGTTTCTTAGACTATATAGAAGCAATATATACATTGATTTCAACCGTCTACCTGTTCCATTCATTGTTCTACTTGTCGAAATTTACAAATAATTTCCTTTAAAGGATTAACAATGGGGCTCGTAGTTCACTTAAACTTAAAGAACAAAAAATTGGCGAATTGTACTGTTTGGATGCTTTGCATATATGTTTCTTAGATTATATAGAAGCAATATATACAATGATTTCAACCGTCTACCTGATCCATTCATTGTTCTACTTGTCGAAATTTACAAATAATTTCCTTTAAAGGATTAACAATGGGGCTGGTAGTTCACTTAAACTTGAAGAACAAAAAAATGGCGAATTGTACTATTTGGATGCTTTGCATATATGTTTCTTAGACTATTTAGAAGCAATATATAGAATGATTTAACCCGTCTACCTGTACTATTCATTGTTCTACTTGTAGAAAGTTACAAATAATTTCCATTTCATGATTATCAATGGGGCTCGCTGTTCACTTAAACTTGAAGTTCAAAAAATTGGCGATTGTTACTGTTTAGATGCTTTGCATATAGGTTTCTTAGACTATATAGAAGCAATATATACAAAGATTTCAACCTTCTACCTGTTCCATTCATTGTTCTACTTGTCGAAAATTACAAATAATTTCCGATAAAGGATTAACCATTGGGGCTCATTGTTCACTTAAACTTGAAGAACAAAAAATTGGCGAATTGTACTGTTTGGATGCTTTGCATATATGTTTCTTAGACTATATAGAAGCAATCTATACATTGATTTCAACCGTCTACCTGTTCCATTCATTGTTCTACTTGTCGATATTTACAAATAATTTCCTTTAAAGGATTAACAATTGGGCTCGTAGTTCACTTAAACTTAAAGAACAAAAAATTGGCGAATTGTACTGTTTGGATACTTTGCATATATGTTTCTTAGACTATTTAGAAGCAATATATAAAAAGATTTCAACCGTCTACCAGTTCCATTCATTGTTCTACTTGTCGAAAGTTACAAATAATTTCCGATAAAGGATTAACAATGGGGCTCATTGTTCACTTAAACTTGAAGAACAAAAAATTGGCGAATTGTACTGTTTGGATGCTTTGCATATATGTTTCATAGACTATTTAGAAGCAATATATAGAAAGATTTCACCCGTCTACCTGTACTATTCATTGTTCTACTTGTAGAAATTTACAAATAATTTCCATTTCATGATTATCAATGGGGCTCGCTGTTCACTTAAACTTGAAGATCAAAAAATTGGCGATTGTTACTGTTTAGATGCTTTGCATATATGTTTCTTAGATTATATAGGTGCAATATATACAAAGATTTCAACCGTCTACCTGTTCCATTCATTGTTCTACTTGTCTAAAATTACAAATAATTTCCGATAAAGGATTAACCATTGGGGCTCATTGTTCACTTAAACTTGAAGAACAAAAAATTGGCGAATGGTACTGTTTGGATGCTTTGCGTACATGTTTCTTAGACTATATGGAAGCAATATATACAAAGATTTCAACCGTCTACGTGTTCCAATCATTGTTCTACTTGTCGAAATTTAGAAATAATTTCCTTTAAAGCATTAACAATGGGGCTCATTGTTCACTTAAACTTGAAGGACAAAAAATTGGCGAATGGTACTGTTTGGATGCTTTGCGTACTTGTTTCTTAGACTATATGGAAGCAATATATACAAGGATTTCAACCGTCTACTTGTTCGATTCATTGTTCTACTTGTCGAAAGTTACAAATAATTTCCGATAAAGGATTAACAATGGGGCTCATTGTTCACTTAAACTTGAAGGACAAAAAATTGGCGAATGGTACTGTTTGGATGCTTTGCATAAATGTTTCTTAGACTATATAGAAGCAATATATACAATGTTTTCAACAGTCCACCTGTTCCATTCACTGTTCTACTTGTCGAAAGTTACAAATAATTTCCTTTAAAGGATTAACAATGGAGCTCGCAGTTCACTTAAACTTGAAGAACAAAAAATTGGCGAATGGTACTGTTTGGATGCTTTGCATATATGTTTCATATACTATATAGAAGCAATAAATACAAAGATTTCAACCGTCTACCTGTTCGATTCATTGTTCTACTTGTCGAAAGTTAGAAATAATTTCCTTTAAAGGATTAACAATGGGGCTCGAAGTTCACTTAAACTTGAAGAACAAAAAATTGGCGAATGGTACTGTTTGGATGCTTTGCATATATGTTTCTTAGACTATATAGAAGCAATATATACATTGATTTCAACCGTCTACCTGTTCCACTCATTGTTCTACTTGTCGAAAGTTACAAATAATTTCCTTTAACGGATTAACATTGGGGCTCGTTGTTCACTTAAACTTGAAGAACAAAAAATTGGCGAACGGTACTGTTTGGATGCTTTGCGTACATGTTTCTTAGACTATATGGAAGCAATATATACAAAGATTTCTACCGTCTACGTGTTCCAATCATTGTTCTACTTGTCGAAATTTACAAATAATTTCCATTAAAGGATTAACAATGGGGCTCGTTGTTCACTTAAACTTGAAGAACAATAAATTGGCGAATTGTACTGTTTGGATGCTTTGCATATATGTTTCTTAGACTATCTAGAAGCAATATATACTAAGATTTCAACCGTCTACCTGTTCCATTCATTGTTCTACTTGTCGAAAGTTACAATTAATTTCTGTTAAAGGATTAACAATGGGGCTCGTAGTTCACATAAACTTGAAGTACAAAAAATTGGCGAATTGTACTGTTTGGATGCTTTGCATATATGTTTCGAAGACTATATAGAAGCAATATATACAATTTTTTCAACCGTCTACCTGTTCCATTCAATGTTCTACTTGTCGAAATTTACAAATAATTTCCTTTAAAGGATTAACAATGGGGCTCGTAGTTCACTTAAACTTGAAGAACAAAAAATTGGCGAACGGTACTGTTTGGATGCTTTGCGTACATGTTTCTTAGACTATATGGAAGCAATATATACAAAGATTTCAACCGTCTACGTGTTCCAATCATTGTTCTACTCGTCGAAATTTACAAATAATTTCCTTTAAAGGATTAACAATGGGGCTCGTAGTTCACTTAAACTTGAAGAACAAAAAATTGGCGAATTGTACTTTTTGGATGCTTTGCATATATGTTTCGTAGACTATATAGAAGCAATATATACAATTTTTTCAACCGTCTACATGATCCATTCATTGTTCTACTTGTCGAAATTTACAAATAATTTCCTTTAAAGGATTAACAATGGGGCTCGTAGTTCACTTAAACTTGAAGAACAAAAATTGGCGAATTGTACTGTTTGGATGCTTTGCATAGATGTTTCATAGACTATTTAGAAGCAATATATAGAAAGATTTCACCCGTCTACCTGTACTATTCATTGTTCTACTTCTAGAAAGTTACAAATAATTTCCATTTCATGATTATCAATGGGGCTCGCTGTTCACTTAAACTTGAAGATCAAAAAATTAGCGAATTGTAATGTTTCGATGCTTTGCATATATGTTTCTTAGACTATATAGAAGCAATATATACATTGATTTCAACCGTCTACCTGTTCCATTCATTGTTCTACTTGTTGAAAGTTACAAATAATTTCCGATAAAGGATTAACCATTGGGGCTCATTGTTCACTTAAACTTGAAGAGCAAAAAATTGGTGAATTGTACTTTTTGGACGCTTTGCATATATGTTTCTTAGACTATATAGAAGCAATATATACATTGATTTCAACCGTCTACCTGTTCCATTCATTGTTCAACTTGTCGAAAATTACAAATAATTTCCGTTAAAGTATTAACAATGGGGCTCGTTGTTCACTTAAACTTGATGAACAAAAAATTGGCGAATGTTACTGTTTAGATGCTTTGCATATAGGATTCTTAGAAAATATAGAAGCATCATATACAAAGATTTCCACCGTCTACCCGTTCTATTCATTGTTCTACTTGTAGAAACTTACAAATAATTTCCGTTTCATGATTATCAATGGGGCTCGTTGTTCACTTACACTTGAAGAACAAAAAATTGGCGAATGTTACTGTTTGGATGCTTTGCATATATGTTTCGTAGACTATGTAGAAGCAATATATACATTGATTTCAACCGTCTACCTGTTCCATTCATTGTTCAACTTGTCGAAATTTACAAATAATTTCCGTTAAAGTATTAACAATGGGGCTCGTAGTTCACTTAAACTTGAAGATCAAAAAATTGGCGAATTGTACTGTTTGGATGATTTGCATATATGTTTCTTATACTATATAGAAGCAATATATACAAAGATTTCAACCGTCTACCTGTTCCATTCATTGTTCTACTTGTCGAAAGTTACAAATAATTTCCGATAAAGGATTAACCATGGGGCTCATTGTTCACTTAAACTTGAAGATCAATAAATTGGCGAATTGTACTGTTTGGATGCTTTGCATATATGTTTCTTAGACTATATAGAAGCAATATATACATTGATTTCAACCGTCTGCCTGTTCCATTCATTGTTCTACTTGTCGAAAGTTACAAATAATTTCCGTTAAAGTATTAACAATGGGGCTCGTAGTTCACTTAAACTTGAAGAACAAAAAATTGGCGAATTGTACTGTTTCGATGCTTTGCATATATGTTTCTTAGACTATATAGAAGCAATATATACATTGATTTCAACCGTCTACCTGTTCCATTCATTGTTATACTTGTCGAAAGTTACAAATAATTTCCTTTAAAGGATTAACAATGGGGCTCGTTGTTCACTTAAACTTGAAGAACAATAAATTGGCGAATTGTACTCTTTGGATGCTTTGCATATATGTTTCTTAGACTATATAGAAGCAATATATACAATGATTTCAACAGTCTACCTGTTCCATTCATTGTTATACTTGTCGAAAGTTACAAATAATTTCCGATAAAGGATTAACAATGGGCCTCATTGTTCACTTAAACTTGAAGAACAAAAAATTGGCGAATGGTACTGTTTAGATGCTTTGCATATAGGTTTCTTATGCTATATAGAAGCAGCATATACAATGATTTCAACCGTCTACCTATTCCATTCATTGTTCTACTTGTCGAAATTTACAAATAATTTCCTTTAGAGGATTAACAATTGGGCTCGTAGTTCACTTAAACTTGAAGAACAAAAAATTGGCGAATTGTACTATTTGGATGCTTTGCATATATGTTTCTTAGACTATATAGAAGCAATATATACAATGATTTCAACCGTCTATCTGTTCCAATCATTGATATACTTGTCGAAAGTTACAAATAATTTCCGTTAAAGGATTAACAATGGGGATCGTAGTTTACTTAAACTTGAAGAACAAAAAATTGGCGAATTGTACTGTTTGGACGCTTTGCATATATGTTTCTTAGACTATATAGAAGCAATATATACAATGATTTCAACAGTCTACCTGTTCCATTCATTGTTATACTTGTCGAAATTTACAAATAATTTCCTTTAAAGGATTAACAATGGGGCTCGTAGTTCACTTAAACTTGAAGAACAATAAATTGGCGAATTGTACTGTTTGGATGCTTTGCATATATGTTTCTTAGACTATATAGAAGCAATATATACAAAGATCTCAACCGTCTACCTGTTCCATTCATTGTTCTACATGTCGAAAGTTACAAATAATTTCCTTTAAAGGATTAACAATGGTGCTCGTAGTTCACTTAAACTTGAAGAAAAAAAATTGGCGAATTGTACTGTTTTGATGCTTTGCGTATATGTTTCTTAGACTATATTGAAGCAATATATACAATGATTTCAACCGTCTACTTGTTCCATTCATTGTTCTACTTGTCGAAAATTACAAATAATTTCCGATAAAGGATTAACCATTGGGGCTCATTGTTCACTAAAACTTGAAGAACAAAAAATTGGCGAATTGTACTGTTTAGATGCTTTGCATATATGTTTCTTAGACTATACAGAAGCAATATATAGAAGGATTTCACTCGTCTACCTGTACTATTCATTGTTCTACTTGTAGAAAGTTACAAATAATTTCCACTTCATGATTATCAATGGGGCTCGTTGTTCACTTAAACTTGAAGAACAAAAAATTGGCGAATGGTACTGTTTTGATGCTTTGCGTATATGTTTCTTAGACTATATAGAAGCAATATATACAATGATTTCAACCGTCTACTTGTTCCATTCATTGTTCTACTTGTCGAAAATTACAAATAATTTCCGATAAAGGATTAACCATTGGGGCTCATTGTTCACTAAAACTTGAAGAACAAAAAATTGGCGAATTGTACTGTTTAGATGCTTTGCATATATGTTTCTTAGACTATATAGAAGCAATATATACATTGATTTGAACCGTCTACCTGTTCCATTCATTGTTCTACTTGTCGAAAGTTACAAATAATTTCTGTTAAAGGATTAATAATGGGCATCGTAGTTCACTTAAACTTGAAGTACAAAAAATTGGCGAATTGTATTGTTTGGATGCTCTGCATATATGTTTCTTTGACTATATAGAAGCAATATATACATTGATTTCCACCGTCTACCTGTTGCATTCATTGTTCTACTTGTAGAAAATTACAATTAATTTCCGTTAAAGGATTAACAATGGGGCTCGTAGTTCACTTAAACTTGAAAATCAATAAATTGGCGAATTGTACTGTTTGGATGCTTTGCATATATGTTTCTTAGACTACATAGAAGCATCATATACAAAGATTTCAACCGTCTACCTGTTCCATTCATTGTTCTACTTGTAGAAAATTACAATTAATTTCCGTTAAAGGATTAACAATGGGGCTCGTAGTTCACTTAAACTTGAAGATCAATAAATTGGCGAATTGTACTGTTTGGATTCTTTGCATATATGTTTCTTAGACTATATAGAAGCATTATATAGAAAGATTTCACCCGTCTACCTGTACTATTCATTGTTCTACTTGTCGAAAGTTACAAATAATTTCTGTTAAAGGATTAACAATGGGAATCGTAGTTCACTTAAACTTGAAGTACAAAAAATTGGCGGATTGTACTGTTTGGATGCTTTGCATATATGTTTCTTAGACTACATAGAAGCATCATATACTAAGATTTCAACCGTCTACCTGTTCCATTCATTGTTCTACTTGTAGAAAATTACAATTAATTTCCGTTAAAGGATTAACAATGGGGCTCGTAGTTCACTTAAACTTGAAGAACAAAAAATTGGCGAATGGTACTGTTTGGATGCTTTGCATATATGTTTCTTAGACTATATAGAAGCAATATATACAAAGATTTCAACCGTCTACCTGTTCCATTCATTCTTCTACTTGTCGAAAGTTACAATTAATTTCCGTTAAAGGATTAACAATGGGGCTCATAGTTCACTTAAACTTAAGAACAAAAAATTAGCGAAAGGTACTGTTTGGATGCTTTGCATATATATTTCTTGGACTATATGGAAGCAATATATACAATGATTTCAACAGTCTACCTGTTCCATTCATTGTTCTACTTGTCGAAATTTACAAATAATTTCATTTAAAGGATTAACAATGGGGCTCGTTGTTCACTTAAACTTGAAGAACAATAAATTGGCGAATTGTACTCTTTGGATGCTTCGCATATATGTTTCTTAGACTATATAGAAGCAATATATACAAAGATTTCAACCGTCTACCTGTTCCATTCATTGTTCTACTTGTCTAAAGTTACAAATAATTTCCGATAAAGGATTAACAATGGGCCTCATTGTTCACTTAAACTTGAAGAACAAAAAATTGGCGAATGGTACTGTTTAGATGCTTTGCATATAGGTTTCTTATGCTATATAGAAGCAATATATACATTGATTTCAACCGTCTACCTGTTCCGGTCATTGATCTACTTGTCGAAAGTTACAAATAATTTCCGTTAAAGTATTAACAATGGGGCTCGTAGTTCACTTAATCTTGAAGAACAAAAAATTGGCGAATTGTACTGTTTCAATGCTTTGCATATATGTTTCTTAGACTATATAGAAGCATTATATACAAAGATTTCAACCGTCTACGTGTTCCAATCATTGTTCCACTTGTCGAAATTTACAAATAATTTCCGTTAAAGGATTAACAATGGGGCTCGTAGTTCACTTAAACTTGAAGAACATAAAATTGGCAAATGTTAGTGTTTGGATGCTTTGCATATAGATTTCCTAGACTATATAGAAGCAACATATACAAAGAATTCAACCGTCTACCTGTTCTATTCATTGTTCTACTTGTAGAAACTTACAAAAAATTTCCCTTTCGTGATTATCAATGGGGCTCGTAGTTCACTTAAACTTGAAGTACAAAAAATTGGCGAATTGTACTGTTTGGATGCTTTGCATAGATGTTTCTTAGACTATATAGAAGCAATCTATACAAAGATTTCAACCGTCTACCTGTTCCATTCATTGTTCTACTTGTCGAAAGTTACAATTAATTTCCGTTAAAGGATTAACAATGGGGCTCGTAGTTCACTTAAACTTGAAGTACAAAAAATTGGCGAATTGTACTGTTTGGATGCTTTGCATATATGTTTCGTAGACTATATAGAAGCAATATATACAATTTTTTCAACCGTCTACATGATCCATTCATTGTTCTACTTGTCGAAATTTACAAATAATTTCCGATAATGGATTAACCATTGGGGCTCATTGTTCACTTAAACTTGAAGAACAAAAAATTGGCGAATTGTACTGTTTGGATGCTTAGCATATATGTTTCTTAGACTATATAGAAGCAACATATACAAAGATTTCAACCGTCTACCTGTTCCATTCATTGTTCTACTTGTCGAAAGTTACAAATAATTTCCTTTAAAGGATTAACAATGGGGCTCGTAGTTCACTTAAACTTGAAGTACAAAAAATTGGCGAATTGTACTGTTTAGATGCTTTGCATTTCTGTTTCTTAGACTATATAGAAGCAATATATACAAAGATTTCAACCGTCCACCTGTTCCATTCATTGTTCTACTTGTCGAAAGTTACAAATAATTTCCGATAAAGGTTTAACAATGGGGCTCATTGTTCACTTAAACTTGAAGGACAAAAAATCGGCGAATGGTACTGTTTGGATGCTTTGCATATATATTTCTTAGACTATATAGAAGCAATATATACAAAGATTTCAACCGTCTACCTGTTCCATTCATTGTTCTACTGGTCGAAAGTTACAAATAATTTCCGATAAAGGATTAACAATGGGGCTCATTGTTCACTTAAACTTGAAGAACAAAAAATTGGCGAACGGTACTGTTTGGATGGTTTGCGTACATGTTTCTTAGACTATATGGAAGCAATATATACAAAGATTTCAAACTTCTACGTGTCCCAATCATTGTTCTACTTGTCGAAATTTACAAATAATTTCCTTTAAAGGATTAACAATGGGGCTCGTTGTTCACTTTAACTTGAAGAACAATAAATTGGCGAATTGTACTGTTTGGATGCTTTGCATATATGTTTCTTAGACTATATAGACGCAATATATACAAAGATTTCAACCGTCTACCTGTTCCATTCATTGTTCTACTTGCCGAAATTTACAAATAATTTCCTTTAAAGGATTAACAATGGGGCTCATTGTTCACTTAAACTTGAAGGACAAAAAATTGGCGAATGGTACTGTTTGGATGCTTTGCGTACATGTTTCTTAAACTATATGGAAGCAATATATACAAGGATTTCATCCGTCTACCTGTTCCATTCATTGTTCTACTTGTCGAAAGTTACAAATAATTACCGATAAAGGATTACCCATTGGGGCTCGTTGTTCACTTAAACTTGAAGAACAAAAAATTGGCGAATGGTACGGTTTGGATGCTTTGCATATATGTTTCTTAGACTATAGAGAAGCAATATATACAAAGATTTCAACCGTCTACCTGTTCCATTCATTGTTCTACTTGTCGAAAATTACAAATAATTTCCGATAAAGGATTAACAATGGGGCTCATTGTTCACTTAAACTTGAAGAACAAAAAATTGGCGAATTGTACTGTTTGGATGCTTTGCATATAGGTTTCGTAGACTATATAGAAGCAACATATACAAAGATTTCAACCGTCTACCTGTTCTATTCATTGTTCTACTTGTAGAAAGTTACAAATAATTTCCGTTTCATGATTATCAATGGGGCTCGTTGTTCACTTAAACTTGAAGAACAAAAAATTGGCGAATGGTACGGTTTGGATGCTTTGCATATATGTTTCTTAGATTATATAGAAGCAATATATACAAAGATTTCAACCGTCTACCTGTTCCATTCATTGTTCTACTTGTCGAAAATTACAAATAATTTCCGATAAAGGATTAACAATGGGGCTCGTTGTTCACTTAAACTTGAAGAACAAAAGATTGATGAATGGTACTGTTTGGATGCTTTGCATATATGTTTCTTAGACTATATAGAAGCAATATATACATTGATTTCAACCGACTACCTGTTCCATTCATTGTTCTACTTGTCGCAAGTTACAGATAATTTCCGTTAAAGAATTAACAATGGGGCTCGTAGTTCACTTAAACTTGAAGATCAAATAATTGGCGAATTGTACTGTTTGGATGATTTGCATATATGTTTCTTATACTATATAGAAGCAATATATACAAAGATTTCAACCGTCTACCTGTTCGATTCATTGTTCTACTTGTCGAAAGTTAGAAATAATTTCCGATAAAGGATTAACAATGGGGCTCATTGTTCACTTAAACTTGAAGGACAAAAAATTGGCGAATGGTACTGTTTGGATGCTTTGCGTACATGTTTCTTAGACTATATGGAAGCAATATATACAAGGATTTCATCCGTCTACCTGTTCCATTCATTGTTCTACTTGTCGAAAGTTACAAATAATTACCGATAAAGGATTACCCATTGGGGCTCATTGTTCACTTAAACTTGAAGAACAAAAAATTGGCGAATTTTACTGTTTGGATGCTTTGCATACATGTTTCTTAGACTATATAGAAGCAATATATACATTGATTTCAACCGTCTACCTGTTCCATTCATTGTTCTACTTGTCGAAAGTTACAAATAATTTCTGTTAAACGATTAACAATGGGAATCGTAGTTCACTTAAACTTGAAGTACAAAAAATTGGCGAATTGTATTGTTTGGATGCTTTGCATATATGTTTCTTAGACTATATAGAAGCAATATATACAATGATTTCAACCGTCTTCCTGCTCCATTCATTGTTCTACTTGTAGAAAGTTACAAATAATTTCCATTTAAAGGATTAACAATGGGGCTCGTTGTTCACTTAAACTTGAAGAACAATAAATTGGCGAATTGTACTGTTTGGATGCTTTGCATATATGTTTCTTAGACTATATAGAAGCAATATATACAAAGATTTCAACCGTCTACCTGTTCCATTCATTGTTCTTCCTGTCGAAAGTAACAAATAATTTCCGATAATGGATTAACCATTGAGTCTCATTGTTCACTTATACTTGAAGAACAAAAAATTGGCGAATTGTACTGTTTGGATGCTTTGCATATATGTTTCTTAGACTATATAGAAGCAATATATACAATGATTTCAACCGTCTACCTGTTCCATTCATTGTTCTACTTGTCGAAAGTTACAAATAATTTCCGTTAAAGTATTTACAATGGGGCTCGTAGTTCTCTTAAACTTGAAGAACAAAAAATTAGCGAATTGTACTGTTTCGATGCTTTGCATATATGTTTCTTTGACTATATAGAAGCAATATATACATTGATTTCCACCGTCTACCTGTTCCATTCATTGTTCTACTTGTAGAAAGTTACAATTAATTTCCGTTAAAGGATTAACAATGGGGCTCGTAGTTCACTTAAACTTGAAGTACATAAAATTGGCGAATTGTACTGTTTGGATGCTTTGCATATATGTTTCTTAGACTATACAGATGCAACATATACAAAGATTTCAACCGTCTACTTGTTCCATTCATTGTTCTACTTGTAGAAACTTACAAATAATTTCCGTTTCATGATTATCAATGGGGCTCGTAGTTCACTTAAACTTGAAGAACAAGAAATTGGCGAATTGTACTGTTTGGATGCTTTGCATATATGTTTCTTAGACTATATAGAAGCAATATATACAATGATTTCAACCGTCTACCTGTTCCATTCGTTGTTCTACTTGTCGAAATTTACAAATAATTTCCGATAAAGGATTAACCATTGGGGCTCATTGTTCACTAAAACTTGAAGAACATAAAATTGGCAAATGTTAGTGTTTGGATGCTTTGCATATAGATTTCCTAGACTATATAGAAGCAACATATACAAAGAATTCAACCGTCTACCTGTTCTATTCATTGTTCTACTTGTAGAAACTTACAAAAAATTTCCCTTTCGTGATTATCAATGGGGCTCGTTGTTCACTTAAACTTGAAGAACAAAAAATTGGCAAATTGTACTGTTTGGATGATTTGCATATATGTTTCTTAGACTATATAGAAGCAATATATACAATGATTTCAACCGTCTACCTGTTCCATTCATTTTTCAACTTGTCGAAATTTACAAATAATTTCCTTTAAAGGATTAACAATGGGGCTCGTAGTTCACTTTAACATGAAGAACAAAAAATTGGCGAATTGTATTGTTTGGATTCTTTGCATATATGTTTCTTAGACTATATAGAAGCAATATATACTATGATTTCAACCGTCTACCTGTTCCATTCATTGTTCTACTTGTCGAAATTTACAAATAATTTCCGATAAAGGATTAACCATTGGGGCTCATTGTTCACTTAAACTTGTAGAACAAAAAATTGGCAAATGTAAGTGTTTGGATGCTTTGCATATAGATTTCCTAGACTATATAGAAACAACAGATACAAAGAATTCAACCGTCTACCTGTTCTATTCATTGTTCTACTTGTAGAAACTTACAAATAATTTCCCTTTCGTGATTATCAATGGGGCTCGTTGTTCACTTAAACTTGAAGAACAAAAAATTGGCGAATTGTACTGTTTGGATGCTTTGCATATGTGTTTCTTAGACTATATAGAAGCAATATATACTATGATTTCAACCGTCTACCTGTTCCATTCATTGTTCTACTTGTCGAAATTTACAAATAATTTCCGATAAAGGATTAACAATGGGGCTCATTGTTCACTTAAACTTGAAGAACAAAAAATTGGCGAATGGTACTGTTTAGATGCTTTGCATATAGGTTTCTTATGCTATATAGAAGCAGCATATACAAAGATTTCAACCGTCTACCTGTTCCATTCATTGTTTTACTTGTCGAATGTTACAAATAATTTCCGTTAAATAATTAACAATGGGGTTCGTAGTTCATTTAAACTTGAAGAACATAACATTGGCGAATGGTACTGTTTGGATGCTTTGCGTACATGTTTCTTAGACTATATGGAAGCAATATATACAATGATTTCAACCGTCTACCTGTTCCATTCATTGTTCTACTTGTCGAAATTTACAAATAATTTCCTTTCAAGGATTAACAATGCGGCTCGTTGTTCACTTAAACTTGAAGAACAATAAATTGGCGAATTGTACTGCTTGGATGGTTTGCGTACATGTTTCTTAGACTATATAGAAGGAATATATACAAAGATTTAATCGTCTACCTGTTCCATTCATTGTTCTACTTGTAGAAAGTTACAAATAATTTCCATTTCATGATTATCAATGGGGCTCGTTGTTCACTAATACTTGAAGATACAAAAATTGGCGAATGTTACTGTTTAGATGCTTTGCATATATGTTGCTTAGACTATATAGAAGCAATATATACATTGATTTCAACCGTCTACCTGTTCCAGTCATTGATCTACTTGTCGAAAGTTACAAATAATTTCCGTTAAAGTATTAACAATGGGGCTCGTAGTTCACTTAATCTTGAAGAACAAAAGATTGATGAATGGTACTGTTTGGATGCTTTGCATATATGTTTCTTAGACTATATAGAAGCAATATATACATTGATTTCAACCGACTACCTGTTCCATTCATTGTTCTACTTGTCGCAAGTTACAGATAATTTCCGTTAAAGTATTAACAATGGGGCTCGTAGTTCACTTAAACTTGAAGATCAAATAATTGGCGAATTGTACTGTTTGGATGATTTGCATATATGTTTCTTATACTATATAGAAGCAATATATACAAAGATTTCAACCGTCTACCTGTTCGATTCATTGTTCTACTTGTCGAAAGTTAGAAATAATTTCCGATAAAGGATTAACAATGGGGCTCATTGTTCACTTAAACTTGAAGGACAAAAAATTGGCGAATGGTACTGTTTGGATGCTTTGCGTACATGTTTCTTAGACTATATGGAAGCAATATATACAAGGATTTCATCCGTCTACCTGTTCCATTCATTGTTCTACTTGTCGAAAGTTACAAATAATTACCGATAAAGGATTACCCATTGGGGCTCATTGTTCACTTAAACTTGAAGAACAAAAAATTGGCGAATTTTACTGTTTGGATGCTTTGCATACATGTTTCTTAGACTATATAGAAGCAATATATACAAAGATTTCAACCGTCTACCTGTTCCATTCATTGTTCTTCCTGTCGAAAGTAACAAATAATTTCCGATAATGGATTAACCATTGAGTCTCATTGTTCACTTATACTTGAAGAACAAAAAATTGGCGAATTGCACTGTTTGGATGCTTTGCATATATGTTTCTTAGACTATATAGAAGCAATATATACAATGATTTCAACCGTCTACCTGTTCCATTCATTGTTCTACTTGTCGAAAGTTACAAATAATTTCCGTTAAAGTATTTACAATGGGGCTCGTAGTTCTCTTAAACTTGAAGAACAAAAAATTAGCGAATTGTACTGTTTCGATGCTTTGCATATATGTTTCTTTGACTATATAGAAGCAATATATACATTGATTTCCACCGTCTACCTGTTCCATTCATTGTTCTACTTGTAGAAAGTTACAATTAATTTCCGTTAAAGGATTAACAATGGGGCTCGTAGTTCACTTAAACTTGAAGTACAAAAAATTGGCGAATTGTACTGTTTGGATGCTTTGCATATATGTTTCTTAGACTATACAGATGCAACATATACAAAGATTTCAACCGTCTACCTGTTCCATTCATTGTTCTACTTGTAGAAACTTACAAATAATTTCCGTTTCATGATTATCAATGGGGCTCGTAGTTCACTTAAACTTGAAGAACAAGAAATTGGCGAATTGTACTGTTTGGATGCTTTGCATATATGTTTCTTAGACTATATAGAAGCAATATATACAATGATTTCAACCGTCTACCTGTTCCATTCGTTGTTCTACTTGTCGAAATTTACAAATAATTTCCGATAAAGGATTAACCATTGGGGCTCATTGTTCACTAAAACTTGAAGAACATAAAATTGGCAAATGTTAGTGTTTGGATGCTTTGCATATAGATTTCCTAGACTATATAGAAGCAACATATACAAAGAATTCAACCGTCTACCTGTTCTATTCATTGTTCTACTTGTAGAAACTTACAAAAAATTTCCCTTTCGTGATTATCAATGGGGCTCGTTGTTCACTTAAACTTGAAGAACAAAAAATTGGCAAATTGTACTGTTTGGATGATTTGCATATATGTTTCTTAGACTATATAGAAGCAATATATACAATGATTTCAACCGTCTACCTGTTCCATTCATTTTTCAACTTGTCGAAATTTACAAATAATTTCCTTTAAAGGATTAACAATGGGGCTCGTAGTTCACTTTAACATGAAGAACAAAAAATTGGCGAATTGTATTGTTTGGATTCTTTGCATATATGTTTCTTAGACTATATAGAAGCAATATATACTATGATTTCAACCGTCTACCTGTTCCATTCATTGTTCTACTTGTCGAAATTTACAAATAATTTCCGATAAAGGATTAACCATTGGGGCTCATTGTTCACTTAAACTTGTAGAACAAAAAATTGGCAAATGTAAGTGTTTGGATGCTTTGCATATAGATTTCCTAGACTATATAGAAACAACAGATACAAAGAATTCAACCGTCTACCTGTTCTATTCATTGTTCTACTTGCCGAAATTTACAAATAATTTCCTTTAAAGGATTAACAATGGGGCTCATTGTTCACTTAAACTTGAAGGACAAAAAATTGGCGAATGGTACTGTTTGGATGCTTTGCGTACATGTTTCTTAAACTATATGGAAGCAATATATACAAGGATTTCATCCGTCTACCTGTTCCATTCATTGTTCTACTTGCCGAAATTTACAAATAATTTCCTTTAAAGGATTAACAATGGGGCTCATTGTTCACTTAAACTTGAAGGACAAAAAATTGGCGAATGGTACTGTTTGGATGCTTTGCGTACATGTTTCTTAAACTATATGGAAGCAATATATACAAGGATTTCATCCGTCTACCTGTTCCATTCATTGTTCTACTTGTCGAAAGTTACAAATAATTACCGATAAAGGATTACCCATTGGGGCTCGTTGTTCACTTAAACTTGAAGAACAAAAAATTGGCGAATGGTACGGTTTGGATGCTTTGCATATATGTTTCTTAGATTATAGAGAAGCAATATATACAAAGATTTCAACCGTCTACCTGTTCCATTCATTGTTCTACTTTTCGAAAATTACAAATAATTTCCTTTAAAGGATTAACAATGGGGCTCGTTGTTCACTTAAACTTGAAGAACAAAAAATTGGCGAATGGTACTGTCTGGATGCTCTGCATATATGTTTCTTAGACTATATAGAAGCAATATATACAATGATTTCAACAGTCTACCTGTTCCATTCATTGTTCATCTTGTCGAAAGTTACAAATAATTTCCGTTTCATGATTATCAATGGGCCTCGTTGTTCACGTAAACTTGAAGGACAAAAAATTGGCGACTGGTACTGTTTGGATGCTTTGCATATATGTTTCTTAGACTATATAGAAGCAATATATAAAAAGATTTCAACCGTCTACCAGTTCCATTCATTGTTCTACTTGTCGAAAGTTACAAATAATTTCCGATAAGGGATTAACAATGGGGATCGTAGTTTACTAAAACTTGAAGAACAAAAAATTGGCGAATTGTACTGTTTGGATGCTTTGCATATATGTTTCTTAGACTATATAGACGCAATATATACAAGGATTTCAACCGTCTACCTGTTCCATTCATTGTTCTACTTGTCGAAAGTTACAAATAATTACCGATAAAGGATTAACCATTGGGGCACATTGTTCACTTAAACTTGAAGAACAAAAAATTGGCGAATTGTACTGTTTGGATGCTTTGCATATATGTGTTTTAGACTATATAGAAGCAATATATACAAAGATTTCAACCGTCTACCTGTTCGATTCATTGTTCTACTTGTCGAAAGTTAGAAATAATTTCCGATAAAGGATTAACAATGGGGCTCATTGTTCACTTAAACTTGAAGGACAAAAAATTGGCGAATGGTACTGTTTGGATGCTTTACGTACATGTTTCTTAGACTATATGGAAGCAATATATACAAGGATTTCATCCGTCTACCTGTTCCATTCATTGTTCTACTTGTCGAAAGTTACAAATAATTACCGATAAAGGATTACCCATTGGGGCTCATTGTTCACTTAAACTTGAAGAACAAAAAATTGGCGAATTGTACTGTTTGAATGCTTTGCATACATGTTTCTTAGACTATATAGAAGCAATATATACAAAGATTTCAACCGTCTACCTGTTCCATTCATTGTTCTACTTGTCGAAAGTTACAAATAATTTCCGATAACGGATTAACCATTGGGGCTCATTGTTCACTTAAACTTGAAGAACAAGAAATTGGCGAATGGTACTGTCTGGATGCTCTGCATATATGTTTCTTAGACTATATAGAAGCAATATATACAATGATTTCAACAGTCTACCTGTTCCATTCATTGTTCTACTTTTCGAAAATTACAAATAATTTCCTTTAAAGGATTAACAATGGGGCTCGTTGTTCACTTAAACTTGAAGAACAAAAAATTGGCGAATTGTACTGTCTGGATGCTCTGCATATATGTTTCTTAGACTATATAGAAGCAATATATACAATGATTTCAACAGTCTACCTGTTCCATTCATTGTTCATCTTGTCGAAAGTTACAAATAATTTCCGTTTCATGATTATCAATGGGCCTCGTTGTTCACGTAAACTTGAAGGACAAAAAATTGGCGACTGGTACTGTTTGGATGCTTTGCATATATGTTTCTTAGACTATATAGAAGCAATATATACAATGATTTCAACCGTCTACCTGTTCCATTCATTGTTCTACTTGTCGAAAATTACAAATAATTTTCGTTAAGGGATTAACAATGGGGATCGTAGTTTACTTAACCTTGAAGATCAAAAAATTGGCGAATGTTACTGTTTAGATGCTTCGCATATAGGTTTCTTAGACTATATAGAAGCAACATATACAAAGATTTCAACCGTCTACCTGTTCTATTCATTGTTCATCTTGTCGAAAGTTACAAATAATTTCCGTTTCATGATTATCAATGATCCTCGTTGTTCACTTAAACTTGAAGGACAAAAAATTGGCGACTGGTACTGTTTGGATGCTTTGCATATATGTTTCTTAGACTATATAGAAGCAATATATAAAAAGATTTCAACCGTCTACCAGTTCCATTCATTGTTCTACTTGTCGAAAGTTACAAATATTTTCCGATAAGGGATTAACAATGGGGATCGTAGTTTACTAAAACTTGAAGAACAAAAAATTGGCGAATTGTACTGTTTGGATGCTTTGCATATATGTTTCTTAGACTATATAGACGCAATATATACAAGGATTTCAACCGTCTACCTGTTCCATTCATTGTTCTACTTGTCGAAAGTTACAAATAATTACCGATAAAGGATTAACCATTGGGGCTCATTGTTCACTTAAACTTGAAGAACAAAAAATTGGCGAATTGTACTGTTTGGATGCTTTGCATATATGTGTTTTAGACTATATAGAAGCAATATATACAAAGATTTCAACCGTCTACCTGTTCGATTCATTGTTCTACTTGTCGAAAGTTAGAAATAATTTCCGATAAAGGATTAACAATGGGGCTCATTGTTCACTTAAACTTGAAGGACAAAAAATTGGCGAATGGTACTGTTTGGATGCTTTGCGTACATGTTTCTTAGACTATATGGAAGCAATATATACAAGGATTTCATCCGTCTACCTGTTCCATTCATTGTTCTACTTGTCGAAAGTTACAAATAATTACCGATAAAGGATTACCCATTGGGGCTCATTGTTCACTTAAACTTGAAGAACAAAAAATTGGCGAATTGTACTGTTTGGATGCTTTGCATACATGTTTCTTAGACTATATAGAAGCAATATATACAAAGATTTCAACCGTCTACCTGTTCCTCTCATTGTTCTACTTGTCGAAAGTTAGAAATAATTTCCTTTAAAGGATTAACAATGGGGCTCATTGTTCACTTAAACTTGAAGACCAAAAAATTGGCGAATTGTACTGTTTGGATGCTTTGCATATATGTTTCTTAGACTATATAGACGCAATATATACAATGATTTCAACAGTCTACCTGTTCCATTCATTGTTCTACTTGTCGAAAGTTAGAAATAATTTCCTTTAAAGGATTAACAATGGGGCTCATTGTTCACTTAAACTTGAAGAACAAAAAATTGGCGAATTGTACTGTTTGGATGCTTTGCATATCTGTTTCTTAGACTATATAGAAGCAATATATACAAAGATTTCAACCGTCTGCGTGTTCCAATCATTGTTCTACTTGTAGAAAGTTACAATTAATTTCCGTTAAAGGATTAACAATGGGGCTCGTAGTTCACTTAAACTTGAAGAACAAAAAATTGGCGAATTGTACTGTTTGGATGCTTTGCATATATGTTTCTTAGACTATTTAGAAGCAATATATAGAAAGATTTCACCCGTCTACCTGTACTATTCATTGTTCTACTTGTAGAAAGTTACAAATAATTTCCATTTCGAGATTATCAATGGGGCTCGCTGTTCACTTAAACTTGAAGATCAAGAAATTGGCGATTGTTACTGTTTAGATGCTTTGCATATAGGTTTCGTAGACTATATAGAAGCAACATATACAAAGATTTCAACCGTCTACCTGTTCTATTCATTGTTCTACTTGTAGAAAGTTACAAATAATTTCCGTTTCATGATTATCAATGGGGCTCGTTGTTCACTTAAACTTGAAGAACAAAAAATTGGCGAATGGTACGGTTTGGATGCTTTGCATATATGTTTCTTAGATTATATAGAAGCAATATATACAAAGATTTCAACCGTCTACCTGTTCCATTCATTGTTCTACTTGTCGAAAATTACAAATAATTTCCGATAAAGGATTAACAATGGGGCTCGTTGTTCACTTAAACTTGAAGAACAAAAAATTGATGAATGGTACTGTTTGGATGCTTTGCATATATGTTTCTTAGACTATATAGAAGCAATATATACATTGATTTCAACCGACTACCTGTTCCATTCATTGTTCTACTTGTCGCAAGTTACAAATAATTTCCGTTAAAGTATTAACAATGGGGCTCGTAGTTCACTTAAACTTGAAGATCAAATAATTGGCGAATTGTACTGTTTGGATGATTTGCATATATGTTTCTTATACTATATAGAAGCAATATATACAAAGATTTCAACCGTCTACCTGTCCCATTCAATGTTCTACTTGTCGAAAGTTACAAATAATTTCCGATAAAGGATTAACAATGGGGCTCATTGTTCACTTAAACTTGAAGAACAAAAAATTGGCGAATTGTACTGTTTGGATGCTTTGCATATATGTTTCGTAGGCTACATAGAAGCAATATATACAATCATTTCAACTGTCTACATGATCCATTCATTGTTCTACTTGTCGAAATTTACAAATAATTTCCGATAAAGTATTAACAATGGGGCTCGTAGTTCACTTAAACTTGAAGATCAAATAATTGGCGAATAGTACTGTTTGGATGATTTGCATATATGTTTCTTAGACTATATACAAGCAATATATACAATGATTTCAACCGTCTACCTGTTCCATTCATTGTTCTACTTGTCGAAAGTTACAAATAATTTCCGTTAAGGGATTAACAATCGGGATCGTAGTTTACTTAAACTTGAAGAACAAGAAATTGGCGAATTGTACTGTTTGGATGCTTTGCGTACATGTTTCTTAGACTATATGGGAGCAATATATACAAAGATTTCAACAGTCTACGTGTTCCAATCATTGTTCTACTTGTCGAAATTTACAAATAATTTCCGTTAAAGTATTAACAATGGGGCTCGTAGTTCACTTAAACTTGAAGATCAAATAATTGGCGAATAGTACTGTTAGGATGATTTGCATATATGTTTCTTAGACTATATACAAGCAATATATACAATGATTTCAACCGTCTACCTGTTCCATTCATTGTTCTACTTGTCGAAAGTTACAAATAATTTCCGTTAAGGGATTAACAATCGGGATCGTAGTTTACTTAAACTTGAAGAACAAGAAATTGGCGAATTGTACTGTTTGGATGCTTTGCGTACATGTTTCTTAGACTATATGGGAGCAATATATACAAAGATTTCAACAGTCTACGTGTTCCAATCATTGTTCTACTTGTCGAAATTTACAAATCATTTCCGTTAAAGTATTAACAATGGGGCTCGTAGTTTACTTAAACTTGAAGAACAAGAAATTGGCGAATTGTACTGTTTGGATGCTTTGCATATATGTTTCTTAGACTATATAGAAGCAATATATACAATGATTTCAACCGTCTACCTGTTCCATTCATTGTTCTACTTGTCGAAATTTACAAATAATTTCCTTTAAAGGATTAACAATGGGGCTCGAAGTTCACTTAAACTTGAAGAACAAAAAATTGGCGAATGGTACTGTTTGGATGCTTTGCATATATTTTTCTTAGATTATATAGAAGCAATATATACAAAGATTTCAACCGTCTACCTGTTCTATTCATTGATCTACTTGTAGAAAGTTACAAATAATGTCCGTTTCATGATTATCAATGGGGCTCGTTGTTCACTTAAACTTGAAGACCAAAAAATTGGCGAATGGTACTGTTTGGATGCTTTGCGTACATGTTTCTTAGACTATATGGAAGCAATATATACAATGATTTCGACCGTCTACGTGTTCCAATCATTGTTCTACTTGTCGAAATTTACACATAATTTCCTTTAAAGGATTAACAATAAGGCTCGTTGTTCACTTAAACTTGAAGAACAATAAATTGGCGAACTGTACTGTTTGGATGCTTTGCATATATGTTTCTTAGACTATATAGAAGCAACATATACAAAGATTTCAACCGTCTACGTGTTCCAATCATTGTTCTTCTTGTAGAAAGTTACAATTAGTTTCCGTTAAAGGATTAACAACGGGGCTCGTAGTTCACTTAAACTTGAAGAACAAAAAATTGGCGAATTGTACTGTTTGGATGCTTTGCATATCTGTTTCTTAGACTATTTAGAAGCAATATATAGAAAGATTTCACCCGTCTATCTGTACTATTCATTGTTCTACTTGTAGAAAGTTACAATTAATTTCCATTTCATGATTATCAATGGGGCTCGCTGTTCACTTAAACTTGAAGATCAAAAAATTGGCGAATGGTACTGTTTGGATGCTTTGCTTATATGTTTCTTAGACTATATAGAAGCAATATATACATTGATTTCAACCGGCTACCTGTTCCATTCATTGTTCTACTTGTCGCAAGCTACAAATATTTTCCGTTAAATTATTAACAATGGGGCTCGTAGTTCACTTAAACTTGAAGAACAAAAAATTAGCGAATGGTACTGTTTAGATGCTTTGCATATAGGTTTCTTAGACTATATAGAAGCAACATATACAAAGATTTCAACCGTCTACCTGTTCCATTCATTGTTCTACTTGTCGAAATTTACAAATAATTTCCTTTAAAGGATTAACAATGGGGCTCGTAGTTCACTTAAACTTGAAGAACAAAAAATTGGCGAATTGTACTGTTTGGATGCTTTGCATATATGTTTCTTAGACTATTTAGAAGCAATATAATGAAAGATTTCACCCCTCTACCTGCACTATTCATTGTTCTACTTGTAGAAAGTTACAAATAATTTCCATTTCATGATTATCAATGGGGCTCGCTGTTCACTTAAACTTGAAGATCAAAAAATTGGCGAATGGTACTGTTTAGATGCTTTGCATATAGGTTTCTTAGACTATATAGAAGCAACATATACAAAGATTTCAACCGTCTACCTGTTCCATTCATTGTTCTACTTGTCGAAATTTACAAATAATTTCCTTTAAAGGATTAACAATGGGGCTCGTAGTTCACTTAAACTTGAAGAACAAAAAATTGGCGAATGGTACTGTTTGGATGCTTTGCGTACATGTTTCTTAGCCTATATGGAAGCAATATATACAAAGATTTCAACCGTCTACGTGTTCCATTCATTGTTCTACTTGCCGAAATTTACAAATAATTTCCTTTAAAGTATTAACAATGGGGCTCGTAGTTCACTTAAACTTGAAGAACAAAAAATTGGCGAATGGTACTGTTTGGATGCTTTGCATATATGTTTCTTAGACTATATAGAAACAATATAAACATTGATTTCAACCGTCTACCTGTTCCATTCATTGTTCTACTTGTCGAAAGTTACAAATAATTTCCTTTAAAGGATTAACAATGGGGCTCGTTGTTCACTTAAACTTGGAGAACAATAATTTGGCGAATTGTACTGTGTGGATGCTATGCATATATGTTTCTTAGACTATATAGAAGCAATATATATAATAATTTCAACCGTCTACCTGTTCCATTCATTGTTCTGCATGTCGAAAGTTACAAATAATTTCCGTTTCATGGTTATCAATGGGGCTCGTTGTTCACTTAAACTTGAAGAACAAAAAATTGGCGAATGGTACTGTTTGGATGCTTTGCATATATGTTTCTTAGTCTATATAGAAGCAATATATACAAAGATTTCAACCGTCTACGTGTTCCAATTATTGATCTACTTGTAGAAAGTTACAAATAGTTTCCGATAAAGGATTAACAATGTGGCTCATTGTTCACTTAACCTTGAAGAACAAAAAATTGGCGAATGGTACTATTTGGATGCTTTACATATATGTTTCTTAGGTTATATAGAAGCAATATATACAAAGATTTCAACCGTTTACATGTTCCATTCATTGTTCTACTTGTCGAAAATTACAAATAATTTCCGATAAAGGATTAACAATGGGGCTCATTGTTCACTTAAACTTGAGGAACAAAAAATTGGCGAATGGTACTGTTTGGATGCTTTGCGTACATGTTTCTTAGACTATATAAAAGCAATATATACAAAGTTTTCAGCCGTCTACCTGTTCCATTCATTGTTCTACTTGTCGAAAGTTACAAATAATTTCCGATAAAGGATTAGCAATGGGGCTCATTTTTCACTTAACCTTGAAGAACAAAAAATTGGCGAATGGTACTGTTTGGATGCTTTGCATATATGTTTCTTAGACTATATAGAAGCAATATATAGAAGGATTTCACCCGTCTACCTGTTCCAATCATTGTTCTACTTGTCGAAATTTAGAAATAATTTCCTTTAAAGGATTAACAATGGGGCTCGTTGTTCACTTAAACTTGAAGAACAATAAATTGGCGAATTGTACTGTGTGGATGCTATGCATATATGTTTCTTAGACTATATAGAAGCAATATATATAATGATTTCAACCGTCTACCTGTTCCATGCATTGTTCTACATGTCGAAAGTTACAAATAATTTCCGTTTCATGATTATCAATGGGGCTCGTTGTTCACTTAAACTTGAAGAACAAAAAATTGGCGAATGGTACTGTTTGGATGCTTTGCGTACATGTTTCTTAGACTATATGGAAGCAATATATACAAAGATTTCAACCGTCTACGTGTTCCAATTATTGATCTACTTGTAGAAAGTTACAAATAGTTTCCGATAAAGGATTAACAATGGGGCTCGTTGTTCACTTAAACTTGAAGAACAATAAATTGGCGAATTGTACTGTGTGGATGCTATGCATATATGTTTCTTAGACTATATAGAAGCAATATATACAATGATTTCAACCGTCTACCTGTTCCATTCATTGTTCTACTTGTCGAAAGTTACAAATAATTTCCGATAAAGGATTAACCATTGGGGCTCATTGTTCACTTAAAGTTGAAAACCAAAAAATTGGCGAATGGTACTGTTTGGATGCTATGCGTACATGTTTCTTAGACTATATGGAAGCAATATATACAAAGATTTCAACCGTCTACGTGTTCCAATCATTGTTCTACTTGTCGAAATTTACAAATAATTTCCTTTAAAGGATTAACAATGGAGCTCGTTGTTCACTTAAACTTGATGAACAAAAAATTGGCGAATGGTACTGTTTGGATGCTTTGCATATATGTTTCTTAGACTATATAGAAGCAATATATACAAATATTTCAACCGTCTACCAGTTCTATTCATTGTTCTACTTGTAGAAAGTTACAAATAATTTCCTTTAAAGGATTAACGATGGGGCTCGTTGTTCACTTAAACTTGAAGAACAAAAAATTGGCGAATGGTACTCTTTGGATGCTTTGCATATATATTTCTTAGACTATATAGAAGCAATATATACATTGATTTCAACCGTCTACCTGTTCCATTCATTGATCTACTTGTCGCAAGTTACAAATAATTTCCGTTAAAGTATTAACAATGGGGCTCGTAGTTCACTTAAACTTGAAGATCAAATAATTGGCGAATTGTACCGTTTGGATGATATGCAGATATGTTTCTTAGACTATATAGAAGCAATATATACAATGATTTCAACCGTCTACCTGTTCCATTCATTGTTCTACTTGTCGAAAGTTACAAATAATTTCCGATAAAGGATTAACCATTGGGGCTCATTGTTCACTTAAACTTGAAGAACAAAAAATTGGCGAATTGTACTGTTCGGATGCTTTGCATATATGTTTCTTAGACTATATAGAAGCAATATTTACAAAGATTTCAACCTTCTACCTGTTCCATTCATTGTTCTACTTGTCGAAAGTTACAAATAATTTCCGATAAAGGATTAACAATGGGGCTCATTGTTCACTTAAACTTGAGGAACAAAAAATTGGCGAATGGTACTGTTTGGATGCTTTGCGTACATGTTTCTTAGACTATATAGAAGCAATATATACAAAGTTTTCAACCGTCTACCAGTTCTATTCATTGTTCTACTTGTAGAAAGTTACAAATATTTTCCGATAAAGGATTAACAATGGGGCTCATTTTTCACTTAAAGTTGAAGACCTAAAAATTGGCGAATGGTACTGTTTGGATGCTTTGCATATATGTTTCTAAGACTATATAGAAGCAATATATACAATGATTTCAACCGTCTACCTGTTCCATTCATTGTTCTACTTGTCGAAATTTACAAATAATTTCCTTTAAAGGATTAACGATGGGGCTCGTTGTTCACTTAAACTTGAAGAACAAAAAATTGGCGAATGGTACTTTTGGATGCTTTGCATATATATTTCTTAGACTATATAGAAGCAATATATACATTGATTTCAACCGTCTACCTGTTCCATTCATTGATCTACTTGTCGCAAGTTACAAATAATTTCCGTTAATGTATTAACAATGGGGCTCGTAGTTCACTTAAACTTGAAGATCAAATAATTGGCGAATTGTACTGTTTGGATGATATGCAGATATGTTTCTTAGACTATATAGAAGCAATATATACAATGATTTCAACCGTCTACCTGTTCCATTCATTGTTCTACTTGTCGAAAGTTACAAATAATTTCCGATAAAGGATTAACAATGGGGCTCATTGTTCACTTAAACTTGAGGAACAAAAAATTGGCGAATGGTACTGTTTGGATGCTTTGCGTACATGTTTCTTAGACTATATAGAAGCAATATATACAATGATTTCAACCGTCTACCTGTTCCATTCATTGTTCTACTTGTCGAAATTTACAAATAATTTCCTTTAAAGGATTAACGATGGGGCTCGTTGTTCACTTAAACTTGAAGAACAAAAAATTGGCGAATGGTACTCTTTGGATGCTTTGCATATATATTTCTTAGACTATATAGAAGCAATATATACATTGATTTCAACCGTCTACCTGTTCCATTCATTGATCTACTTGTCGCAAGTTACAAATAATTTCCGTTAAAGTATTGACAATGGGGCTCGTAGTTCACTTAAACTTGAAGATCAAATAATTGGCGAATTGTACTGTTTGGATGATATGCAGATATGTTTCTTAGACTATATAGAAGCAATATATACAATGATTTCAACCGTCTACCTGTTCCATTCATTGTTCTACTTGTCGAAAGTTACAAATAATTTCCGATAAAGGATTAACCATTGGGGCTCATTGTTCACTTAAACTTGAAGAACAAAAAATTGGCGAATTGTACTGTTTGGATGCTTTGCATATATGTTTCTAAGACTATATAGAAGCAATATATACAATGATTTCAACCGTCTACCTGTTCCATTCATTGTTCTACTTGTCGAAATTTACAAATAATTTCCTTTAAAGGATTAACGATGGGGCTCGTTGTTCACTTAAACTTGAAGAACAAAAAATTGGCGAATGGTACTTTTGGATGCTTTGCATATATATTTCTTAGACTATATAGAAGCAATATATACATTGATTTCAACCGTCTACCTGTTCCATTCATTGATCTACTTGTCGCAAGTTACAAATAATTTCCGTTAAAGTATTGACAATGGGGCTCGTAGTTCACTTAAACTTGAAGATCAAATAATTGGCGAATTGTACTGTTTGGATGATATGCAGATATGTTTCTTAGACTATATAGAAGCAATATATACAATGATTTCAACCGTCTACCTGTTCCATTCATTGTTCTACTTGTCGAAAGTTACAAATAATTTCCGATAAAGGATTAACCATTGGGGCTCATTGTTCACTTAAACTTGAAGAACAAAAAATTGGCGAATTGTACTGTTCGGATGCTTTGCATATATGTTTCTTAGACTATATAGAAGCAATATTTACAAAGATTTCAACCGTCTACCTGTTCCATTCATTGTTCTACTTGTCGAAAGTTACAAATAATTTCCGATAAAGGATTAACAATGGGGCTCATTGTTCACTTAAACTTGTGGAACAAAAAATTGGCGAATCGTACTGTTTGGATGCTTTGCGTACATGTTTCTTAGACTATATAGAAGCAATATATACAAAGTTTTCAACCGTCTACCTGTTCCATTCATTGTTCTACTTGTCGAAAGTTACAAATAATTTCCGATAAAGGATTAACAATGGGGCTCGTAGTTCACTTAAACTTGGAGATCAAATAATTGGCGAATTGTACTGTTTGGATGATATGCAGATATGTTTCTTAGACTATATAGAAGCAATATATACAATGATTTCAACCGTCTACCTGTTCCATTCATTGTTCTACTTGTCGAAAGTTACAAATAATTTCCGATAAAGGATTAACCACTGGGGCTGATTGTTCACTTAAACTTGAAGAACAAAAAATTGGCGAATTGTACTGTTTGGATGCTTTGCATATATGTTTCTTAGACTATATAGAAGCAATATTTACAAAGATTTCAACCGTCTACCTGTTCCATTCATTGTTCTACTTGTCGAAAGTTACAAATAATTTCCGATAAAGGATTAACAATGGGGCTCATTGTTCACTTAAACTTGAGGAACAAAAAATTGGCGAATGGTACTGTTTGGATGCTTTGCGTACATGTTTCTTAGACTATATAGAAGCAATATATACAAAGTTTTCAACCGTCTACCTTTTCCATTCATTGTTCTACTTGTCGAAAGTTACAAATAATTTCCGATAAAGGATTAACAATGGGGCTCGTAGTTCACTTAAACTTGAAGATCAAATAATTGGCGAATTGTACTGTTTGGATGATATGCAGATATGTTTCTTAGACTATATAGAAGCAATATATACAATGATTTCAACCGTCTACCTGTTCCATTCATTGTTCTACTTGTCGAAAGTTACAAATAATTTCCGATAAAGGATTAACCATTGGGGCTCATTGTTCACTTAAACTTGAAGAACAAAAAATTGGCGAATTGTACTGTTTGGATGCTTTGCATATATGTTTCTTAGACTATATAGAAGCAATATTTACAAAGATTTCAACCGTCTACCTGTTCCATTCATTGTTCTACTTGTCGAAAGTTACAAATAATTTCCGATAAAGGATTAACAATGGGGCTCATTGTTCACTTAAACTTGAGGAACAAAAAATTGGCGAATGGTACTGTTTGGATGCTTTGCGTACATGTTTCTTAGACTATATAGAAGCAATATATACAAAGTTTTCAACCGTCTACCTGTTCCATTCATTGTTCTACTTGTCGAAAGTTACAAATAATTTCCGATAAAGGATTAACAATGGGGCTCATTGTTCACTTAAACTTGAGGAACAAAAAATTGGCGAATGGTACTGTTTGGATGCTTTGCGTACATGTTTCTTAGACTATATAGAAGCAATATATACAATGATTTCAACCGTCTACCTGTTCCATTCATTGTTCTACTTGTCGAAATTTACAAATAATTTCCTTTAAAGGATTAACGATGGGGCTCGTTGTTCACTTAAACTTGAAGAACAAAAAATTGGCGAATGGTACTCTTTGGATGCTTTGCATATATATTTCTTAGACTATATAGAAGCAATATATACATTGATTTCAACCGTCTACCTGTTCCATTCATTGATCTACTTGTCGCAAGTTACAAATAATTTCCGTTAAAGTATTGACAATGGGGCTCGTAGTTCACTTAAACTTGAAGATCAAATAATTGGCGAATTGTACTGTTTGGATGATATGCAGATATGTTTCTTAGACTATATAGAAGCAATATATACAATGATTTCAACCGTCTACCTGTTCCATTCATTGTTCTACTTGTCGAAAGTTACAAATAATTTCCGATAAAGGATTAACCATCGGGGCTCATTGTTCACTTAAACTTGAAGAACAAAAAATTGGCGAATTGTACTGTTTGGATGCTTTGCATATATGTTTCTAAGACTATATAGAAGCAATATATACAATGATTTCAACCGTCTACCTGTTCCATTCATTGTTCTACTTGTCGAAATTTACAAATAATTTCCTTTAAAGGATTAACGATGGGGCTCGTTGTTCACTTAAACTTGAAGAACAAAAAATTGGCGAATGGTACTTTTGGATGCTTTGCATATATATTTCTTAGACTATATAGAAGCAATATATACATTGATTTCAACCGTCTACCTGTTCCATTCATTGATCTACTTGTCGCAAGTTACAAATAATTTCCGTTAAAGTATTGACAATGGGGCTCGTAGTTCACTTAAACTTGAAGATCAAATAATTGGCGAATTGTACTGTTTGGATGATATGCAGATATGTTTCTTAGACTATATAGAAGCAATATATACAATGATTTCAACCGTCTACCTGTTCCATTCATTGTTCTACTTGTCGAAAGTTACAAATAATTTCCGATAAAGGATTAACCATTGGGGCTCATTGTTCACTTAAACTTGAAGAACAAAAAATTGGCGAATTGTACTGTTCGGATGCTTTGCATATATGTTTCTTAGACTATATAGAAGCAATATTTACAAAGATTTCAACCGTCTACCTGTTCCATTCATTGTTCTACTTGTCGAAAGTTACAAATAATTTCCGATAAAGGATTAACAATGGGGCTCATTGTTCACTTAAACTTGAGGAACAAAAAATTGGCGAATCGTACTGTTTGGATGCTTTGCGTACATGTTTCTTAGACTATATAGAAGCAATATATACAAAGTTTTCAACCGTCTACCTGTTCCATTCATTGTTCTACTTGTCGAAAGTTACAAATAATTTCCGATAAAGGATTAACAATGGGGCTCGTAGTTCACTTAAACTTGGAGATCAAATAATTGGCGAATTGTACTGTTTGGATGATATGCAGATATGTTTCTTAGACTATATAGAAGCAATATATACAATGATTTCAACCGTCTACCTGTTCCATTCATTGTTCTACTTGTCGAAAGTTACAAATAATTTCCGATAAAGGATTAACCACTGGGGCTCATTGTTCACTTAAACTTGAAGAACAAAAAATTGGCGAATTGTACTGTTTGGATGCTTTGCATATATGTTTCTTAGACTATATAGAAGCAATATTTACAAAGATTTCAACCGTCTACCTGTTCCATTCATTGTTCTACTTGTCGAAAGTTACAAATAATTTCCGATAAAGGATTAACAATGGGGCTCGTAGTTCACTTAAACTTGGAGATCAAATAATTGGCGAATTGTACTGTTTGGATGATATGCAGATATGTTTCTTAGACTATATAGAAGCAATATTTACAAAGATTTCAACCGTCTACCTGTTCCATTCATTGTTCTACTTGTCGAAAGTTACAAATAATTTCCGATAAAGGATTAACAATGGGGCTCATTGTTCACTTAAACTTGAGGAACAAAAAATTGGCGAATCGTACTGTTTGGATGCTTTGCGTACATGTTTCTTAGACTATATAGAAGCAATATATACAAAGTTTTCAACCGTCTACCTGTTCCATTCATTGTTCTACTTGTCGAAAGTTACAAATAATTTCCGATAAAGGATTAACAATGGGGCTCGTAGTTCACTTAAACTTGGAGATCAAATAATTGGCGAATTGTACTGTTTGGATGATATGCAGATATGTTTCTTAGACTATATAGAAGCAATATATACAATGATTTCAACCGTCTACCTGTTCCATTCATTGTTCTACTTGTCGAAAGTTACAAATAATTTCCGATAAAGGATTAACCACTGGGGCTCATTGTTCACTTAAACTTGAAGAACAAAAAATTGGCGAATTGTACTGTTTGGATGCTTTGCATATATGTTTCTTAGACTATATAGAAGCAATATTTACAAAGATTTCAACCGTCTACCTGTTCCATTCATTGTTCTACTTGTCGAAAGTTACAAATAATTTCCGATAAAGGATTAACAATGGGGCTCATTGTTCACTTAAACTTGAGGAACAAAAAATTGGCGAATGGTACTGTTTGGATGCTTTGCGTACATGTTTCTTAGACTATATAGAAGCAATATATACAAAGTTTTCAACCGTCTACCTTTTCCATTCATTGTTCTACTTGTCGAAAGTTACAAATAATTTCCGATAAAGGATTAACAATGGGGCTCGTAGTTCACTTAAACTTGAAGATCAAATAATTGGCGAATTGTACTGTTTGGATGATATGCAGATATGTTTCTTAGACTATATAGAAGCAATATATACAATGATTTCAACCGTCTACCTGTTCCATTCATTGTTCTACTTGTCGAAAGTTACAAATAATTTCCGATAAAGGATTAACCATTGGGGCTCATTGTTCACTTAAACTTGAAGAACAAAAAATTGGCGAATTGTACTGTTTGGATGCTTTGCATATATGTTTCTTAGACTATATAGAAGCAATATTTACAAAGATTTCAACCGTCTACCTGTTCCATTCATTGTTCTACTTGTCGAAAGTTACAAATAATTTCCGATAAAGGATTAACAATGGGGCTCATTGTTCACTTAAACTTGAGGAACAAAAAATTGGCGAATGGTACTGTTTGGATGCTTTGCGTACATGTTTCTTAGACTATATAGAAGCAATATATACAAAGTTTTCAACCGTCTACCTGTTCCATTCATTGTTCTACTTGTCGAAAGTTACAAATAATTTCCGATAAAGGATTAACAATGGGGCTCATTTTTCACTTAACCTTGAAGAACAAAAAATTGGCGAATGGTACTGTTTGGATGCTTTGCATATATGTTTCTTAGACTATATAGAAGCAATATATACAAAGATTTCAACCGTCTACCTGTTCCATTCATTGTTCTATTTGTCGAAAATTACAAATAATTTCCGATAAAGGATTAACAATGGGGCTCGTAGTTCACTTAAACTTGAAGAACAAAAAAATTGGCGAATTGTACTGTTTGGATGATATGCAGATATGTTTCTTAGACTATATAGAAGCAATATATACAATGATTTCAACCGTCTACCTGTTCCATTCATTGTTCTACTTGTCGAAAGTTACAAATAATTTCCGATAAAGGATTAACAATGGGGCTCATTGTTCACTTAAACTTGAGGAACAAAAAATTGGCGAATGGTACTGTTTGGATGCTTTGCGTACATGTTTCTTAGACTATATAGAAGCAATATATACAAAGTTTTCAACCGTCTACCAGTTCTATTCATTGTTCTACTTGTAGAAAGTTACAAATAATTTCCGATAAAGGATTAACAATGGGGCTCATTTTTCACTTAAAGTTGAAGACCAAAAAATTGGCGAATGGTACTGTTTGGATGCTTTGCATATATGTTTCTAAGACTATATAGAAGCAATATATACAATGATTTCAACCGTCTACCTGTTCCATTCTTTGTTCTACTTGTCGAAATTTACAAATAATTTCCTTTAAAGGATTAACGATGGGGCTCGTTGTTCACTTAAACTTGAAGAACAAAAAATTGGCGAATGGTACTTTTGGATGCTTTGCATATATATTTCTTAGACTATATAGAAGCAATATATACATTGATTTCAACCGTCTACCTGTTCCATTCATTGATCTACTTGTCGCAAGTTACAAATAATTTCCGTTAAAGTATTAACAATGGGGCTCGTAGTTCACTTAAACTTGAAGATCAAATAATTGGCGAATTGTACTGTTTGGATGATATGCAGATATGTTTCTTAGACTATATAGAAGCAATATATACAATGATTTCAACCGTCTACCTGTTCCATTCATTGTTCTACTTGTCGAAAGTTACAAATAATTTCCGATAAAGGATTAACAATGGGGCTCATTGTTCACTTAAACTTGAGGCACAAAAAATTGGCGAATGGTACTGTTTGGATGCTTTGCGTACATGTTTCTTAGACTATATAGAAGCAATATATACAATGATTTCAACCGTCTACCTGTTCCATTCATTGTTCTACTTGTCGAAATTTACAAATAATTTCCTTTAAAGGATTAACGATGGGGCTCGTTGTTCACTTAAACTTGAAGAACAAAAAATTGGCGAATGGTACTCTTTGGATGCTTTGCATATATATTTCTTAGACTATATAGAAGCAATATATACATTGATTTCAACCGTCTACCTGTTCCATTCATTGATCTACTTGTCGCAAGTTACAAATAATTTCCGTTAAAGTATTGACAATGGGGCTCGTAGTTCACTTAAACTTGAAGATCAAATAATTGGCGAATTGTACTGTTTGGATGATATGCAGATATGTTTCTTAGACTATATAGAAGCAATATATACAATGATTTCAACCGTCTACCTGTTCCATTCATTGTTCTACTTGTCGAAAGTTACAAATAATTTCCGATAAAGGATTAACCATTGGGGCTCATTGTTCACTTAAACTTGAAGAACAAAAAATTGGCGAATTGTACTGTTCGGATGCTTTGCATATATGTTTCTTAGACTATATAGAAGCAATATTTACAAAGATTTCAACCGTCTACCTGTTCCATTCATTGTTCTACTTGTCGAAAGTTAGAAATAATTTCCGATAAAGGATTAACAATGGGGCTCATTGTTCACTTAAACTTGAGGAACAAAAAATTGGCGAATCGTACTGTTTGGATGCTTTGCGTACATGTTTCTTAGACTATATAGAAGCAATATATACAAAGTTTTCAACCGTCTACCTGTTCCATTCATTGTTCTACTTGTCGAAAGTTACAAATAATTTCCGATAAAGGATTAACAATGGGGCTCGTAGTTCACTTAAACTTGGAGATCAAATAATTGGCGAATTGTACTGTTTGGATGATATGCAGATATGTTTCTTAGACTATATAGAAGCAATATATACAATGATTTCAACCGTCTACCTGTTCCATTCATTGTTCTACTTGTCGAAAGTTACAAATAATTTCCGATAAAGGATTAACCACTGGGGCTCATTGTTCACCTAAACTTGAAGAACAAAAAATTGGCGAATTGTACTGTTTGGATGCTTTGCATATATGTTTCTTAGACTATATAGAAGCAATATTTACAAAGATTTCAACCGTCTACCTGTTCCATTCATTGTTCTACTTGTCGAAAGTTACAAATAATTTCCGATAAAGGATTAACAATGGGGCTCATTGTTCACTTAAACTTGAAGAACAAAAAATTGGCGAATTGTACTGTTTGGATGCTTTGCATATATGTCTCTTAGACTATTTAGAAGCAATATACAGAAAGATTTCACCTGTCTACCTGTACTATTCATTGTTCTACTTGTAGAAAGTTACAAATAATTTCCATTTCATGATTATCAATGGGGCTCGCTGTTCACTTAAAATTGAAGATCAAAAAATAGGCGATTGTTACTGTTTAGATGCTTTGCATATATGTTTCTTAGACGATATAGAAGTAATATATACAAAGATTTCAACCGTCTACCTGTTCCATTCATTGGTCTACTTGACGAAAGTTACAAATAATTTCCGATAAAGGATTAACCATTGTGTCTCAAAGTTCACTTAAACTTGAAGAACAAAAAATTGGCGAATGGTACTGTTTGGATGCTTTGCGTACATGTTTCTTAGACTATATGGAAGCAATATATACAAAGATTTCAACCGTCTACGTGTTCCAATCATTGTTCTACTTGTCGAAATTTACAAATAATTTCCTTTTAAGGATTAACAATGGGGCTCGTTGTTCACTTAAACTTGAAGAACAAAAAATTGGCGAATGGTACTGTTTGGATGCTTTGAATATATGTTTCTTATATTATATAAAAGCAATATATACAAATATTTCAACCGTCTACCTGTTCCATTCATTGTTCTACTTGTCGAAAATTACAAATAATTTCCGATAAAGGATTAACCATTGGGGCTCATTGTTCACTTAAAGTTGAAGACCAAAAAATTGGCGAATGGTACTGTTTGGTTGCTTTGAATATATGTTTCTTATATTATATAGAAGCAATATATACAAATATTTCAACCGTCTACCTGTTCCATTCATTGTTCTACTTGTAGAAAGTTACAAATAATTTCCATTTCATGATTATCAATGGGGCTCGCTGTTCACTTAAACTTGAAGATCAAAAAATTGGCGATTGTTACTGTTTAGATGCTTTGCATATATGTTTCTTAGACTATATAGAAGTAATATGTACAAAGATTTCAACCGTCTACCTGTTCCATTCATTGTTCTACTTGACGAAAGTTACAAATAATTTCCGATAAAGGATTAACCATTGGGGCTCAAAGTTCACTTAAACTTGAAGAACAAAAAATTGGCGAATGGTACTGTTTGGATGCTTTGCGTACATGTTTCTTAGACTATATGGAAGCAATATATACAAAGATTTCAACCGTCTACGTGTTCCAATCATTGTTCTACTTGTCGAAATTTACAAATAATTTCCTTTTAAGGATTAACAATGGGGCTCGTTGTTCACTTAAACTTGAAGAACAAAAAATTGGCGAATGGTACTGTTTGGATGCTTTGAATATATGTTTCTTATATTATATAAAAGCAATATATACAAATATTTCAACCGTCTACCTGTTCCATTCATTGTTCTACTTGTCGAAAATTACAAATAATTTCCGATAAAGGATTAACCATTGGGGCTCATTGTTCACTTAAAGTTGAAGACCAAAAAATTGGCGAATGGTACTGTTTGGTTGCTTTGAATATATGTTTCTTATATTATATAGAAGCAATATATACAAATATTTCAACCGTCTACCTGTTCCATTCATTGTTCTACTTGTCGAAAGTTACAAATAATTTCCGTTAAGGGATTAACAATGGGGATCGTAGTTTACTTAAACTTGAAGAACAAAAAATTGGCGAATTGTACTGTCTGGATGCTCTGCATATATGTTTCTTAGACTATATAGAAGCAATATATACAATGATTTCAACAGTCTACCTGTTCCATTCATTGTTCTACTTTTCGAAAAATACAAATAATTTCCTTTAAATGATTTACAATGGGGCTCGTTGTTCACTTAAACTTGAAGAACAAAAAATTGGCGAATGGTACTGTCTGGATGCTCTGCATATATGTTTCTTATACTATATAGAAGCAATAGATACAAAGATTTCAACCGCCTACCTGTTCCATTCAATGTTCTACTTGTCGAAAGTTACAAATAATTTCCGTTAAGGGATTAACAATGGGGATCGTAGTTTACTTAAACTTGAAGAACAAAAAATTGGCGAATTGTACTGTTTGGATGCTTTGCATATATGTTTCTTAGACTATATAGAAGCAATATATACAATGATTTCAACCGTCTACCTGTTCCATTCATTGTTCTACTTGTCGAAAGTTACAAATAATTTTCGTTAAGGGATTAACAATGGGGATCGTAGTTTACTTAAACTTGAAGAACAAAAAATTGGCGAATGTTACTGTTTAGATGCTTCGCATATAGGTTTCTTAGACTATATAGAAGCAACATATACAAAGATTTCAACCGTCTACCTGTTCTATTCATTGTTCATCTTGTCGAAAGTTACAAATAATTTCCGTTTCATGATTATCAATGGGCCTCGTTGTTCACTTAAACTTTCAGGACAAAAAATTGGCGACTGGTACTGTTTGGATGCTTTGCATATATGTTTCTTAGACTATATAGAAGCAATATATACAATGATTTCAACCGTCTACCTATTCCATTCATTGTTCTACTTGCCGAAATTTACAAATAATTTCCTTTAAAGGATTAACAATGGGGCTCGTAGTACACTTAAACTTGAAGAGCAAAAAATTGGCGAATTGTACTGTTTGGACGCTATGCATATATGTTTCTTAGACTATATAGAAGCAATATATACAATGATTTCAACCGTCTACCTATTCCATTCATTGTTCTACTTGCCGAAAGTTACAAATAATTTCCGATAAAGGATTAACAATGGGGCTCATTGTTCACTTAAACTTGAAGGACAAAAAATTGGCGAATGGTACTGTTTGGATGCTTTGCATATATGTTTCTTAGACTATATGGAAGCAATATATACAAAGATTTCAACCGTCTACCTGTTCCATTCATTGTTCTACTTGTCGAAATTTACAAATAATTTCCTTTAAAGGATTAACAATGGGGCTCGTAGTTCACTTAAACTTGAAGATCAAATAATTGGCGAATTGTACTGTTTGGATGATATGCAGATATGTTTCTTAGACTATATAGAAGCAATATTTACAAAGATTTCAACCGTCTACCTGTTCCATTCATTGTTCTACTTGTCGAAAGTTACAAATAATTTCCGATAAAGGATTAACAATGGGGCTCGTAGTTCACTTAAACTTGAAGATCAAATAATTGGCGAATTGTACTGTTTGGATGATACGCAGATATGTTTCTTAGACTATATAGAAGCAATATATAGAAGGATTTCACCCGTCTACCTGTTCCATTCATTGTTCTACTTGTCGAAAGTTACAAATAATTTCCGATAAAGGATTAACAATGGCTCTCATTGTTCACTTAAACTTGAGGAACAAAAAATTGGCGAATGGTACTGTTTGGATGCTTTGCATATATGTTTCTTAGACTATATAGAAGCAATATTTACAAAGATTTCAACCGTCTACCTGTTCCATTCATTGTTCTACTTGTCGAAATTTACAAATAATTTCTTTTAAAGGATTAACAATGGGGCTCGTAGTTCACTTAAACTTGAAGAACAAAAAATTGGCGAATGGTACTGTTTGGATGCTTTGCATATATGATTCTTAGATTATATAGAAGCAATATATACAAAGATTTCGACCGTCTACCTGTTCCATTCATTGTTCTACTTGTCGAAATTTACAAATAATTTCCTTTAAAGGATTAACAATGGGGCTCGTTGTTCACTTAAACTTGAAGAACAATAAATTGGCGAATTGTACTGTTTGGATGCTTTGCATATATGTTTCTTAGACTATATAGAAGCAATATTTACAAAGATTTCAACCGTCTACCTGTTCCATTCATTGTTCTACTTGTCGAAAGTTACAAATAATTTCCGATAAAGGATTAACAATGGGGCTCATTGTTCACTTAAACTTGAGGAACAAAAAATTGGCGAATGGTACTGTTTGGATGCTTTGCGTACATGTTTCTTAGACTATATAGAAGCAATATATACAAAGTTTTCAACCGTATACCTGTTCCATTCATTGTTCTACTTGTCGAAAGTTACAAATAATTTCCGATAAAGGATTAACAATGGGGCTCATTTTTCACTTAACCTTGGAGAACAAAAAATTGGCGAATGGTACTGTTTGGATGCTTTGCATATATGTTTCTTAGACTATATAGAAGCAATATATACAAAGATTTCAACCGTCTACCTGTTCCATTCATTGTTCTATTTGTCGAAAATTACAAATAATTTCCGATAAAGGATTAACAATGGGGCTCGTAGTTCACTTAAACTTGAAGAACAAAAAATTGGCAAATTGTACTGTTTGGACGCTATGCATATATGTTTCTTAGACTATATAGAAGCAATATATACAAAGTTTTCAACCGTCTACCTGTTCCATTCATTGTTCTACTTGTCGAAAGTTACAAATAATTTCCGATAAAGGATTAACAATGGGGCTCGTAGTTCACTTAAACTTGGAGATCAAATAATTGGCGAATTGTACTGTTTGGATGATATGCAGATATGTTTCTTAGACTATATAGAAGCAATATATACAATGATTTCAACCGTCTACCTGTTCCATTCATTGTTCTACTTGTCGAAAGTTACAAATAATTTCCGATAAAGGATTAACCACTGGGGCTCATTGTTCACTTAAACTTGAAGAACAAAAAATTGGCGAATTGTACTGTTTGGATGCTTTGCATATATGTTTCTTAGACTATATAGAAGCAATATTTACAAAGATTTCAACCGTCTACCTGTTCCATTCATTGTTCTACTTGTCGAAAGTTACAAATAATTTCCGATAAAGGATTAACAATGGGGCTCATTGTTCACTTAAACTTGAGGAACAAAAAATTGGCGAATGGTACTGTTTGGATGCTTTGCGTACATGTTTCTTAGACTATATAGAAGCAATATATACAAAGTTTTCAACCGTCTACCTTTTCCATTCATTGTTCTACTTGTCGAAAGTTACAAATAATTTCCGATAAAGGATTAACAATGGGGCTCGTAGTTCACTTAAACTTGAAGATCAAATAATTGGCGAATTGTACTGTTTGGATGATATGCAGATATGTTTCTTAGACTATATAGAAGCAATATATACAATGATTTCAACCGTCTACCTGTTCCATTCATTGTTCTACTTGTCGAAAGTTACAAATAATTTCCGATAAAGGATTAACCATTGGGGCTCATTGTTCACTTAAACTTGAAGAACAAAAAATTGGCGAATTGTACTGTTTGGATGCTTTGCATATATGTTTCTTAGACTATATAGAAGCAATATTTACAAAGATTTCAACCGTCTACCTGTTCCATTCATTGTTCTACTTGTCGAAAGTTACAAATAATTTCCGATAAAGGATTAACAATGGGGCTCATTGTTCACTTAAACTTGAGGAACAAAAAATTGGCGAATGGTACTGTTTGGATGCTTTGCGTACATGTTTCTTAGACTATATAGAAGCAATATATACAAAGTTTTCAACCGTCTACCTGTTCCATTCATTGTTCTACTTGTCGAAAGTTACAAATAATTTCCGATAAAGGATTAACAATGGGGCTCATTTTTCACTTAACCTTGAAGAACAAAAAATTGGCGAATGGTACTGTTTGGATGCTTTGCATATATGTTTCTTAGACTATATAGAAGCAATATATACAAAGATTTCAACCGTCTACCTGTTCCATTCATTGTTCTATTTGTCGAAAATTACAAATAATTTCCGATAAAGGATTAACAATGGGGCTCGTAGTTCTCACTTAAACTTGAGGAACAAAAAATTGCGAATGGTACTGTTTGGATGCTTTGCGTACATGTTTCTTAGACTATATAGAAGCAATATATACAAAGTTTTCAACCGTCTACCAGTTCTATTCATTGTTCTACTTGTAGAAAGTTACAAATAATTTCCGATAAAGGATTAACAATGGCTCAGTGTATTCACTTAAACTTGAGGACCAAAAAATTGGCGAATGGTACTGTTTGGATGCTTTGCGTACATGTTTCTTAGACTATATAGAAGCAATATATACAAAGTTTTCAACCGTCTACCAGTTCTATTCATTGTTCTACTTGTAGAAAGTTACAAATAATTTCCGATAAAGGATTAACAATGGGGCTCATTTTTCACTTAAAGTTGAAGACCAAAAAATTGGCGAATGGTACTGTTTGGATGCTTTGCATATATGTTTCTAAGACTATATAGAAGCAATATATACAATGATTTCAACCGTCTACCTGTTCCATTCTTTGTTCTACTTGTCGAAATTTACAAATAATTTCCTTTAAAGGATTAACGATGGGGCTCGTTGTTCACTTAAACTTGAAGAACAAAAAATTGGCGAATGGTACTTTTGGATGCTTTGCATATATATTTCTTAGACTATATAGAAGCAATATATACATTGATTTCAACCGTCTACCTGTTCCATTCATTGATCTACTTGTCGCAAGTTACAAATAATTTCCGTTAAAGTATTAACAATGGGGCTCGTAGTTCACTTAAACTTGAAGATCAAATAATTGGCGAATTGTACTGTTTGGATGATATGCAGATATGTTTCTTAGACTATATAGAAGCAATATATACAATGATTTCAACCGTCTACCTGTTCCATTCATTGTTCTACTTGTCGAAAGTTACAAATAATTTCCGATAAAGGATTAACAATGGGGCTCATTGTTCACTTAAACTTGAGGCACAAAAAATTGGCGAATGGTACTGTTTGGATGCTTTGCGTACATGTTTCTTAGACTATATAGAAGCAATATATACAATGATTTCAACCGTCTACCTGTTCCATTCATTGTTCTACTTGTCGAAATTTACAAATAATTTCCTTTAAAGGATTAACGATGGGGCTCGTTGTTCACTTAAACTTGAAGAACAAAAAATTGGCGAATGGTACTCTTTGGATGCTTTGCATATATATTTCTTAGACTATATAGAAGCAATATATACATTGATTTCAACCGTCTACCTGTTCCATTCATTGATCTACTTGTCGCAAGTTACAAATAATTTCCGTTAAAGTATTGACAATGGGGCTCGTAGTTCACTTAAACTTGAAGATCAAATAATTGGCGAATTGTACTGTTTGGATGATATGCAGATATGTTTCTTAGACTATATAGAAGCAATATATACAATGATTTCAACCGTCTACCTGTTCCATTCATTGTTCTACTTGTCGAAAGTTACAAATAATTTCCGATAAAGGATTAACCATTGGGGCTCATTGTTCACTTAAACTTGAAGAACAAAAAATTGGCGAATTGTACTGTTCGGATGCTTTGCATATATGTTTCTTAGACTATATAGAAGCAATATTTACAAAGATTTCAACCGTCTACCTGTTCCATTCATTGTTCTACTTGTCGAAAGTTAGAAATAATTTCCGATAAAGGATTAACAATGGGGCTCATTGTTCACTTAAACTTGAGGAACAAAAAATTGGCGAATCGTACTGTTTGGATGCTTTGCGTACATGTTTCTTAGACTATATAGAAGCAATATATACAAAGTTTTCAACCGTCTACCTGTTCCATTCATTGTTCTACTTGTCGAAAGTTACAAATAATTTCCGATAAAGGATTAACAATGGGGCTCGTAGTTCACTTAAACTTGGAGATCAAATAATTGGCGAATTGTACTGTTTGGATGATATGCAGATATGTTTCTTAGACTATATAGAAGCAATATATACAATGATTTCAACCGTCTACCTGTTCCATTCATTGTTCTACTTGTCGAAAGTTACAAATAATTTCCGATAAAGGATTAACCACTGGGGCTCATTGTTCACCTAAACTTGAAGAACAAAAAATTGGTGAATTGTACTGTTTGGATGCTTTGCATATATGTTTCTTAGACTATATAGAAGCAATATATACAAAGTTTTCAACCGTCTACCTGTTCCATTCATTGTTCTACTTGTCGAAAGTTACAAATAATTTCCGATAAAGGATTAACAATGGGGCTCATTTTTCACTTAACCTTGAAGAACAAAAAATTGGCGAATGGTACTGTTTGGATGCTTTGCATATATGTTTCTTAGACTATATAGAAGCAATATATACAAAGATTTCAACCGTCTACCTGTTCCATTCATTGTTCTATTTGTCGAAAATTACAAATAATTTCCGATAAAGGATTAACAATGGGGCTCGTAGTTCACTTAAACTTGAAGAACAAAAAAATTGGCGAATTGTACTGTTTGGATGATATGCAGATATGTTTCTTAGACTATATAGAAGCAATATATACAATGATTTCAACCGTCTACCTGTTCCATTCATTGTTCTACTTGTCGAAAGTTACAAATAATTTCCGATAAAGGATTAACAATGGGGCTCATTGTTCACTTAAACTTGAGGAACAAAAAATTGGCGAATGGTACTGTTTGGATGCTTTGCGTACATGTTTCTTAGACTATATAGAAGCAATATATACAAAGTTTTCAACCGTCTACCAGTTCTATTCATTGTTCTACTTGTAGAAAGTTACAAATAATTTCCGATAAAGGATTAACAATGGGGCTCATTTTTCACTTAAAGTTGAAGACCAAAAAATTGGCGAATGGTACTGTTTGGATGCTTTGCATATATGTTTCTAAGACTATATAGAAGCAATATATACAATGATTTCAACCGTCTACCTGTTCCATTCTTTGTTCTACTTGTCGAAATTTACAAATAATTTCCTTTAAAGGATTAACGATGGGGCTCGTTGTTCACTTAAACTTGAAGAACAAAAAATTGGCGAATGGTACTTTTGGATGCTTTGCATATATATTTCTTAGACTATATAGAAGCAATATATACATTGATTTCAACCGTCTACCTGTTCCATTCATTGATCTACTTGTCGCAAGTTACAAATAATTTCCGTTAAAGTATTAACAATGGGGCTCGTAGTTCACTTAAACTTGAAGATCAAATAATTGGCGAATTGTACTGTTTGGATGATATGCAGATATGTTTCTTAGACTATATAGAAGCAATATATACAATGATTTCAACCGTCTACCTGTTCCATTCATTGTTCTACTTGTCGAAAGTTACAAATAATTTCCGATAAAGGATTAACAATGGGGCTCATTGTTCACTTAAACTTGAGGCACAAAAAATTGGCGAATGGTACTGTTTGGATGCTTTGCGTACATGTTTCTTAGACTATATAGAAGCAATATATACAATGATTTCAACCGTCTACCTGTTCCATTCATTGTTCTACTTGTCGAAATTTACAAATAATTTCCTTTAAAGGATTAACGATGGGGCTCGTTGTTCACTTAAACTTGAAGAACAAAAAATTGGCGAATGGTACTCTTTGGATGCTTTGCATATATATTTCTTAGACTATATAGAAGCAATATATACATTGATTTCAACCGTCTACCTGTTCCATTCATTGATCTACTTGTCGCAAGTTACAAATAATTTCCGTTAAAGTATTGACAATGGGGCTCGTAGTTCACTTAAACTTGAAGATCAAATAATTGGCGAATTGTACTGTTTGGATGATATGCAGATATGTTTCTTAGACTATATAGAAGCAATATATACAATGATTTCAACCGTCTACCTGTTCCATTCATTGTTCTACTTGTCGAAAGTTACAAATAATTTCCGATAAAGGATTAACCATTGGGGCTCATTGTTCACTTAAACTTGAAGAACAAAAAATTGGCGAATTGTACTGTTCGGATGCTTTGCATATATGTTTCTTAGACTATATAGAAGCAATATTTACAAAGATTTCAACCGTCTACCTGTTCCATTCATTGTTCTACTTGTCGAAAGTTAGAAATAATTTCCGATAAAGGATTAACAATGGGGCTCATTGTTCACTTAAACTTGAGGAACAAAAAATTGGCGAATCGTACTGTTTGGATGCTTTGCGTACATGTTTCTTAGACTATATAGAAGCAATATATACAAAGTTTTCAACCGTCTACCTGTTCCATTCATTGTTCTACTTGTCGAAAGTTACAAATAATTTCCGATAAAGGATTAACAATGGGGCTCGTAGTTCACTTAAACTTGGAGATCAAATAATTGGCGAATTGTACTGTTTGGATGATATGCAGATATGTTTCTTAGACTATATAGAAGCAATATATACAATGATTTCAACCGTCTACCTGTTCCATTCATTGTTCTACTTGTCGAAAGTTACAAATAATTTCCGATAAAGGATTAACCACTGGGGCTCATTGTTCACCTAAACTTGAAGAACAAAAAATTGGTGAATTGTACTGTTTGGATGCTTTGCATATATGTTTCTTAGACTATATAGAAGCAATATTTACAAAGATTTCAACCGTCTACCTGTTCCATTCATTGTTCTACTTGTCGAAAGTTACAAATAATTTCCGATAAAGGATTAACAATGGGGCTCATTGTTCACTTAAACTTGAAGAACAAAAAATTGGCGAATTGTACTGTTTGGATGCTTTGCATATATGTCTCTTAGACTATTTAGAAGCAATATACAGAAAGATTTCACCTGTCTACCTGTACTATTCATTGTTCTACTTGTAGAAAGTTACAAATAATTTCCATTTCATGATTATCAATGGGGCTCGCTGTTCACTTAAACTTGAAGATCAAAAAATAGGCGATTGTTACTGTTTAGATGCTTTGCATATATGTTTCTTAGACGATATAGAAGTAATATATACAAAGATTTCAACCGTCTACCTGTTCCATTCATTGGTCTACTTGACGAAAGTTACAAATAATTTCCGATAAAGGATTAACCATTGTGTCTCAAAGTTCACTTAAACTTGAAGAACAAAAAATTGGCGAATGGTACTGTTTGGATGCTTTGCGTACATGTTTCTTAGACTATATGGAAGCAATATATACAAAGATTTCAACCGTCTACGTGTTCCAATCATTGTTCTACTTGTCGAAATTTACAAATAATTTCCTTTTAAGGATTAACAATGGGGCTCGTTGTTCACTTAAACTTGAAGAACAAAAAATTGGCGAATGGTACTGTTTGGATGCTTTGAATATATGTTTCTTATATTATATAAAAGCAATATATACAAATATTTCAACCGTCTACCTGTTCCATTCATTGTTCTACTTGTCGAAAATTACAAATAATTTCCGATAAAGGATTAACCATTGGGGCTCATTGTTCACTTAAAGTTGAAGACCAAAAAATTGGCGAATGGTACTGTTTGGTTGCTTTGAATATATGTTTCTTATATTATATAGAAGCAATATATACAAATATTTCAACCGTCTACCTGTTCCATTCATTGTTCTACTTGTAGAAAGTTACAAATAATTTCCATTTCATGATTATCAATGGGGCTCGCTGTTCACTTAAACTTGAAGATCAAAAAATTGGCGATTGTTACTGTTTAGATGCTTTGCATATATGTTTCTTAGACTATATAGAAGTAATATGTACAAAGATTTCAACCGTCTACCTGTTCCATTCATTGTTCTACTTGACGAAAGTTACAAATAATTTCCGATAAAGGATTAACCATTGGGGCTCAAAGTTCACTTAAACTTGAAGAACAAAAAATTGGCGAATGGTACTGTTTGGATGCTTTGCGTACATGTTTCTTAGACTATATGGAAGCAATATATACAAAGATTTCAACCGTCTACGTGTTCCAATCATTGTTCTACTTGTCGAAATTTACAAATAATTTCCTTTTAAGGATTAACAATGGGGCTCGTTGTTCACTTAAACTTGAAGAACAAAAAATTGGCGAATGGTACTGTTTGGATGCTTTGAATATATGTTTCTTATATTATATAAAAGCAATATATACAAATATTTCAACCGTCTACCTGTTCCATTCATTGTTCTACTTGTCGAAAATTACAAATAATTTCCGATAAAGGATTAACCATTGGGGCTCATTCTTCACTTAAAGTTGAAGACCAAAAAATTGGCGAATGGTACTGTTTGGTTGCTTTGAATATATGTTTCTTATATTATATAGAAGCAATATATACAAATATTTCAACCGTCTACCTGTTCCATTCATTGTTCTACTTGTCGAAAGTTACAAATAATTTCCGTTAAGGGATTAACAATGGGGATCGTAGTTTACTTAAACTTGAAGAACAAAAAATTGGCGAATTGTACTGTCTGGATGCTCTGCATATATGTTTCTTAGACTATATAGAAGCAATATATACAATGATTTCAACAGTCTACCTGTTCCATTCATTGTTCTACTTTTCGAAAAATACAAATAATTTCCTTTAAATGATTTACAATGGGGCTCGTTGTTCACTTAAACTTGAAGAACAAAAAATTGGCGAATGGTACTGTCTGGATGCTCTGCATATATGTTTCTTATACTATATAGAAGCAATAGATACAAAGATTTCAACCGCCTACCTGTTCCATTCAATGTTCTACTTGTCGAAAGTTACAAATAATTTCCGTTAAGGGATTAACAATGGGGATCGTAGTTTACTTAAACTTGAAGAACAAAAAATTGGCGAATTGTACTGTTTGGATGCTTTGCATATATGTTTCTTAGACTATATAGAAGCAATATATACAATGATTTCAACCGTCTACCTGTTCCATTCATTGTTCTACTTGTCGAAAGTTACAAATAATTTTCGTTAAGGGATTAACAATGGGGATCGTAGTTTACTTAAACTTGAAGAACAAAAAATTGGCGAATGTTACTGTTTAGATGCTTCGCATATAGGTTTCTTAGACTATATAGAAGCAACATATACAAAGATTTCAACCGTCTACCTGTTCTATTCATTGTTCATATTGTCGAAAGTTACAAATAATTTCCGTTTCATGATTATCAATGGGCCTCGTTGTTCACTTAAACTTTCAGGACAAAAAATTGGCGACTGGTACTGTTTGGATGCTTTGCATATATGTTTCTTAGACTATATAGAAGCAATATATACAATGATTTCAACCGTCTACCTATTCCATTCATTGTTCTACTTGCCGAAATTTACAAATAATTTCCTTTAAAGGATTAACAATGGGGCTCGTAGTACACTTAAACTTGAAGAGCAAAAAATTGGCGAATTGTACTGTTTGGACGCTATGCATATATGTTTCTTAGACTATATAGAAGCAATATATACAATGATTTCAACCGTCTACCTATTCCATTCATTGTTCTACTTGCCGAAAGTTACAAATAATTTCCGATAAAGGATTAACAATGGGGCTCATTGTTCACTTAAACTTGAAGGACAAAAAATTGGCGAATGGTACTGTTTGGATGCTTTGCATATATGTTTCTTAGACTATATGGAAGCAATATATACAAAGATTTCAACCGTCTACCTGTTCCATTCATTGTTCTACTTGTCGAAATTTACAAATAATTTCCTTTAAAGGATTAACAATGGGGCTCGTAGTTCACTTAAACTTGAAGATCAAATAATTGGCGAATTGTACTGTTTGGATGATATGCAGATATGTTTCTTAGACTATATAGAAGCAATATTTACAAAGATTTCAACCGTCTACCTGTTCCATTCATTGTTCTACTTGTCGAAAGTTACAAATAATTTCCGATAAAGGATTAACAATGGGGCTCGTAGTTCACTTAAACTTGAAGATCAAATAATTGGCGAATTGTACTGTTTGGATGATACGCAGATATGTTTCTTAGACTATATAGAAGCAATATATAGAAGGATTTCACCCGTCTACCTGTTCCATTCATTGTTCTACTTGTCGAAAGTTACAAATAATTTCCGATAAAGGATTAACAATGGCTCTCATTGTTCACTTAAACTTGAGGAACAAAAAATTGGCGAATGGTACTGTTTGGATGCTTTGCATATATGTTTCTTAGACTATATAGAAGCAATATTTACAAAGATTTCAACCGTCTACCTGTTCCATTCATTGTTCTACTTGTCGAAATTTACAAATAATTTCTTTTAAAGGATTAACAATGGGGCTCGTAGTTCACTTAAACTTGAAGAACAAAAAATTGGCGAATGGTACTGTTTGGATGCTTTGCATATATGATTCTTAGATTATATAGAAGCAATATATACAAAGATTTCGACCGTCTACCTGTTCCATTCATTGTTCTACTTGTCGAAATTTACAAATAATTTCCTTTAAAGGATTAACAATGGGGCTCGTTGTTCACTTAAACTTGAAGAACAATAAATTGGCGAATTGTACTGTTTGGATGCTTTGCATATATGTTTCTTAGACTATATAGAAGCAATATTTACAAAGATTTCAACCGTCTACCTGTTCCATTCATTGTTCTACTTGTCGAAAGTTACAAATAATTTCCGATAAAGGATTAACAATGGGGCTCATTGTTCACTTAAACTTGAGGAACAAAAAATTGGCGAATGGTACTGTTTGGATGCTTTGCGTACATGTTTCTTAGACTATATAGAAGCAATATATACAAAGTTTTCAACCGTCTACCTGTTCCATTCATTGTTCTACTTGTCGAAAGTTACAAATAATTTCCGATAAAGGATTAACAATGGGGCTCATTTTTCACTTAACCTTGGAGAACAAAAAATTGGCGAATGGTACTGTTTGGATGCTTTGCATATATGTTTCTTAGACTATATAGAAGCAATATATACAAAGATTTCAACCGTCTACCTGTTCCATTCATTGTTCTATTTGTCGAAAATTACAAATAATTTCCGATAAAGGATTAACAATGGGGCTCGTAGTTCACTTAAACTTGAAGAACAAAAAAATTGGCGAATTGTACTGTTTGGATGCTTTGCATATATGTTTCTTAGACTATATAGAAGCAATATATAGAAGGATTTCACCCGTCTACCTGTTCCAATCATTGTTCTACTTGTCGAAATTTAGAAATAATTTCCCTTTCATGATTATCAATGGGGCTCGTAGTTCACTTAAACTTGAAGATCAAATAATTGGCGAATTGTACTGTTTGGATGATATGCAGATATGTTTCTTAGACTATATAGATGCAATATATAGAAGGATTTCACCCGTCTACCTGTTCCATTCATTGTTCTACTTGTCGAAAGTTACAAATAATTTCCGATAAAGGATTAACAATGGGGCACATTGTTCACTTAAACTTGTAGAACAAAAAATTGGCGAATTGTACTGTCTGGATGCTCTGCATATATGTTTCTTAGACTATATAGAAGCAATATATACAATGATTTCAACAGTCTACCTGTTCCATTCATTGTTCTACTTTTCGAAAAGTACAAATAATTTCCTTTAAATGATTTACAATGGGGCTCGTTGTTCACTTAAACTTGAAGAACAAAAAATTGGCGAATGGTACTGTTTGGATGCTTTGCATATATGTTTCGTAGACTATATAGAAGCAATATATACAATGACTTCAACCGTCTACATGATCCATTCATTGTTCTACTTGTCGATATTTACAAATAATTTCCGATAAAGGATTAACAATGGGGCTCATTGTTCACTTAAAGTTGAAGACCAAAAAATTGGCGAATGGTACTGTTTGGATGCTTTGCATATATGTTTCATAGACTATTTAGAAGCAATATATAGAAAGATTTCACCCGTCTACCTGTACTATTCATTGTTCTACTTGTAGAAAGTTACAAATAATTTCCATTTCATGATTATCAATGGGGCTCGCTGTTCACTTAAACTTGAAGATCAAAAAATTGGCGATTGTTACTGTTTAGATGCTTTGCATATATGTTTCTTAGATTATATAGATGCAATATATACAAAGATTTCAACCGTCTACCTGTTCCATTCATTGTTCTACTTGTCGAAAGTTACAAATAATTTCCGATAAAGGATTAACCATTGGGGCTCATTGTTAACTTAAACTTGAAGAACAAAAAATTGGCGAATGGTACTGTTTGGATGCTTTGCGTACATGTTTCTTAGACTATATGGAAGCAATATATACAAAGATTTCAACCGTCTACGTGTTCCAATCATTGTTCTACTTGTCGAAATTTAGAAATAATTTCCTTTAAAGGATTAACAATGGGGCTCGTAGTTCACTTAAACTTGAAGAACAAAAAATTGGCGAATGGTACTGTTTGGATGCTTTGCATATATGGTTCTTAGACTATATAGACGCAATATATACTAAGATTTCAACCGTCTACCTGTTCCATTCATTGTTCTACTTGTCGAAATTTACAAATAATTTCCTTTAAAGGATTAACAATGGGGCTCGTTGTTCACTTAAACTTGAAGAACAATAAATTGGCGAATTGTACTGTTTGGATGCTTTGCATATATGTTTCTTCGACTATATAGAAGCAATATATACAATGATTTCAACAGTCTACCTGTTCCATTCATTGTTCTACTTGTCGAAATTTACAAATAATTTCCTTTAAAGGATTAACAATGGGGCTCGTAGTTCACTTAAACTTGAAGAACAAAAAATTGGCGAATTGTACTGTTTGGATTCTTTGCATATATGTTTCTTAGACTATTTAGAAGCAATATATACATTGATTTCAACCGGCTACCTGTTCCATTCATTGTTCTACTTGTCGCAAGTTACAAATAATTTCAGTTAAAGTATTAACAATGGAGCTCGTAGTTCACTTAAACTTGAAGATCAAATAATTGGCGAATTGTACTGTTTGGACGCTTTGCATATATGTTTCTTAGACTATATAGAAGCAATATATACAATGATTTCAACAGTCTACCTGTTCCATTCATTGTTCTACTTGTCGAAATTTACAAATAATTTCTTTTAAAGGATTAACAATGGGGCTCGTAGTTCACTTAAACTTGAAGAACAAAAAATTGGCGAATGGTACTGTTTGGATGCTTTGCATATATGTTTCTTAGATTATATAGAAGCAACATATACAAAGATTTCACCTGTCTACCTGTACTATTCATTGTTCTACTTGTAGAAAGTTACAAATAATTTCCATTTCATGATTATCAATGGGGCTCGCTGTTCACTTAAACTTGAAGGTCAAAAAATTGGCGATTGTTACTGTTTAGATGCTTTGCATATATGTTTCTTAGACTATTTAGAAGCAATATATAAAAAGATTTCAACCGTCTACCAGTTCCATTCATTGTTCTACTTGTCGAAAGTTACAAATAATTTCCGATAAAGGATTAACAATGGGGCACATTGTTCACTTAAACTTGTAGAACAAAAAATTGGCGAATTGTACTGTTTGGATGCTTTGCATATATGTTTCATAGACTATTTAGAAGCAATATATAGAAAGATTTCACCCGTCTACCTGTACTATTCATTGTTCTACTTGTAGAAAGTTACAAATAATTTCCATTTCATGATTATCAATGGGGCTCGTTGTTCACTTAAACTTGAAGAACAAAAAATTGGCAAATTGTACTGTTTGGATGATTTGCATATATGTTTCTTAGACTATATAGAAGCAATATATACAATGATTTCAACCGTCTACCTGTTCCATTCATTTTTCAACTTGTCGAAATTTACAAATAATTTCCTTTAAAGGATTAACAATGGGGCTCGTAGTTCACTTTAACATGAAGAACAAAAAATTGGCGAATTGTATTGTTTGGATTCTTTGCATATATGTTTCTTAGACTATATAGAAGCAATATTTACAAAGATTTCAACCGTCTACCTGTTCCATTCATTGTTCTACTTGTCGAAAGTTACAAATAATTTCCGATAAAGGATTAACAATGGGGCTCATTGTTCACTTAAACTTGAGGAACAAAAAATTGGCGAATGGTACTGTTTGGATGCTTTGCGTACATGTTTCTTAGACTATATAGAAGCAATATATACAAAGTTTTCAACCGTCTACCTGTTCCATTCATTGTTCTACTTGTCGAAAGTTACAAATAATTTCCGATAAAGGATTAACAATGGGGCTCATTTTTCACTTAACCTTGGAGAACAAAAAATTGGCGAATGGTACTGTTTGGATGCTTTGCATATATGTTTCTTAGACTATATAGAAGCAATATATACAAAGATTTCAACCGTCTACCTGTTCCATTCATTGTTCTATTTGTCGAAAATTACAAATAATTTCCGATAAAGGATTAACAATGGGGCTCGTAGTTCACTTAAACTTGAAGAACAAAAAAATTGGCGAATTGTACTGTTTGGATGCTTTGCATATATGTTTCTTAGACTATATAGAAGCAATATATAGAAGGATTTCACCCGTCTACCTGTTCCAATCATTGTTCTACTTGTCGAAATTTAGAAATAATTTCCCTTTCATGATTATCAATGGGGCTCGTAGTTCACTTAAACTTGAAGATCAAATAATTGGCGAATTGTACTGTTTGGATGATATGCAGATATGTTTCTTAGACTATATAGAAGCAATATATAGAAGGATTTCACCCGTCTACCTGTTCCATTCATTGTTCTACTTGTCGAAAGTTACAAATAATTTCCGATAAAGGATTAACAATGGGGCACATTGTTCACTTAAACTTGTAGAACAAAAAATTGGCGAATTGTACTGTCTGGATGCTCTGCATATATGTTTCTTAGACTATATAGAAGCAATATATACAATGATTTCAACAGTCTACCTGTTCCATTCATTGTTCTACTTTTCGAAAAATACAAATAATTTCCTTTAAATGATTTACAATGGGGCTCGTTGTTCACTTAAACTTGAAGAACAAAAAATTGGCGAATGGTACTGTTTGGATGCTTTGCATATATGTTTCGTAGACTATATAGAAGCAATATATACAATGACTTCAACCGTCTACATGATCCATTCATTGTTCTACTTGTCGATATTTACAAATAATTTCCGATAAAGGATTAACAATGGGGCTCATTGTTCACTTAAAGTTGAAGACCAAAAAATTGGCGAATGGTACTGTTTGGATGCTTTGCATATATGTTTCATAGACTATTTAGAAGCAATATATAGAAAGATTTCACCCGTCTACCTGTACTATTCATTGTTCTACTTGTAGAAAGTTACAAATAATTTCCATTTCATGATTATCAATGGGGCTCGCTGTTCACTTAAACTTGAAGATCAAAAAATTGGCGATTGTTACTGTTTAGATGCTTTGCATATATGTTTCTTAGATTATATAGATGCAATATATACAAAGATTTCAACCGTCTACCTGTTCCATTCATTGTTCTACTTGTCGAAAGTTACAAATAATTTCCGATAAAGGATTAACCATTGGGGCTCATTGTTAACTTAAACTTGAAGAACAAAAAATTGGCGAATGGTACTGTTTGGATGCTTTGCGTACATGTTTCTTAGACTATATGGAAGCAATATATACAAAGATTTCAACCGTCTACGTGTTCCAATCATTGTTCTACTTGTCGAAATTTAGAAATAATTTCCTTTAAAGGATTAACAATGGGGCTCGTAGTTCACTTAAACTTGAAGAACAAAAAATTGGCGAATGGTACTGTTTGGATGCTTTGCATATATGGTTCTTAGACTATATAGACGCAATATATACTAAGATTTCAACCGTCTACCTGTTCCATTCATTGTTCTACTTGTCGAAATTTACAAATAATTTCCTTTAAAGGATTAACAATGGGGCTCGTTGTTCACTTAAACTTGAAGAACAATAAATTGGCGAATTGTACTGTTTGGATGCTTTGCATATATGTTTCTTCGACTATATAGAAGCAATATATACAATGATTTCAACAGTCTACCTGTTCCATTCATTGTTCTACTTGTCGAAATTTACAAATAATTTCCTTTAAAGGATTAACAATGGGGCTCGTAGTTCACTTAAACTTGAAGAACAAAAAATTGGCGAATTGTACTGTTTGGATTCTTTGCATATATGTTTCTTAGACTATTTAGAAGCAATATATACATTGATTTCAACCGGCTACCTGTTCCATTCATTGTTCTACTTGTCGCAAGTTACAAATAATTTCAGTTAAAGTATTAACAATGGAGCTCGTAGTTCACTTAAACTTGAAGATCAAATAATTGGCGAATTGTACTGTTTGGACGCTTTGCATATATGTTTCTTAGACTATATAGAAGCAATATATACAATGATTTCAACAGTCTACCTGTTCCATTCATTGTTCTACTTGTCGAAATTTACAAATAATTTCTTTTAAAGGATTAACAATGGGGCTCGTAGTTCACTTAAACTTGAAGAACAAAAAATTGGCGAATGGTACTGTTTGGATGCTTTGCATATATGTTTCTTAGATTATATAGAAGCAACATATACAAAGATTTCACCTGTCTACCTGTACTATTCATTGTTCTACTTGTAGAAAGTTACAAATAATTTCCATTTCATGATTATCAATGGGGCTCGCTGTTCACTTAAACTTGAAGGTCAAAAAATTGGCGATTGTTACTGTTTAGATGCTTTGCATATATGTTTCTTAGACTATTTAGAAGCAATATATAAAAAGATTTCAACCGTCTACCAGTTCCATTCATTGTTCTACTTGTCGAAAGTTACAAATAATTTCCGGTAAAGGATTAACAATGGGGCACATTGTTCACTTAAACTTGTAGAACAAAAAATTGGCGAATTGTACTGTTTGGATGCTTTGCATATATGTTTCATAGACTATTTAGAAGCAATATATAGAAAGATTTCACCCGTCTACCTGTACTATTCATTGTTCTACTTGTAGAAAGTTACAAATAATTTCCATTTCATGATTATCAATGGGGCTCGCTGTTCACTTAAACTTGAAGATCAAAAAATTGGCGATTGTTACTGTTTAGATGCTTTGCATATATGTTTCTTAGATTATATAGATGCAATATATACAAAGATTTCAACCGTCTACCTGATCCATTCATTGTTCTACTTGTCGAAATTTACAAATAATTTCCTTTAAAGGATTAACAATGGGGCTCGTAGTTCACTTAAACTTGAAGAACAAAAAATTGGCGAATTGTACTGTTTGGATGCTTTGCATATATGTTTCATAGACTATTTAGAAGCAATATATAGAAAGATTTCACCCGTCTACCTGTACTATTCATTGTTCTACTTGTAGAAAGTTACAAATAATTTCCATTTCATGATTATCAATGGGGCTCGCTGTTCACTTAAACTTGAAGATCAAAAAATTGGCGAGTGTTACTGTTTAGATGCTTTGCATATATGTTTCTTAGATTATATAGATGCAATATATACAAAGATTTCAACCGTCTACCTGATCCATTCATTGTTCTACTTGTCGAAATTTACAAATAATTTCCTTTAAAGGATTAACAATGGGGCTCGTAGTTCACTTAAACTTGAAGAACAAAAAATTGGCGAATTGTACTGTTTGGATGCTTTGCATATATGTCTCTTAGACTATTTAGAAGCAATATACAGAAAGATTTCACCTATCTACCTGTACTATTCATTGTTCTACTTGTAGAAAGTTACAAATAATTTCCTTTTCATGATTATCAATGGGGCTCGCTGTTCACTTAAACTTGAAGGTCAAAAAATTGGCGATTGTTACTGTTTAGATGCTTTGCATATATGTTTCTTAGACTATTTAGAAGCAATATATAAAAAGATTTCAACCGTCTACCAGTTCCATTCATTGTTCTACTTGTCGAAAGTTACAAATAATTTCCGATAAAGGATTAACAATGGGGCACATTGTTCACTTAAACTTGTAGAACAAAAAATTGGCGAATTGTACTGTTTGGATGCTTTGCATATATGTTTCATAGACTATTTAGAAGCAATATATAGAAAGATTTCACCCGTCTACCTGTACTATTCATTGTTCTACTTGTAGAAAGTTACAAATAATTTCCATTTCATGATTATCAATGGGGCTCGCTGTTCACTTAAACTTGAAGATCAAAAAATTGGCGATTGTTACTGTTTAGATGCTTTGCATATATGTTTCTTAGATTATATAGATGCAATATATACAAAGATTTCAACCGTCTACCTGATCCATTCATTGTTCTACTTGTCGAAATTTACAAATAATTTCCTTTAAAGGATTAACAATGGGGCTCGTAGTTCACTTAAACTTGAAGAACAAAAAATTGGCGAATTGTACTGTTTGGATGCTTTGCATATATGTCTCTTAGACTATTTAGAAGCAATATACAGAAAGATTTCACCTGTCTACCTGTACTATTCATTGTTCTACTTGTAGAAAGTTACAAATAATTTCCATTTCATGATTATCAATGGGGCTCGCTGTTCACTTAAACTTGAAGATCAAAAAATTGGCGATTGTTACTGTTTAGATGCTTTGCATATATGTTTCTTAGACGATATAGAAGTAATATATACAAAGATTTCAACCGTCTACCTGTTCCATTCATTGTTCTACTTGACGAAAGTTACAAATAATTTCCGATAAAGGATTAACCATTGGGTCTCAAAGTTCACTTAAACTTGAAGAACAAAAAATTGGCGAATGGTACTGTTTGGATGCTTTGCGTACATGTTTCTTAGACTATATGGAAGCAATATATACAAAGATTTCAACCGTCTACGTGTTCCAATCATTGTTCTACTTGTCGAAATTTACAAATAATTTCCTTTTAAGGATTAACAATGGGGCTCGTTGTTCACTTAAACTTGAAGAACAAAAAATTGGCGAATGGTACTGTTTGGATGCTTTGAATATATGTTTCTTATATTATATAAAAGCAATATATACAAATATTTCAACCGTCTACCTGTTCCATTCATTGTTCTACTTGTCGAAAATTACAAATAATTTCCGATAAAGGATTAACCATTGGGGCTCATTGTTCACTTAAAGTTGAAGACCAAAAAATTGGCGAATGGTACTGTTTGGTTGCTTTGAATATATGTTTCTTATATTATATAGAAGCAATATATACAAATATTTCAAACGTCTACCTGTTCCATTCATTGTTCTACTTGTAGAAAGTTACAAATAATTTCCATTTCATGATTATCAATGGGGCTCGCTGTTCACTTAAACTTGAAGATCAAAAAATTGGCGATTGTTACTGTTTAGATGCTTTGCATATATGTTTCTTAGACTATATAGAAGTAATATGTACAAAGATTTCAACCGTCTACCTGTTCCATTCATTGTTCTACTTGACGAAAGTTACAAATAATTTCCGATAAAGGATTAACCATTGGGGCTCAAAGTTCACTTAAACTTGAAGAACAAAAAATTGGCGAATGGTACTGTTTGGATGCTTTGCGTACATGTTTCTTAGACTATATGGAAGCAATATATACAAAGATTTCAATCGTCTACGTGTTCCAATCATTGTTCTACTTGTCGAAATTTACAAATAATTTCCTTTTAAGGATTAACAATGGGGCTCGTTGTTCACTTAAACTTGAAGAACAAAAAATTGGCGAATGGTACTGTTTGGATGCTTTGAATATATGTTTCTTATATTATATAAAAGCAATATATACAAATATTTCAACCGTCTACCTGTTCCATTCATTGTTCTACTTGTCGAAAATTACAAATAATTTCCGATAAAGGATTAACCATTGGGGCTCATTGTTCACTTAAAGTTGAAGACCAAAAAATTGGCGAATGGTACTGTTTGGATGCTTTGCATATATGTTTCTTATACTATATTGAAGCAATATATACAAAGATTTCAACCGTCTACCTGTTCCATTCATTGTTCTACTTGTCGAAAGTTACAAATAATTTCCGTTAAGGGATTAACAATGGGGATCGTAGTTTACTTAAACTTGAAGAACAAAAAATTGGCGAATTGTACTGTCTGGATGCTCTGCATATATGTTTCTTAGACTATATAGAAGCAATATATACAATGATTTCAACAGTCTACCTGTTCCATTCATTGTTCTACTTTTCGAAAAATACAAATAATTTCCTTTAAATGATTTACAATGGGGCTCGTTGTTCACTTAAACTTGAAGAACAAAAAATTGGCGAATGGTACTGTTTGGATGCTTTGCATATATGTTTCGTAGACTATATAGAAGCAATATATACAATGACTTCAACCGTCTACATGATCCATTCATTGTTCTACTTGTCGATATTTACAAATAATTTCCGATAAAGGATTAACAATGGGGCTCATTGTTCACTTAAAGTTGAAGACCAAAAAATTGGCGAATGGTACTGTTTGGATGCTTTGCATATATGTTTCATAGACTATTTAGAAGCAATATATAGAAAGATTTCACCCGTCTACCTGTACTATTCATTGTTCTACTTGTAGAAAGTTACAAATAATTTCCATTTCATGATTATCAATGGGGCTCGCTGTTCACTTAAACTTGAAGATCAAAAAATTGGCGATTGTTACTGTTTAGATGCTTTGCATATATGTTTCTTAGACGATATAGAAGTAATATATACAAGGATTTCAACCGTCTACCTGTTCCATTCATTGTTCTACTTGACGAAAGTTACAAATAATTTCCGATAAAGGATTAACCATTGGGTCTCAAAGTTCACTTAAACTTGAAGAACAAAAAATTGGCGAATGGTACTGTTTGGATGCTTTGCGTACATGTTTCTTAGACTATATGGAAGCAATATATACAAAGATTTCAACCGTCTACGTGTTCCAATCATTGTTCTACTTGTCGAAATTTACAAATAATTTCCTTTTAAGGATTAACAATGGGGCTCGTTGTTCACTTAAACTTGAAGAACAAAAAATTGGCGAATGGTACTGTTTGGATGCTTTGAATATATGTTTCTTATATTATATAAAAGCAATATATACAAATATTTCAACCGTCTACCTGTTCCATTCATTGTTCTACTTGTCGAAAATTACAAATAATTTCCGATAAAGGATTAACCATTGGGGCTCATTGTTCACTTAAAGTTGAAGACCAAAAAATTGGCGAATGGTACTGTTTGGTTGCTTTGAATATATGTTTCTTATATTATATAGAAGCAATATATACAAATATTTCAACCGTCTACCTGTTCCATTCATTGTTCTACTTGTCGAAAGTTACAAATAATTTCCGTTAAGGGATTAACAATGGGGATCGTAGTTTACTTAAACTTGAAGAACAAAAAATTGGCGAATTGTACTGTCTGGATGCTCTGCATATATGTTTCTTAGACTATATAGAAGCAATATATACAATGATTTCAACAGTCTACCTGTTCCATTCATTGTTCTACTTTTCGAAAAATACAAATAATTTCCTTTAAATGATTTACAATGGGGCTCGTTGTTCACTTAAACTTGAAGAACAAAAAATTGGCGAATGGTACTGTTTGGATGCTTTGCATATATGTTTCGTAGACTATATAGAAGCAATATATACAATGACTTCAACCGTCTACATGATCCATTCATTGTTCTACTTGTCGATATTTACAAATAATTTCCGATAAAGGATTAACAATGGGGCTCATTGTTCACTTAAAGTTGAAGACCAAAAAATTGGCGAATGGTACTGTTTGGATGCTTTGCATATATGTTTCATAGACTATTTAGAAGCAATATATAGAAAGATTTCACCCGTCTACCTGTACTATTCATTGTTCTACTTGTAGAAAGTTACAAATAATTTCCATTTCATGATTATCAATGGGGCTCGCTGTTCACTTAATCTTGAAGATCAAAAAGTTGGCGATTGTTACTGTTTAGATGCTTTGCATATATGTTTCTTAGATTATATAGATGCAATATATACAAAGATTTCAACCGTCTACCTGTTCCATTCATTGTTCTACTTGTCGAAAGTTACAAATAATTTCCGATAAAGGATTAACCATTGGGGCTCATTGTTAACTTAAACTTGAAGAACAAAAAATTGGCGAATGGTACTGTTTGGATGCTTTGCGTACATGTTTCTTAGACTATATGGAAGCAATATATACAAAGATTTCAACCGTCTCCGTGTTCCAATCATTGTTCTACTTGTCGAAATTTAGAAATAATTTCCTTTAAAGGATTAACAATGGGGCTCGTAGTTCACTTAAACTTGAAGAACAAAAAATTGGCGAATGGTACTGTTTGGATGCTTTGCATACATGGTTCTTAGACTATATAGACGCAATATATACTAAGATTTCAACCGTCTACCTGTTCCATTCATTGTTCTACTTGTCGAAATTTACAAATAATTTCCTTTAAAGGATTAACAATGGGGCTCGTTGTTCACTTAAACTTGAAGAACAATAAATTGGCGAATTGTACTGTCTGGATGCTCTGCATATATGTTTCTTAGACTATATAGAAGCAATATATACAATGATTTCAACAGTCTACCTGTTCCATTCATTGTTCTACTTTTCGAAAAATACAAATAATTTCCTTTAAATGATTTACAATGGGGCTCGTTGTTCACTTAAACTTGAAGAACAAAAAATTGGCGAATGGTACTGTTTGGATGCTTTGCATATATGTTTCTTAGATTATATAGAAGCAATATATACAAAGATTTCGACCGTCTACCTGTTCCATTCATTGTTCTACTTGTCGAAATTTACAAATAATTTCCTTTAAAGGATTAACAATGGGGCTCGTTGTTCACTTAAACTTGAAGAACAATAAATTGGCGAATTGTACTGTTTGGATGCTTTGCATATATGTTTCTTCGACTATATAGAAGCAATATATACAATGATTTCAACAGTCTACCTGTTCCATTCATTGTTCTACTTGTCGAAATTTACAAATAATTTCCTTTAAAGGATTAACAATGGGGCTCGTAGTTCACTTAAACTTGAAGAACAAAAAATTGGCGAATTGTACTGTTTGGATTCTTTGCATATATGTTTCTTAGACTATTTAGAAGCAATATATACATTGATTTCAACCGGCTACCTGTTCCATTCATTGTTCTACTTGTCGCAAGTTACAAATAATTTCAGTTAAAGTATTAACAATGGAGCTCGTAGTTCACTTAAACTTGAAGATCAAATAATTGGCGAATTGTACTGTTTGGACGCTTTGCATATATGTTTCTTAGACTATATAGAAGCAATATATACAATGATTTCAACAGTCTACCTGTTCCATTCATTGTTCTACTTGTCGAAATTTACAAATAATTTCTTTTAAAGGATTAACAATGGGGCTCGTAGTTCACTTAAACTTGAAGAACAAAAAATTGGCGAATGGTACTGTTTGGATGCTTTGCATATATGTTTCTTAGATTATATAGAAGCAATATATACAAAGATTTCGACCGTCTACCTGTTCCATTCATTGTTCTACTTGTCGAAATTTACAAATAATTTCCTTTAAAGGATTAACAATGGGGCTCGTTGTTCAGTTAAACTTGAAGAACAATAAATTGGCGAATTGTACTGTTTGGATGCTTTGCATAAATGTTTCTTAGACTATATAGAAGCAATATATACAATGATTTCATCAGTCTACCTGTTCCATTCATTGTTCTACTTGCGAAATTTACAAATAATTTCCTTTAAAGGATTAACAATGGGGCTCGTAGTTCACTTAAACTTGAAGAACAAAAAATTGGCGAATGGTACTGTTTGGATGTTTTGCATATATGTTTCTTAGACTATATAGACGCAATATATACAAAGATTTCAACAGTCTACCTGTTCCATTCATTGTTCTACTTGTCGGAAGTTACAAATAATTTCCGATAAAGGATTAACCATTGGGGCTCGTTGTTCACTTAAACTTGAAGAAAAAAAAATTGGCGAATGGTACTGTTTGGATGCTTTGCATATATGTTTCGTACACTATATAGAAGCAATATTTACAAAGATTTCAACCGTCTACCTGTTCCATTCATTGTTCTACTTGTCGAAAGTTACAAATAATTTCCTTTAAAGGATTAACAATTGGGCTCGTAGTTCACTTAAACTTAAAGAACAAAAAATTGGCGAATTGTACTGTTTGGATACTTTGCATATATGTTTCTTAGACTATTTAGAAGCAATATATACATTGATTTCAACCGGCTACCTGTTCCATTCATTGTTCTACTTGTCGCAAGTTACAAATAATTTCCGTTAAAGTATTAACAATGGAGCTCGTAGTTCACTTAAACTTGAAGATCAAATAATTGGCGAATTGTACTGTTTGGACGCTTTGCATATATGTTTCTAAGACTATATAGAAGCAATATATACAATGATTTCAACAGTCTACCTGTTCCATTCATTGTTCTACTTGTCGAAATTTACAAATAATTTCTTTTAAAGGATTAACAATGGGGCTCGTAGTTCACTTAAACTTGAAGAACAAAAAATTGGCGAATGGTACTGTTTGGATGCTTTGCATATATGATTCTTAGATTATATAGAAGCAATATATACAAAGATTTCGACCGTCTACCTGTTCCATTCATTGTTCTACTTGTCGAAATTTACAAATAATTTCCTTTAAAGGATTAACAATGGGGCTCGTTGTTCACTTAAACTTGAAGAACAATAAATTGGCGAATTGTACTGTTTGGATGCTTTGCATATATGTTTCTTAGACTATATAGAAGCAATATATACAATGATTTCAACAGTCTACCTGTTCCATTCATTGTTCTACTTGTCGGAAGTTACAAATAATTTCCGATAAAGGATTAACCATTGGGGCTCGTTGTTCACTTAAACTTGAAGAAAAAAAAATTGGCGAATGGTACTGTTTGGATGCTTTGCATATATGTTTCGTACACTATATAGAAGCAATATTTACAAAGATTTCAACCGTCTACCTGTTCCATTCATTGTTCTACTTGTCGAAAGTTACAAATAATTTCCTTTAAAGGATTAACAATTGGGCTCGTAGTTCACTTAAACTTAAAGAACAAAAAATTGGCGAATTGTACTGTTTGGATACTTTGCATATATGTTTCTTAGACTATTTAGAAGCAATATATACATTGATTTCAACCGGCTACCTGTTCCATTCATTGTTCTACTTGTCGCAAGTTACAAATAATTTCCGTTAAAGTATTAACAATGGAGCTCGTAGTTCACTTAAACTTGAAGATCAAATAATTGGCGAATTGTACTGTTTGGACGCTTTGCATATATGTTTCTAAGACTATATAGAAGCAATATATACAATGATTTCAACAGTCTACCTGTTCCATTCATTGTTCTACTTGTCGAAATTTACAAATAATTTCTTTTAAAGGATTAACAATGGGGCTCGTAGTTCACTTAAACTTGAAGAACAAAAAATTGGCGAATGGTACTGTTTGGATGCTTTGCATATATGATTCTTAGATTATATAGAAGCAATATATACAAAGATTTCGACCGTCTACCTGTTCCATTCATTGTTCTACTTGTCGAAATTTACAAATAATTTCCTTTAAAGGATTAACAATGGGGCTCGTTGTTCACTTAAACTTGAAGAACAATAAATTGGCGAATTGTACTGTTTGGATGCTTTGCATATATGTTTCTTAGACTATATAGAAGCAATATATACAATGATTTCAACAGTCTACCTGTTCCATTCATTGTTCTACTTGTCGGAAGTTACAAATAATTTCCGATAAAGGATTAACCATTGGGGCTCGTTGTTCACTTAAACTTGAAGAACAAAAAATTGGCGAATGGTACTGTTTGGATACTTTGCATATATGTTTCTTAGACTATATAGAAGCAATATATACATTGATTTCAACCGTCTACCTGTTCCATTCATTGTTCTACTTGTAGAAAATTACAAATAATTTCCGTTTCATAATTATCAATGGGGCTCGTTGTTCACTTAAACTTGAAGAACAAAAAATTGGCGAATGGTACTGTTTGGATGCTTTGCATATATGTTTCGTAGACTATATAGAAGCAATATATACAATGACTTCAACCGTCTACATGATCCATTCATTGTTCTACTTGTCGATATTTACAAATAATTTCCTTTAAAGGATTAACAATTGGGCTCGTAGTTCACTTAAACTTAAAGAACAAAAAATTGGCGAATTGTACTGTTTGGATACTTTGCATATATGTTTCTTAGACTATTTAGAAGCAATATATAAAAAGATTTCAACCGTCTACCAGTTCCATTCATTGTTCTACTTGTCGAAAGTTACAAATAATTTCCGATAAAGGATTAACAATGGGGCACATTGTTCACTTAAACTTGTAGAACAAAAAATTGGCGAATTGTACTGTTTGGATGCTTTGCATATATGTTTCTTAGACTATATAGAAGCAATATATACAATGATTTCAACAGTCTACCTGTTCCATTCATTGTTCTACTTGTCGAAAGTTACAAATAATTTCCTTTAAAGGATTAACAATGGGGCTCGTAGTTCACTTAAACTTGAAGAACAAAAAATTGGCGAATTGTACTGTTTGGATTCTTTGCATATATGTTTCTTAGACTATTTAGAAGCAATATATACATTGATTTCAACCGGCTACATGTTCCATTCATTGTTCTACTTTTCGCAAGTTACAAATAATTTCCGTTAAAGTATTAACAATGGAGCTCGTAGTTCACTTAAACTTGAAGATCAAATAATTGGCGAATTGTACTGTTTGGAGGCTTTGCATATATGTTTCTTAGACTATATAGAAGCAATATATACAATGATTTCAACAGTCTACCTGTTCCATTCATTGTTCTACTTGTCGAAATTTACAAATAATTTTTTTTAAATGATTAACAATGGGGCTCGTAGTTCACTTAAACTTGAAGAACAAAAAATTGGCGAATGGTACTGTTTGGATGCTTTGCATATATGTTTCTTACATTATATAGAAGCAAAATATACAAAGATTTCGACCGTCTACCTGTTCCATTCATTGTTCTACTTGTCGAAATTTACAAATAATTTCCTTTAAAGGATTAACAATGGGGCTCGTTGTTCACTTAAACTTGAAGAACAATAAATTGGCGAATTGTACTGTTTGGATGCTTTGCATATATGTTTCTTCGACTATATAGAAGCAATATATACAATGATTTCAACAGTCAACCTGTTCCATTCATTGTTCTACTTGTCGAAATTTACAAATAATTTCCTTTAAAGGATTAACAATGGGGCTCGTAGTTCACTTAAACTTGAAGAACAAAAAATTGGCGAATTGTACTGTTTGGATTCTTTGCATATATGTTTCTTAGACTATTTAGAAGCAATATATACATTGATTTCAACCGGCTACCTGTTCCATTCATTGTTCTACTTGTCGCAAGTTACAAATAATTTCAGTTAAAGTATTAACAATGGAGCTCGTAGTTCACTTAAACTTGAAGATCAAATAATTGGCGAATTGTACTGTTTGGACGCTTTGCATATATGTTTCTTAGACTATATAGAAGCAATATATACAATGATTTCAACAGTCTACCTGTTCCATTCATCGTTCTACTTGTCGAAATTTACAAATAATTTCTTTTAAAGGATTAACAATGGGGCTCGTAGTTCACTTAAACTTGAAGAACAAAAAATTGGCGAATGGTACTGTTTGGATGCTTTGCATATATGTTTCTTAGATTATATAGAAGCAATATATACAAAGATTTCGACCGTCTACCTGTTCCATTCATTGTTCTACTTGTCGAAATTTACAAATAATTTCCTTTAAAGGATTAACAATGGGGCTCGTTGTTCACTTAAACTTGAAGAACAATAAATTGGCGAATTGTACTGTTTGGATGCTTTGCATATATGTTTCTTCGACTATATAGAAGCAATATATACAATGATTTCAACAGTCTACCTGTTCCATTCATTGTTCTACTTGTCGAAATTTACAAATAATTTCCTTTAAAGGATTAACAATGGGGCTCGTAGTTCACTTAAACTTGAAGAACAAAAAATTGGCGAATTGTACTGTTTGGATTCTTTGCATATATGTTTCTTAGACTATTTAGAAGCAATATATACATTGATTTCAACCGGCTACCTGTTCCATTCATTGTTCTACTTGTCGCAAGTTACAAATAATTTCAGTTAAAGTATTAACAATGGAGCTCGTAGCTCACTTAAACTTGAAGATCAAATAATTGGCGAATTGTACTGTTTGGACGCTTTGCATATATGTTTCTTAGACTATATAGAAGCAATATATACAATGATTTCAACAGTCTACCTGTTCCATTCATTGTTCTACTTGTCGAAATTTACAAATAATTTCTTTTAAAGGATTAACAATGGGGCTCGTAGTTCACTTAAACTTGAAGAACAAAAAATTGGCGAATGGTACTGTTTGGATGCTTTGCATATATGTTTCTTAGATTATATAGAAGCAATATATACAAAGATTTCGACCGTCTACCTGTTCCATTCATTGTTCTACTTGTCGAAATTTACAAATAATTTCCTTTAAAGGATTAACAATGGGGCTCGTTGTTCAGTTAAACTTGAAGAACAATAAATTGGCGAATTGTACTGTTTGGATGCTTTGCATAAATGTTTCTTAGACTATATAGAAGCAATATATACAATGATTTCATCAGTCTACCTGTTCCATTCATTGTTCTACTTGTCGAAATTTACAAATAATTTCCTTTAAAGGATTAACAATGGGGCTCGTAGTTCACTTAAACTTGAAGAACAAAAAATTGGCGAATGGTACTGTTTGGATGTTTTGCATATATGTTTCTTAGACTATATAGACGCAATATATACAAAGATTTCAACAGTCTACCTGTTCCATTCATTGTTCTACTTGTCGGAAGTTACAAATAATTTCCGATAAAGGATTAACCATTGGGGCTCGTTGTTCACTTAAACTTGAAGAACAAAAAATTGGCGAATGGTACTGTGTGGATGCTTTGCATATATGTTTCGTACACTATATAGAAGCAATATTTACAAAGATTTCAACCGTCTACCTGTTCCATTCATTGTTCTACTTGTCGAAAGTTACAAATAATTTCCTTTAAAGGATTAACAATTGGGCTCGTAGTTCACTTAAACTTAAAGAACAAAAAATTGGCGAATTGTACTGTTTGGATACTTTGCATATATGTTTCTTAGACTATTTAGAAGCAACATATACATTGATTTCAACCGGCTAAATGTTCCATTCATTGTTCTACTTGTCGCAAGTTACAAATAATTTCCGTTAAAGTATTAACAATGGAGCTCGTAGTTCACTTAAACTTGAAGATCAAATAATTGGCGAATTGTACTGTTTGGACGCTTTGCATATATGTTTCTTAGACTATATAGAAGCAATATATACAATGATTTCAACAGTCTACCTGTTCCATTCATTGTTCTACTTGTCGAAATTTACAAATAATTTCTTTTAAAGGATTAACAATGGGGCTCGTAGTTCACTTAAACTTGAAGAACAAAAAATTGGCGAATGGTACTGTTTGGATGCTTTGCATATATGATTCTTAGATTATATAGAAGCAATATATACAAAGATTTCGACCGTCTACCTGTTCCATTCATTGTTCTACTTGTCGAAATTTACAAATAATTTCCTTTAAAGGATTAACAATGGGGCTCGTTGTTCACTTAAACTTGAAGAACAATAAATTGGCGAATTGTACTGTTTGGATGCTTTGCATATATGTTTCTTAGACTATATAGAAGCAATATATACAATGATTTCAACAGTCTACCTGTTCCATTCATTGTTCTACTTGTCGAAATTTACAAATAATTTCCTTTAAAGGATTAACAATGGGGCTCGTAGTTCACTTAAACTTGAAGAACGAAAAATTGGCGAATGGTACTGTTTGGATGCTTTGCATATATGTTTCTTAGACTATATAGACGCAATATATACAAAGATTTCAACAGTCTACCTGTTCCATTCATTGTTCTACTTGTCGGAAGTTACAAATAATTTCCGATAAAGGATTAACCATTGGGGCTCGTTGTTCACTTAAACTTGAAGAACAAAAAATTGGCGAATGGTACTGTTTGGATACTTTGCATATATGTTTCTTAGACTATATAGAAGCAATATATACATTGATTTCAACCGTCTACCTGTTCCATTCATTGTTCTACTTGTAGAAAATTACAAATAATTTCCGTTTCATAATTATCAATGGGGCTCGTTGTTCACTTAAACTTGAAGAACAAAAAATTGGCGAATGGTACTGTTTGGATGCTTTGCATATATGTTTCGTAGACTATATAGAAGCAATATATACAATGACTTCAACCGTCTACATGATCCATTCATTGTTCTACTTGTCGATATTTACAAATAATTTCCTTTAAAGGATTAACAATTGGGCTCGTAGTTCACTTAAACTTAAAGAACAAAAAATTGGCGAATTGTACTGTTTGGATACTTTGCATATATGTTTCTTAGACTATTTAGAAGCAATATATAAAAAGATTTCAACCGTCTACCAGTTCCATTCATTGTTCTACTTGTCGAAAGTTACAAATAATTTCCGATAAAGGATTAACAATGGGGCACATTGTTCACTTAAACTTGTAGAACAAAAAATTGGCGAATTGTACTGTTTGGATGCTTTGCATATACGTTTCTTAGACTATATAGAAGCAATATATACAATGATTTCAACAGTCTACCTGTTCCATTCATTGTTCTACTTGTCGAAAGTTACAAATAATTTCCTTTAAAGGATTAACAATGGGGCTCGTAGTTCACTTAAACTTGAAGAACAAAAAATTGGCGAATTGTACTGTTTGGATTCTTTGCATATATGTTTCTTAGACTATTTAGAAGCAATATATACATTGATTTCAACCGGCTACATGTTCCATTCATTGTTCTACTTGTCGCAAGTTACAAATAATTTCCGTTAAAGTATTAACAATGGAGCTCGTAGTTCACTTAAACTTGAAGATCAAATAATTGGCGAATTGTACTGTTTGGAGGCTTTGCATATATGTTTCTTAGACTATATAGAAGCAATATATACAATGATTTCAACAGTCTACCTGTTCCATTCATTGTTCTACTTGTCGAAATTTACAAATAATTTTTTTTAAATGATTAACAATGGGGCTCGTAGTTCACTTAAACTTGAAGAACAAAAAATTGGCGAATGGTACTGTTTGGATGCTTTGCATATATGTTTCTTACATTATATAGAAGCAAAATATACAAAGATTTCGACCGTCTACCTGTTCCATTCATTGTTCTACTTGTCGAAATTTACAAATAATTTCCTTTAAAGGATTAACAATGGGGCTCGTTGTTCACTTAAACTTGAAGAACAATAAATTGGCGAATTGTACTGTTTGGATGCTTTGCATATATGTTTCTTCGACTATATAGAAGCAATATATACAATGATTTCAACAGTCTACCTGTTCCATTCATTGTTCTACTTGTCGAAATTTACAAATAATTTCCTTTAAAGGATTAACAATGGGGCTCGTAGTTCACTTAAACTTGAAGAACAAAAAATTGGCGAATTGTACTGTTTGGATTCTTTGCATATATGTTCCTTAGACTATTTAGAAGCAATATATACATTGATTTCAACCGGCTACCTGTTCCATTCATTGTTCTACTTGTCGCAAGTTACAAATAATTTCAGTTAAAGTATTAACAATGGAGCTCGTAGTTCACTTAAACTTGAAGATCAAATAATTGGCGAATTGTACTGTTTGGACGCTTTGCATATATGTTTCTTAGACTATATAGAAGCAATATATACAATGATTTCAACAGTCTACCTGTTCCATTCATTGTTCTACTTGTCGAAATTTACAAATAATTTCTTTTAAAGGATTAACAATGGGGCTCGTAGTTCACTTAAACTTGAAGAACAAAAAATTGGCGAATGGTACTGTTTGGATGCTTTGCATATATGTTTCTTAGATTATATAGAAGCAATATATACAAAGATTTCGACCGTCTACCTGTTCCATTCATTGTTCTACTTGTCGAAATTTACAAATAATTTCCTTTAAAGGATTAACAATGGGGCTCGTTGTTCAGTTAAACTTGAAGAACAATAAATTGGCGAATTGTACTGTTTGGATGCTTTGCATAAATGTTTCTTAGACTATATAGAAGCAATATATACAATGATTTCATCAGTCTACCTGTTCCATTCATTGTTCTACTTGTCGAAATTTACAAATAATTTCCTTTAAAGGATTAACAATGGGGCTCGTAGTTCACTTAAACTTGAAGAACAAAAAATTGGCGAATGGTACTGTTTGGATGTTTTGCATATATGTTTCTTAGACTATATAGACGCAATATATACAAAGATTTCAACAGTCTACCTGTTCCATTCATTGTTCTACTTGTCGGAAGTTACAAATAATTTCCGATAAAGGATTAACCATTGGGGCTCGTTGTTCACTTAAACTTGAAGAACAAAAAATTGGCGAATGGTACTGTTTGGATGCTTTGCATATATGTTTCGTACACTATATAGAAGCAATATTTACAAAGATTTCAACCGTCTACCTGTTCCATTCATTGTTCTACTTGTCGAAAGTTACAAATAATTTCCTTTAAAGGATTAACAATTGGGCTCGTAGTTCACTTAAACTTAAAGAACAAAAAATTGGCGAATTGTACTGTTTGGATACTTTGCATATATGTTTCTTAGACTATTTAGAAGCAATATATACATTGATTTCAACCGGCTACCTGTTCCATTCATTGTTCTACTTGTCGCAAGTTACAAATAATTTCCGTTAAAGTATTAACAATGGAGCTCGTAGTTCACTTAAACTTGAAGATCAAATAATTGGCGAATTGTACTGTTTGGACGCTTTGCATATATGTTTCTTAGACTATATAGAAGCAATATATACAATGATTTCAACAGTCTACCTGTTCCATTCATTGTTCTACTTGTCGAAATTTACAAATAATTTCTTTTAAAGGATTAACAATGGGGCTCGTAGTTCACTTAAACTTGAAGAACAAAAAATTGGCGAATGGTACTGTTTGGATGCTTTGCATATATGATTCTTAGATTATATAGAAGCAATATATACAAAGATTTCGACCGTCTACCTGTTCCATTCATTGTTCTACTTGTCGAAATTTACAAATAATTTCCTTTAAAGGATTAACAATGGGGCTCGTTGTTCACTTAAACTTGAAGAACAATAAATTGGCGAATTGTACTGTTTGGATGCTTTGCATATATGTTTCTTAGACTATATAGAAGCAATATATACAATGATTTCAACAGTCTACCTGTTCCATTCATTGTTCTACTTGTCGAAATTTACAAATAATTTCCTTTAAAGGATTAACAATGGGGCTCGTAGTTCACTTAAACTTGAAGAACAAAAAATTGGCGAATGGTACTGTTTGGATGTTTTGCATATATGTTTCTTAGACTATATAGACGCAATATATACAAAGATTTCAACAGTCTACCTGTTCCATTCATTGTTCTACTTGTCGGAAGTTACAAATAATTTCCGATAAAGGATTAACCATTGGGGCTCGTTGTTCACTTAAACTTGAAGAACAAAAAATTGGCGAATGGTACTGTTTGGATGCTTTGCATATATGTTTCGTACACTATATAGAAGCAATATTTACAAAGATTTCAACCGTCTACCTGTTCCATTCATTGTTCTACTTGTCGAAAGTTACAAATAATTTCCTTTAAAGGATTAACAATGGGGCTCGTAGTTCACTTAAACTTGAAGAACAAAAAATTGGCGAATTGTACTGTTTGGATTCTTTGCATATATGTTTCTTAGACTATTTAGAAGCAATATATACATTGATTTCAACCGGCTACCTGTTCCATTCATTGTTCTACTTGTCGCAAGTTACAAATAATTTCAGTTAAAGTATTAACAATGGAGCTCGTAGTTCACTTAAACTTGAAGATCAAATAATTGGCGAATTGTACTGTTTGGACGCTTTGCATATATGTTTCTTAGACTATATAGAAGCAATATATACAATGATTTCAACAGTCTACCTGTTCCATTCATCGTTCTACTTGTCGAAATTTACAAATAATTTCTTTTAAAGGATTAACAATGGGGCTCGTAGTTCACTTAAACTTGAAGAACAAAAAATTGGCGAATGGTACTGTTTGGATGCTTTGCATATATGTTTCTTAGATTATATAGAAGCAATATATACAAAGATTTCGACCGTCTACCTGTTCCATTCATTGTTCTACTTGTCGAAATTTACAAATAATTTCCTTTAAAGGATTAACAATGGGGCTCGTTGTTCACTTAAACTTGAAGAACAATAAATTGGCGAATTGTACTGTTTGGATGCTTTGCATATATGTTTCTTCGACTATATAGAAGCAATATATACAATGATTTCAACAGTCTACCTGTCCCATTCATTGTTCTACTTGTCGAAATTTACAAATAATTTCCTTTAAAGGATTAACAATGGGGCTCGTAGTTCACTTAAACTTGAAGAACAAAAAATTGGCGAATTGTACTGTTTGGATTCTTTGCATATATGTTTCTTAGACTATTTAGAAGCAATATATACATTGATTTCAACCGGCTACCTGTTCCATTCATTGTTCTACTTGTCGCAAGTTACAAATAATTTCAGTTAAAGTATTAACAATGGAGCTCGTAGCTCACTTAAACTTGAAGATCAAATAATTGGCGAATTGTACTGTTTGGACGCTTTGCATATATGTTTCTTAGACTATATAGAAGCAATATATACAATGATTTCAACAGTCTACCTGTTCCATTCATTGTTCTACTTGTCGAAATTTACAAATAATTTCTTTTAAAGGATTAACAATGTGGCTCGTAGTTCACTTAAACTTGAAGAACAAAAAATTGGCGAATGGTACTGTTTGGATGCTTTGCATATATGTTTCTTAGATTATATAGAAGCAATATATACAAAGATTTCGACCGTCTACCTGTTCCATTCATTGTTCTACTTGTCGAAATTTACAAATAATTTCCTTTAAAGGATTAACAATGGGGCTCGTTGTTCAGTTAAACTTGAAGAACAATAAATTGGCGAATTGTACTGTTTGGATGCTTTGCATAAATGTTTCTTAGACTATATAGAAGCAATATATACAATGATTTCATCAGTCTACCTGTTCCATTCATTGTTCTACTTGTCGAAATTTACAAATAATTTCCTTTAAAGGATTAACAATGGGGCTCGTAGTTCACTTAAACTTGAAGAACAAAAAATTGGCGAATGGTACTGTTTGGATGTTTTGCATATATGTTTCTTAGACTATATAGACGCAATATATACAAAGATTTCAACAGTCTACCTGTTCCATTCATTGTTCTACTTGTCGGAAGTTACAAATAATTTCCGATAAAGGATTAACCATTGGGGCTCGTTGTTCACTTAAACTTGAAGAACAAAAAATTGGCGAATGGTACTGTTTGGATGCTTTGCATATATGTTTCGTACACTATATAGAAGCAATATTTACAAAGATTTCAACCGTCTACCTGTTCCATTCATTGTTCTACTTGTCGAAAGTTACAAATAATTTCCTTTAAAGGATTAACAATTGGGCTCGTAGTTCACTTAAACTTAAAGAACAAAAAATTGGCGAACTGTACTGTTTGGATACTTTGCATATATGTTTCTTAGACTATTTAGAAGCAATATATACATTGATTTCAACCGGCTAAATGTTCCATTCATTGTTCTACTTGTCGCAAGTTACAAATAATTTCCGTTAAAGTATTAACAATGGAGCTCGTAGTTCACTTAAACTTGAAGATCAAATAATTGGCGAATTGTACTGTTTGGACGCTTTGCATATATGTTTCTTAGACTATATAGAAGCAATATATACAATGATTTCAACAGTCTACCTGTTCCATTCATTGTTCTACTTGTCGAAATTTACAAATAATTTCTTTTAAAGGATTAACAATGGGGCTCGTAGTTCACTTAAACTTGAAGAACAAAAAATTGGCGAATGGTACTGTTTGGATGCTTTGCATATATGATTCTTAGATTATATAGAAGCAATATATACAAAGATTTCGACCGTCTACCTGTTCCATTCATTGTTCTACTTGTCGAAATTTACAAATAATTTCCTTTAAAGGATTAACAATGGGGCTCGTTGTTCACTTAAACTTGAAGAACAAAAAATTGGCGAATTGTACTGTTTGGATGCTTTGCATATATGTTTCTTAGACTATATAGAAGCAATATATACAATGATTTCAACAGTCTACCTGTTCCATTCATTGTTCTACTTGTCGAAATTTACAAATAATTTCCTTTAAAGGATTAACAATGGGGCTCGTAGTTCACTTAAACTTGAAGAACAAAAAATTGGCGAATGGTACTGTTTGGATGCTTTGCATATATGTTTCTTAGACTATATAGACGCAATATATACAAAGATTTCAACAGTCTACCTGTTCCATTCATTGTTCTACTTGTCGGAAGTTACAAATAATTTCCGATAAAGGATTAACCATTGGGGCTCGTTGTTCACTTAAACTTGAAGAACAAAAAATTGGCGAATGGTACTGTTTGGATACTTTGCATATATGTTTCTTAGACTATATAGAAGCAATATATACATTGATTTCAACCGTCTACCTGTTCCATTCATTGTTCTACTTGTAGAAAATTACAAATAATTTCCGTTTCATAATTATCAATGGGGCTCGTTGTTCACTTAAACTTGAAGAACAAAAAATTGGCGAATGGTACTGTTTGGATGCTTTGCATATATGTTTCGTAGACTATATAGAAGCAATATATACAATGACTTCAACCGTCTACATGATCCATTCATTGTTCTACTTGTCGATATTTACAAATAATTTCCTTTAAAGGATTAACAATTGGGCTCGTAGTTCACTTAAACTTAAAGAACAAAAAATTGGCGAATTGTACTGTTTGGATACTTTGCATATATGTTTCTTAGACTATTTAGAAGCAATATATAAAAAGATTTCAACCGTCTACCAGTTCCATTCATTGTTCTACTTGTCGAAAGTTACAAATAATTTCCGATAAAGGATTAACAATGGGGCACATTGTTCACTTAAACTTGTAGAACAAAAAATTGGCGAATTGTACTGTTTGGATGCTTTGCATATATGTTTCTTAGACTATATAGAAGCAATATATACAATGATTTCAACAGTCTACCTGTTCCATTCATTGTTCTACTTGTCGAAAGTTACAAATAATTTCCTTTAAAGGATTAACAATGGGGCTCGTAGTTCACTTAAACTTGAAGAACAAAAAATTGGCGAATTGTACTGTTTGGATTCTTTGCATATATGTTTCTTAGACTATTTAGAAGCAATATATACATTGATTTCAACCGGCTACATGTTCCATTCATTGTTCTACTTGTCGCAAGTTACAAATAATTTCCGTTAAAGTATTAACAATGGAGCTCGTAGTTCACTTAAACTTGAAGATCAAATAATTGGCGAATTGTACTGTTTGGAGGCTTTGCATATATGTTTCTTAGACTATATAGAAGCAATATATACAATGATTTCAACAGTCTACCTGTTCCATTCATTGTTCTACTTGTCGAAATTTACAAATAATTTTTTTTAAATGATTAACAATGGGGCTCGTAGTTCACTTAAACTTGAAGAACAAAAAATTGGCGAATGGTACTGTTTGGATGCTTTGCATATATGTTTCTTACATTATATAGAAGCAAAATATACAAAGATTTCGACCGTCTACCTGTTCCATTCATTGTTCTACTTGTCGAAATTTACAAATAATTTCCTTTAAAGGATTAACAATGGGGCTCGTTGTTCACTTAAACTTGAAGAACAATAAATTGGCGAATTGTACTGTTTGGATGCTTTGCATATATGTTTCTTCGACTATATAGAAGCAATATATACAATGATTTCAACAGTCTACCTGTTCCATTCATTGTTCTACTTGTCGAAATTTACAAATAATTTCCTTTAAAGGATTAACAATGGGGCTCGTAGTTCACTTAAACTTGAAGAACAAAAAATTGGCGAATTGTACTGTTTGGATTCTTTGCATATATGTTCCTTAGACTATTTAGAAGCAATATATACATTGATTTCAACCGGCTACCTGTTCCATTCATTGTTCTACTTGTCGCAAGTTACAAATAATTTCAGTTAAAGTATTAACAATGGAGCTCGTAGTTCACTTAAACTTGAAGATCAAATAATTGGCGAATTGTACTGTTTGGACGCTTTGCATATATGTTTCTTAGACTATATAGAAGCAATATATACAATGATTTCAACAGTCTACCTGTTCCATTCATTGTTCTACTTGTCGAAATTTACAAATAATTTCTTTTAAAGGATTAACAATGGGGCTCGTAGTTCACTTAAACTTGAAGAACAAAAAATTGGCGAATGGTACTGTTTGGATGCTTTGCATATATGTTTCTTAGATTATATAGAAGCAATATATACAAAGATTTCGACCGTCTACCTGTTCCATTCATTGTTCTACTTGTCGAAATTTACAAATAATTTCCTTTAAAGGATTAACAATGGGGCTCGTTGTTCAGTTAAACTTGAAGAACAATAAATTGGCGAATTGTACTGTTTGGATGCTTTGCATAAATGTTTCTTAGACTATATAGAAGCAATATATACAATGATTTCATCAGTCTACCTGTTCCATTCATTGTTCTACTTGTCGAAATTTACAAATAATTTCCTTTAAAGGATTAACAATGGGGCTCGTAGTTCACTTAAACTTGAAGAACAAAAAATTGGCGAATGGTACTGTTTGGATGTTTTGCATATATGTTTCTTAGACTATATAGACGCAATATATACAAAGATTTCAACAGTCTACCTGTTCCATTCATTGTTCTACTTGTCGGAAGTTACAAATAATTTCCGATAAAGGATTAACCATTGGGGCTCGTTGTTCACTTAAACTTGAAGAACAAAAAATTGGCGAATGGTACTGTGTGGATGCTTTGCATATATGTTTCGTACACTATATAGAAGCAATATTTACAAAGATTTCAACCGTCTACCTGTTCCATTCATTGTTCTACTTGTCGAAAGTTACAAATAATTTCCTTTAAAGGATTAACAATTGGGCTCGTAGTTCACTTAAACTTAAAGAACAAAAAATTGGCGAATTGTACTGTTTGGATACTTTGCATATATGTTTCTTAGACTATTTAGAAGCAACATATACATTGATTTCAACCGGCTAAATGTTCCATTCATTGTTCTACTTGTCGCAAGTTACAAATAATTTCCGTTATAGTATTAACAATGGAGCTCGTAGTTCACTTAAACTTGAAGATCAAATAATTGGCGAATTGTACTGTTTGGACGCTTTGCATATATGTTTCTTAGACTATATAGAAGCAATATATACAATGATTTCAACAGTCTACCTGTTCCATTCATTGTTCTACTTGTCGAAATTTACAAATAATTTCTTTTAAAGGATTAACAATGGGGCTCGTAGTTCACTTAAACTTGAAGAACAAAAAATTGGCGAATGGTACTGTTTGGATGCTTTGCATATATGATTCTTAGATTATATAGAAGCAATATATACAAAGATTTCGACCGTCTACCTGTTCCATTCATTGTTCTACTTGTCGAAATTTACAAATAATTTCCTTTAAAGGATTAACAATGGGGCTCGTTGTTCACTTAAACTTGAAGAACAATAAATTGGCGAATTGTACTGTTTGGATGCTTTGCATATATGTTTCTTAGACTATATAGAAGCAATATATACAATGATTTCAACAGTCTACCTGTTCCATTCATTGTTCTACTTGTCGAAATTTACAAATAATTTCCTTTAAAGGATTAACAATGGGGCTCGTAGTTCACTTAAACTTGAAGAACAAAAAATTGGCGAATGGTACTGTTTGGATGCTTTGCATATATGTTTCTTAGACTATATAGACGCAATATATACAAAGATTTCAACAGTCTACCTGTTCCATTCATTGTTCTACTTGTCGGAAGTTACAAATAATTTCCGATAAAGGATTAACCATTGGGGCTCGTTGTTCACTTAAACTTGAAGAACAAAAAATTGGCGAATGGTACTGTTTGGATACTTTGCATATATGTTTCTTAGACTATATAGAAGCAATATATACATTGATTTCAACCGTCTACCTGTTCCATTCATTGTTCTACTTGTAGAAAATTACAAATAATTTCCGTTTCATAATTATCAATGGGGCTCGTTGTTCACTTAAACTTGAAGAACAAAAAATTGGCGAATGGTACTGTTTGGATGCTTTGCATATATGTTTCGTAGACTATATAGAAGCAATATATACAATGACTTCAACCGTCTACATGATCCATTCATTGTTCTACTTGTCGATATTTACAAATAATTTCCTTTAAAGGATTAACAATTGGGCTCGTAGTTCACTTAAACTTAAAGAACAAAAAATTGGCGAATTGTACTGTTTGGATACTTTGCATATATGTTTCTTAGACTATTTAGAAGCAATATATAAAAAGATTTCAACCGTCTACCAGTTCCATTCATTGTTCTACATGTCGAAAGTTACAAATAATTTCCGATAAAGGATTAACAATGGGGCACATTGTTCACTTAAACTTGTAGAACAAAAAATTGGCGAATTGTACTGTTTGGATGCTTTGCATATACGTTTCTTAGACTATATAGAAGCAATATATACAATGATTTCAACAGTCTACCTGTTCCATTCATTGTTCTACTTGTCGAAAGTTACAAATAATTTCCTTTAAAGGATTAACAATGGGGCTCGTAGTTCACTTAAACTTGAAGAACAAAAAATTGGCGAATTGTACTGTTTGGATTCTTTGCATATATGTTTCTTAGACTATTTAGAAGCAATATATACATTGATTTCAACCGGCTACATGTTCCATTCATTGTTCTACTTGTCGCAAGTTACAAATAATTTCCGTTAAAGTATTAACAATGGAGCTCGTAGTTCACTTAAACTTGAAGATCAAATAATTGGCGAATTGTACTGTTTGGACGCTTTGCATATATGTTTCTTAGACTATATAGAAGCAATATATACAATGATTTCAACAGTCTACCTGTTCCATTCATTGTTCTACTTGTCGAAATTTACAAATAATTTCTTTTAAAGGATTAACAATGGGGCTCGTAGTTCACTTAAACTTGAAGAACAAAAAATTGGCGAATGGTACTGTTTGGATGCTTTGCATATATGATTCTTAGATTATATAGAAGCAATATATACAAAGATTTCGACCGTCTACCTGTTCCATTCATTGTTCTACTTGTCGAAATTTACAAATAATTTCCTTTAAAGGATTAACAATGGGGCTCGTTGTTCACTTAAACTTGAAGAACAATAAATTGGCGAATTGTACTGTTTGGATGCTTTGCATATATGTTTCTTAGACTATATAGAAGCAATATATACAATGATTTCAACAGTCTACCTGTTCCATTCATTGTTCTACTTGTCGAAATTTACAAATAATTTCCTTTAAAGGATTAACAATGGGGCTCGTAGTTCACTTAAACTTGAAGAACAAAAAATTGGCGAATGGTACTGTTTGGATGTTTTGCATATATGTTTCTTAGACTATATAGACGCAATATATACAAAGATTTCAACAGTCTACCTGTTCCATTCATTGTTCTACTTGTCGGAAGTTACAAATAATTTCCGATAAAGGATTAACCATTGGGGCTCGTTGTTCACTTAAACTTGAAGAACAAAAAATTGGCGAATGGTACTGTTTGGATGCTTTGCATATATGTTTCGTACACTATATAGAAGCAATATTTACAAAGATTTCAACCGTCTACCTGTTCCATTCATTGTTCTACTTGTCGAAAGTTACAAATAATTTCCTTTAAAGGATTAACAATGGGGCTCGTAGTTCACTTAAACTTGAAGAACAAAAAATTGGCGAATTGTACTGTTTGGATTCTTTGCATATATGTTTCTTAGACTATTTAGAAGCAATATATACATTGATTTCAACCGGCTACCTGTTCCATTCATTGTTCTACTTGTCGCAAGTTACAAATAATTTCAGTTAAAGTATTAACAATGGGGCTCGTAGTTCACTTAAACTTGAAGAACAAAAAATTGGCGAATGGTACTGTTTGGATGCTTTGCATATATGTTTCTTAGATTATATAGAAGCAATATATACAAAGATTTCGACCGTCTACCTGTTCCATTCATTGTTCTACTTGTCGAAATTTACAAATAATTTCCTTTAAAGGATTAACAATGGGGCTCGTTGTTCAGTTAAACTTGAAGAACAATAAATTGGCGAATTGTACTGTTTGGATGCTTTGCATAAATGTTTCTTAGACTATATAGAAGCAATATATACAATGATTTCATCAGTCTACCTGTTCCATTCATTGTTCTACTTGTCGAAATTTACAAATAATTTCCTTTAAAGGATTAACAATGGGGCTCGTAGTTCACTTAAACTTGAAGAACAAAAAATTGGCGAATGGTACTGTTTGGATGTTTTGCATATATGTTTCTTAGACTATATAGACGCAATATATACAAAGATTTCAACAGTCTACCTGTTCCATTCATTGTTCTACTTGTCGGAAGTTACAAATAATTTCCGATAAAGGATTAACCATTGGGGCTCGTTGTTCACTTAAACTTGAAGAACAAAAAATTGGCGAATGGTACTGTTTGGATGCTTTGCATATATGTTTCGTACACTATATAGAAGCAATATTTACAAAGATTTCAACCGTCTACCTGTTCCATTCATTGTTCTACTTGTCGAAAGTTACAAATAATTTCCTTTAAAGGATTAACAATTGGGCTCGTAGTTCACTTAAACTTAAAGAACAAAAAATTGGCGAATTGTACTGTTTGGATACTTTGCATATATGTTTCTTAGACTATTTAGAAGCAATATATACATTGATTTCAACCGGCTACCTGTTCCATTCATTGTTCTACTTGTCGCAAGTTACAAATAATTTCCGTTAAAGTATTAACAATGGAGCTCGTAGTTCACTTAAACTTGAAGATCAAATAATTGGCGAATTGTACTGTTTGGACGCTTTGCATATATGTTTCTTAGACTATATAGAAGCAATATATACAATGATTTCAACAGTCTACCTGTTCCATTCATTGTTCTACTTGTCGAAATTTACAAATAATTTCTTTTAAAGGATTAACAATGGGGCTCGTAGTTCACTTAAACTTGAAGAACAAAAAATTGGCGAATGGTACTGTTTGGATGCTTTGCATATATGATTCTTAGATTATATAGAAGCAATATATACAAAGATTTCGACCGTCTACCTGTTCCATTCATTGTTCTACTTGTCGAAATTTACAAATAATTTCCTTTAAAGGATTAACAATGGGGCTCGTTGTTCACTTAAACTTGAAGAACAATAAATTGGCGAATTGTACTGTTTGGATGCTTTGCATATATGTTTCTTAGACTATATAGAAGCAATATATACAATGATTTCAACAGTCTACCTGTTCCATTCATTGTTCTACTTGTCGAAATTTACAAATAATTTCCTTTAAAGGATTAACAATGGGGCTCGTAGTTCACTTAAACTTGAAGAACAAAAAATTGGCGAATGGTACTGTTTGGATGTTTTGCATATATGTTTCTTAGACTATATAGACGCAATATATACAAAGATTTCAACAGTCTACCTGTTCCATTCATTGTTCTACTTGTCGGAAGTTACAAATAATTTCCGATAAAGGATTAACCATTGGGGCTCGTTGTTCACTTAAACTTGAAGAACAAAAAATTGGCGAATGGTACTGTTTGGATGCTTTGCATATATGTTTCGTACACTATATAGAAGCAATATTTACAAAGATTTCAACCGTCTACCTGTTCCATTCATTGTTCTACTTGTCGAAAGTTACAAATAATTTCCTTTAAAGGATTAACAATGGGGCTCGTAGTTCACTTAAACTTGAAGAACAAAAAATTGGCGAATTGTACTGTTTGGATTCTTTGCATATATGTTTCTTAGACTATTTAGAAGCAATATATACATTGATTTCAACCGGCTACCTGTTCCATTCATTGTTCTACTTGTCGCAAGTTACAAATAATTTCAGTTAAAGTATTAACAATGGAGCTCGTAGTTCACTTAAACTTGAAGATCAAATAATTGGCGAATTGTACTGTTTGGACGCTTTGCATATATGTTTCTTAGACTATATAGAAGCAATATATACAATGATTTCAACAGTCTACCTGTTCCATTCATCGTTCTACTTGTCGAAATTTACAAATAATTTCTTTTAAAGGATTAACAATGGGGCTCGTAGTTCACTTAAACTTGAAGAACAAAAAATTGGCGAATGGTACTGTTTGGATGCTTTGCATATATGTTTCTTAGATTATATAGAAGCAATATATACAAAGATTTCGACCGTCTACCTGTTCCATTCATTGTTCTACTTGTCGAAATTTACAAATAATTTCCTTTAAAGGATTAACAATGGGGCTCGTTGTTCACTTAAACTTGAAGAACAATAAATTGGCGAATTGTACTGTTTGGATGCTTTGCATATATGTTTCTTCGACTATATAGAAGCAATATATACAATGATTTCAACAGTCTACCTGTTCCATTCATTGTTCTACTTGTCGAAATTTACAAATAATTTCCTTTAAAGGATTAACAATGGGGCTCGTAGTTCACTTAAACTTGAAGAACAAAAAATTGGCGAATTGTACTGTTTGGATTCTTTGCATATATGTTTCTTAGACTATTTAGAAGCAATATATACATTGATTTCAACCGGCTACCTGTTCCATTCATTGTTCTACTTGTCGCAAGTTACAAATAATTTCAGTTAAAGTATTAACAATGGAGCTCGTAGCTCACTTAAACTTGAAGATCAAATAATTGGCGAATTGTACTGTTTGGACGCTTTGCATATATGTTTCTTAGACTATATAGAAGCAATATATACAATGATTTCAACAGTCTACCTGTTCCATTCATTGTTCTACTTGTCGAAATTTACAAATAATTTCTTTTAAAGGATTAACAATGGGGCTCGTAGTTCACTTAAACTTGAAGAACAAAAAATTGGCGAATGGTACTGTTTGGATGCTTTGCATATATGTTTCTTAGATTATATAGAAGCAATATATACAAAGATTTCGACCGTCTACCTGTTCCATTCATTGTTCTACTTGTCGAAATTTACAAATAATTTCCTTTAAAGGATTAACAATGGGGCTCGTTGTTCAGTTAAACTTGAAGAACAATAAATTGGCGAATTGTACTGTTTGGATGCTTTGCATAAATGTTTCTTAGACTATATAGAAGCAATATATACAATGATTTCATCAGTCTACCTGTTCCATTCATTGTTCTACTTGTCGAAATTTACAAATAATTTCCTTTAAAGGATTAACAATGGGGCTCGTAGTTCACTTAAACTTGAAGAACAAAAAATTGGCGAATGGTACTGTTTGGATGTTTTGCATATATGTTTCTTAGACTATATAGACGCAATATATACAAAGATTTCAACAGTCTACCTGTTCCATTCATTGTTCTACTTGTCGGAAGTTACAAATAATTTCCGATAAAGGATTAACCATTGGGGCTCGTTGTTCACTTAAACTTGAAGAACAAAAAATTGGCGAATGGTACTGTTTGGATGCTTTGCATATATGTTTCGTACACTATATAGAAGCAATATTTACAAAGATTTCAACCGTCTACCTGTTCCATTCATTGTTCTACTTGTCGAAAGTTACAAATAATTTCCTTTAAAGGATTAACAATTGGGCTCGTAGTTCACTTAAACTTAAAGAACAAAAAATTGGCGAATTGTACTGTTTGGATACTTTGCATATATGTTTCTTAGACTATTTAGAAGCAATATATACATTGATTTCAACCGGCTACCTGTTCCATTCATTGTTCTACTTGTCGCAAGTTACAAATAATTTCCGTTAAAGTATTAACAATGGAGCTCGTAGTTCACTTAAACTTGAAGATCAAATAATTGGCGAATTGTACTGTTTGGACGCTTTGCATATATGTTTCTTAGACTATATAGAAGCAATATATACAATGATTTCAACAGTCTACCTGTTCCATTCATTGTTCTACTTGTCGAAATTTACAAATAATTTCTTTTAAAGGATTAACAATGGGGCTCGTAGTTCACTTAAACTTGAAGAACAAAAAATTGGCGAATGGTACTGTTTGGATGCTTTGCATATATGATTCTTAGATTATATAGAAGCAATATATACAAAGATTTCGACCGTCTACCTGTTCCATTCATTGTTCTACTTGTCGAAATTTACAAATAATTTCCTTTAAAGGATTAACAATGGGGCTCGTTGTTCACTTAAACTTGAAGAACAAAAAATTGGCGAATGGTACTGTTTGGATGCTTTGCATATATGTTTCGTACACTATATAGAAGCAATATTTACAAAGATTTCAACCGTCTACCTGTTCCATTCATTGTTCTACTTGTCGAAAGTTACAAATAATTTCCTTTAAAGGATTAACAATTGGGCTCGTAGTTCACTTAAACTTAAAGAACAAAAAATTGGCGAACTGTACTGTTTGGATACTTTGCATATATGTTTCTTAGACTATTTAGAAGCAATATATACATTGATTTCAACCGGCTAAATGTTCCATTCATTGTTCTACTTGTCGCAAGTTACAAATAATTTCCGTTAAAGTATTAACAATGGAGCTCGTAGTTCACTTAAACTTGAAGATCAAATAATTGGCGAATTGTACTGTTTGGACGCTTTGCATATATGTTTCTTAGACTATATAGAAGCAATATATACAATGATTTCAACAGTCTACCTGTTCCATTCATTGTTCTACTTGTCGAAAGTTACAAATAATTTCCGATAAAGGATTAACAATGGGGCACATTGTTCACTTAAACTTGTAGAACAAAAAATTGGCGAATTGTACTGTTTGGATGCTTTGCATATATGTTTCTTAGACTATATAGAAGCAATATATACAATGATTTCAACAGTCTACCTGTTCCATTCATTGTTCTACTTGTCGAAAGTTACAAATAATTTCCTTTAAAGGATTAACAATGGGGCTCGTAGTTCACTTAAACTTGAAGAACAAAAAATTGGCGAATTGTACTGTTTGGATTCTTTGCATATATGTTTCTTAGACTATTTAGAAGCAATATATACATTGATTTCAACCGGCTACATGTTCCATTCATTGTTCTACTTGTCGCAAGTTACAAATAATTTCCGTTAAAGTATTAACAATGGAGCTCGTAGTTCACTTAAACTTGAAGATCAAATAATTGGCGAATTGTACTGTTTGGAGGCTTTGCATATATGTTTCTTAGACTATATAGAAGCAATATATACAATGATTTCAACAGTCTACCTGTTCCATTCATTGTTCTACTTGTCGAAATTTACAAATAATTTTTTTTAAATGATTAACAATGGGGCTCGTAGTTCACTTAAACTTGAAGAACAAAAAATTGGCGAATGGTACTGTTTGGATGCTTTGCATATATGTTTCTTACATTATATAGAAGCAAAATATACAAAGATTTCGACCGTCTACCTGTTCCATTCATTGTTCTACTTGTCGAAATTTACAAATAATTTCCTTTAAAGGATTAACAATGGGGCTCGTTGTTCACTTAAACTTGAAGAACAATAAATTGGCGAATTGTACTGTTTGGATGCTTTGCATATATGTTTCTTCGACTATATAGAAGCAATATATACAATGATTTCAACAGTCTACCTGTTCCATTCATTGTTCTACTTGTCGAAATTTACAAATAATTTCCTTTAAAGGATTAACAATGGGGCTCGTAGTTCACTTAAACTTGAAGAACAAAAAATTGGCGAATTGTAATGTTTGGATTCTTTGCATATATGTTCCTTAGACTATTTAGAAGCAATATATACATTGATTTCAACCGGCTACCTGTTCCATTCATTGTTCTACTTGTCGCAAGTTACAAATAATTTCAGTTAAAGTATTAACAATGGAGCTCGTAGTTCACTTAAACTTGAAGATCAAATAATTGGCGAATTGTACTGTTTGGACGCTTTGCATATATGTTTCTTAGACTATATAGAAGCAATATATACAATGATTTCAACAGTCTACCTGTTCCATTCATTGTTCTACTTGTCGAAATTTACAAATAATTTCTTTTAAAGGATTAACAATGGGGCTCGTAGTTCACTTAAACTTGAAGAACAAAAAATTGGCGAATGGTACTGTTTGGATGCTTTGCATATATGTTTCTTAGATTATATAGAAGCAATATATACAAAGATTTCGACCGTCTACCTGTTCCATTCATTGTTCTACTTGTCGAAATTTACAAATAATTTCCTTTAAAGGATTAACAATGGGGCTCGTTGTTCAGTTAAACTTGAAGAACAATAAATTGGCGAATTGTACTGTTTGGATGCTTTGCATAAATGTTTCTTAGACTATATAGAAGCAATATATACAATGATTTCATCAGTCTACCTGTTCCATTCATTGTTCTACTTGTCGAAATTTACAAATAATTTCCTTTAAAGGATTAACAATGGGGCTCGTAGTTCACTTAAACTTGAAGAACAAAAAATTGGCGAATGGTACTGTTTGGATGTTTTGCATATATGTTTCTTAGACTATATAGACGCAATATATACAAAGATTTCAACAGTCTACCTGTTCCATTCATTGTTCTACTTGTCGGAAGTTACAAATAATTTCCGATAAAGGATTAACCATTGGGGCTCGTTGTTCACTTAAACTTGAAGAACAAAAAATTGGCGAATGGTACTGTTTGGATGCTTTGCATATATGTTTCGTACACTATATAGAAGCAATATTTACAAAGATTTCAACCGTCTACCTGTTCCATTCATTGTTCTACTTGTCGAAAGTTACAAATAATTTCCTTTAAAGGATTAACAATTGGGCTCGTAGTTCACTTAAACTTAAAGAACAAAAAATTGGCGAATTGTACTGTTTGGATTCTTTGCATATATGTTTCTTAGACTATTTAGAAGCAATATATACATTGATTTCAACCGGCTAAATGTTCCATTCATTGTTCTACTTGTCGCAAGTTACAAATAATTTCCGTTAAAGTATTAACAATGGAGCTCGTAGTTCACTTAAACTTGAAGATCAAATAATTGGCGAATTGTACTGTTTGGACGCTTTGCATATATGTTTCTTAGACTATATAGAAGCAATATATACAATGATTTCAACAGTCTACCTGTTCCATTCATTGTTCTACTTGTCGAAATTTACAAATAATTTCTTTTAAAGGATTAACAATGGGGCTCGTAGTTCACTTAAACTTGAAGAACAAAAAATTGGCGAATGGTACTGTTTGGATGCTTTGCATATATGATTCTTAGATTATATAGAAGCAATATATACAAAGATTTCGACCGTCTACCTGTTCCATTCATTGTTCTACTTGTCGAAATTTACAAATAATTTCCTTTAAAGGATTAACAATGGGGCTCGTTGTTCACTTAAACTTGAAGAACAATAAATTGGCGAATTGTACTGTTTGGATGCTTTGCATATATGTTTCTTAGACTATATAGAAGCAATATATACAATGATTTCAACAGTCTACCTGTTCCATTCATTGTTCTACTTGTCGAAATTTACAAATAATTTCCTTTAAAGGATTAACAATGGGGCTCGTAGTTCACTTAAACTTGAAGAACAAAAAATTGGCGAATGGTACTGTTTGGATGCTTTGCATATATGTTTCTTAGACTATATAGACGCAATATATACAAAGATTTCAACAGTCTACCTGTTCCATTCATTGTTCTACTTGTCGGAAGTTACAAATAATTTCCGATAAAGGATTAACCATTGGGGCTCGTTGTTCACTTAAACTTGAAGAACAAAAAATTGGCGAATGGTACTGTTTGGATACTTTGCATATATGTTTCTTAGACTACATAGAAGCAATATATACATTGATTTCAACCGTCTACCTGTTCCATTCATTGTTCTACTTGTAGAAAATTACAAATAATTTCCGTTTCATAATTATCAATGGGGCTCGTTGTTCACTTAAACTTGAAGAACAAAAAATTGGCGAATGGTACTGTTTGGATGCTTTGCATATATGTTTCGTAGACTATATAGAAGCAATATATACAATGACTTGAACCGTCTACATGATCCATTCATTGTTCTACTTGTCGATATTTACAAATAATTTCCTTTAAAGGATTAACAATTGGGCTCGTAGTTCACTTAAACTTAAAGAACAAAAAATTGGCGAATTGTACTGTTTGGATACTTTGCATATATGTTTCTTAGACTATTTAGAAGCAATATATAAAAAGATTTCAACCGTCTACCAGTTCCATTCATTGTTCTACTTGTCGAAAGTTACAAATAATTTCCGATAAAGGATTAACAATGGGGCACATTGTTCACTTAAACTTGTAGAACAAAAAATTGGCGAATTGTACTGTTTGGATGCTTTGCATATATGTTTCTTAGACTATATAGAAGCAATATATACAATGATTTCAACAGTCTACCTGTTCCATTCATTGTTCTACTTGTCGAAAGTTACAAATAATTTCCTTTAAAGGATTAACAATGGGGCTCGTAGTTCACTTAAACTTGAAGAACAAAAAATTGGCGAATTGTACTGTTTGGATTCTTTGCATATATGTTTCTTAGACTATTTAGAAGCAATATATACATTGATTTCAACCGGCTACATGTTCCATTCATTGTTCTACTTGTCGCAAGTTACAAATAATTTCCGTTAAAGTATTAACAATGGAGCTCGTAGTTCACTTAAACTTGAAGATCAAATAATTGGCGAATTGTACTGTTTGGAGGCTTTGCATATATGTTTCTTAGACTATATAGAAGCAATATATACAATGATTTCAACAGTCTACCTGTTCCATTCATTGTTCTACTTGTCGAAATTTACAAATAATTTTTTTTAAATGATTAACAATGGGGCTCGTAGTTCACTTAAACTTGAAGAACAAAAAATTGGCGAATGGTACTGTTTGGATGCTTTGCATATATGTTTCTTACATTATATAGAAGCTAAATATACAAAGATTTCGACCGTCTACCTGTTCCATTCATTGTTCTACTTGTCGAAATTTACAAATAATTTCCTTTAAAGGATTAACAATGGGGCTCGTTGTTCACTTAAACTTGAAGAACAATAAATTGGCGAATTGTACTGTTTGGATGCTTTGCATATATGTTTCTTCGACTATATAGAAGCAATATATACAATGATTTCAACAGTCTACCTGTTCCATTCATTGTTCTACTTGTCGAAATTTACAAATAATTTCCTTTAAAGGATTAACAATGGGGCTCGTAGTTCACTTAAACTTGAAGAACAAAAAATTGGCGAATTGTACTGTTTGGATTCTTTGCATATATGTTCCTTAGACTATTTAGAAGCAATATATACATTGATTTCAACCGGCTACCTGTTCCATTCATTGTTCTACTTGTCGCAAGTTACAAATAATTTCAGTTAAAGTATTAACAATGGAGCTCGTAGTTCACTTAAACTTGAAGATCAAATAATTGGCGAATTGTACTGTTTGGACGCTTTGCATATATGTTTCTTAGACTATATAGAAGCAATATATACAATGATTTCAACAGTCTACCTGTTCCATTCATTGTTCTACTTGTCGAAATTTACAAATAATTTCTTTTAAAGGATTAACAATGGGGCTCGTAGTTCACTTAAACTTGAAGAACAAAAAATTGGCGAATGGTACTGTTTGGATGCTTTGCATATATGTTTCTTAGATTATATAGAAGCAATATATACAAAGATTTCGACCGTCTACCTGTTCCATTCATTGTTCTACTTGTCGAAATTTACAAATAATTTCCTTTAAAGGATTAACAATGGGGCTCGTTGTTCAGTTAAACTTGAAGAACAATAAATTGGCGAATTGTACTGTTTGGATGCTTTGCATAAATGTTTCTTAGACTATATAGAAGCAATATATACAATGATTTCATCAGTCTACCTGTTCCATTCATTGTTCTACTTGTCGAAATTTACAAATAATTTCCTTTAAAGGATTAACAATGGGGCTCGTAGTTCACTTAAACTTGAAGAACAAAAAATTGGCGAATGGTACTGTTTGGATGTTTTGCATATATGTTTCTTAGACTATATAGACGCAATATATACAAAGATTTCAACAGTCTACCTGTTCCATTCATTGTTCTACTTGTCGGAAGTTACAAATAATTTCCGATAAAGGATTAACCATTGGGGCTCGTTGTTCACTTAAACTTGAAGAACAAAAAATTGGCGAATGGTACTGTTTGGATGCTTTGCATATATGTTTCGTACACTATATAGAAGCAATATTTACAAAGATTTCAACCGTCTACCTGTTCCATTCATTGTTCTACTTGTCGAAAGTTACAAATAATTTCCTTTAAAGGATTAACAATTGGGCTCGTAGTTCACTTAAACTTAAAGAACAAAAAATTGGCGAATTGTACTGTTTGGATACTTTGCATATATGTTTCTTAGACTATTTAGAAGCAATATATACATTGATTTCAACCGGCTACCTGTTCCATTCATTGTTCTACTTGTCGCAAGTTACAAATAATTTCCGTTAAAGTATTAACAATGGAGCTCGTAGTTCACTTAAACTTGAAGATCAAATAATTGGCGAATTGTACTGTTTGGACGCTTTGCATATATGTTTCTTAGACTATATAGAAGCAATATATACAATGATTTCAACAGTCTACCTGTTCCATTCATTGTTCTACTTGTCGAAATTTACAAATAATTTCTTTTAAAGGATTAACAATGGGGCTCGTAGTTCACTTAAACTTGAAGAACAAAAAATTGGCGAATGGTACTGTTTGGATGCTTTGCATATATGATTCTTAGATTATATAGAAGCAATATATACAAAGATTTCGACCGTCTACCTGTTCCATTCATTGTTCTACTTGTCGAAATTTACAAATAATTTCCTTTAAAGGATTAACAATGGGGCTCGTTGTTCACTTAAACTTGAAGAACAATAAATTGGCGAATTGTACTGTTTGGATGCTTTGCATATATGTTTCTTAGACTATATAGAAGCAATATATACAATGATTTCAACAGTCTACCTGTTCCATTCATTGTTCTACTTGTCGAAATTTACAAATAATTTCCTTTAAAGGATTAACAATGGGGCTCGTAGTTCACTTAAACTTGAAGAACAAAAAATTGGCGAATGGTACTGTTTGGATGCTTTGCATATATGTTTCTTAGACTATATAGACGCAATATATACAAAGATTTCAACAGTCTACCTGTTCCATTCATTGTTCTACTTGTCGGAAGTTACAAATAATTTCCGATAAAGGATTATCCATTGGGGCTCGTTGTTCACTTAAACTTGAAGAACAAAAAATTGGCGAATGGTACTGTTTGGATACTTTGCATATATGTTTCTTAGACTATATAGAAGCAATATATACATTGATTTCAACCGTCTACCTGTTCCATTCATTGTTGTACTTGTAGAAAATTACAAATAATTTCCGTTTCATAATTATCAATGGGGCTCGTTGTTCACTTAAACTTGAAGAACAAAAAATTGGCGAATGGTACTGTTTGGATGCTTTGCATATATGTTTCGTAGACTATATAGAAGCAATATATACAATGACTTCAACCGTCTACATGATCCATTCATTGTTCTACTTGTCGATATTTACAAATAATTTCCTTTAAAGGATTAACAATTGGGCTCGTAGTTCACTTAAACTTAAAGAACAAAAAATTGGCGAATTGTACTGTTTGGATACTTTGCATATATGTTTCTTAGACTATTTAGAAGCAATATATAAAAAGATTTCAACCGTCTACCAGTTCCATTCATTGTTCTACTTGTCGAAAGTTACAAATAATTTCCGATAAAGGATTAACCATTGGGGCTCATTGTTAACTTAAACTTGAAGAACAAAAAATTGGCGAATGGTACTGTTTGGATGCTTTGCGTAGATGTTTCTTAGACTATATGGAAGCAATATATACAAAGATTTCAACCGTCTACGTGTTCCAATCATTGTTCTACTTGTCGAAATTTACAAATAATTTCCTTTAAAGGATTAACAATGGGGCTCGTTGTTCACTTAAACTTGAAGAACAATAAATTGGCGAATTGTACTGTTTGGATGCTTTGCATATATGTTTCTTAGACTATATGGAAGCAATATATACAAAGATTTCAACCGTCTACGTGTTCCAATCATTGTTCTACTTGTAGAAACTTACAAATAATTTCCATTTCATGATTATCAATGGGGCTCGCTGTTCACTTAAACTTGAAGATCAAAAAATTGGCGATTGTTACTGTTTAGATGCTTTTCATATAGGTTTCTTAGTCTATATAGAAGCAATATATACAAAGATTTCAACCGTCTACCTGTTCCATTCATTGTTCTACTTGTCGAAAATTACAAATAATTTCCGATAAAGGATTAACCATTGGGGCTCATTGTTCACTTAAACTTGAAGAACAAAAAATTGGCGAATGGGACTGTTTGGATGCTTTGCATATATGTTTCTTAGACTATATAGAAGCAATATATACATTGATTTCAACCATCTACCTGTTCCATTCATTGTTCTACTTGTCGAAATTTACAAATAATTTCCTTTAAAGGATTAACAATGGGGCTCGTAGTTCACTTAAACTTGAAGAACAAAAAATTGGCGAATGGTACTGTTTGGATGCTTTGCATATATGTTTCTTAGACTATATAGACGCAATATATACAAAGATTTCAACCGTCTACCTGTTCCATTCATTGTTCTACTTGTCGGAAGTTACAAATAATTTCCGATAAAGGATTAACCATTGGGGCTCGTTGTTCACTTAAACTTGAAGAACAAAAAATTGGCGAATGGTACTGTTTGGATGCTTTGCATATATGTTTCTTACATTATATAGAAGCAATATATACAAAGATTTCAACCGTCCACCTGTTCCATTCATTGTTCTACTTGTCGAAAATTACAAGTAATTTCCGATAAAGGATTAACCATTGGGGCTCCTTGTTCACTTAAACTTGAAGAACAAAAAATTGGCGAATGGTACTGTTTGGATGCTTTGCGTACATGTTTCTTAGACTATATGGAAGCAATATCTACAAAGATTTCATCCGTCTACGTGTTCCAAGCATTGTTCTACTTGTAGAAAGTTAGAATTAATTTCCGTTAAAGGATTAACAATGGGGCTCGTAGTTCACTTAAACTTGAAGAACAAAAAATTGGCGATTGTTACTGTTTAGATGCTTTGCATATATGTTTCTTAGATTATATAGAAGCAATATATACAAAGATGTCAACCGTCTACCTGTTCCATTCATTGTTCTACTTGTCGAAAAGTAAAAATAATTTCCGATAAAGGATTAACCATTGGGGCTCATTGTTCACTTAAACTTTAAGTACAAAAAATTGGCGAATGGTACTGTTTGGATGCTTGCGTAGATGTTTCTTAGACTATATGGAAGCAATATATACAAAGATTTCAACCGTCTACGTGTTCCAATCATTGTTCTACTTGTCGAAATTTACAAATAATTTCCTTTAAAGGATTAACAATGGGGCTCGTTGTTCACTTAAACTTGAAGAACAATAAATTGGCGAATTGTACTGTTTGGATGCTTTGCATATATGTTTCTTAGACTATATAGAAGCAATATATACGAAGAATTCAACCGTCTACCTGTTCCAATCATTGTTCTACTTGTCGAAATTTACAAATAATTTCCTTTAAAGGATTAACAATGGGGCTCGTAGTTCACTTAAACTTGAAGAACAAAAAATGGCCGAATGGTACTGTTTGGATGCTTTGCATATATGTTTCTTAGACTATATAGAAGCAATATATACATTGATTTCAACCGGCTACCTGTTCCATTCATTGTTCTACTTGTCGAAAATTACAAGTAATTTCCGATAAAGGATTAACCATTGGGGCTCCTTGTTCACTTAAACTTGAAGAACAAAAAATTGGCGAATGGTACTGTTTGGATGCTTTGCGTACATGTTTCTTAGACTATATGGAAGCAATATATACAAAGATTTCATCCGTCTACGTGTTCCAAGCATTGTTCTACTTGTAGAAAGTTAGAATTAATTTCCGTTAAAGGATTAACAATGGGGCTCGTAGTTCACTTAAACTTGAAGAACAAAAAATTGGCGATTGTTACTGTTTAGATGCTTTGCATATATGTTTCTTACGTTATATAGAAGCAATATATACAAAGATTTCAACCGTCTACCTGTTCCATTCATTGTTCTACTTGTCGAAAGTTACAAATAATTTCCGATAAAGGATTAACCATTGGGGCTCCTTGTTCACTTAAACTTGAAGAACAAAAAATTGGCGAATGGTACTGTTTGGATGCTTTGCGTACATGTTTCTTAGACTATATGGAAGCAATATATACAAAGATTTCAACCGTCTACCTGTTCCATTCATTGTTCTACTTGTCGAAATTTACAAATAATTTCCTATAAAGGATTAACCATTGGGGCTCATTGTTCACTTAAACTTGAAGAACAAAAAATTGGCGAATGGTACTGTTTGGATGCTTTGCGTACATGTTTCTTAGACTATATGGAAGCAATATATACAAAGATTTCAACCGTCTACCTGTTCCATTCATGGTTCTACTTGTCGAAATTTACAAATAATTTCCTATAAAGGATTAACCATTGGGGCTCATTGTTCACTTAAACTTGAAGAACAAAAAATTGGCGAATGGTACTGTTTGGATGCTTTGCATATATGTTTCTTAGACTATATAGAAGCAATATATACAAAGATTTCAAGCGTCTACCTGTTCCATTCATTGTTCTACTTGTCGAAATTTACAAATAATTTCCTTTAAAGGATTAACAATGGGGCTCGTAGTTCACTTAAACTTGAAGAACAAAAAATTGCCGAATGGTACTGTTTGGATGCTTTGCATATATGTTTCTTAGACTATATAGAAGCAATATATACATTGATTTCAACCGGCTACCTGTTCCATTCATTGTTCTACTTGTCGAAAATTACAAGTAATTTCCGATAAAGGATTAACCATTGGGGCTCCTTGTTCACTTAAACTTGAAGAACAAAAAATTGGCGAATGGTACTGTTTGGATGCTTTGCGTACATGTTTCTTAGACTATATGGAAGCAATATATACAAAGATTTCATCCGTCTACGTGTTCCAAGCATTGTTCTACTTGTAGAAAGTTAGAATTAATTTCCGTTAAAGGATTAACAATGGGGCTCGTAGTTCACTTAAACTTGAAGAACAAAAAATTGGCGATTGTTACTGTTTAGATGCTTTGCATATATGTTTCTTAGATTATATAGAAGCAATATATACAAAGATGTCAACCGTCTACCTGTTCCATTCATTGTTCTACTTGTCGAAAATTACAAATAATTTCCGATAAAGGATTAACCATTGGGGCTCATTGTTCACTTAAACTTGAAGAACAAAAAATTGGCGAATGGTACTGTTTGGATGCTTTGCGTACATGTTTCTTAGACCATATGGAAGCAATATATACAAAGATTTCAACCGTCTACCTGTTCCATTCATTGTTCTACTTGTCGAAATTTACAAATAATTTCCTTTAAAGGATTAACACTGGGGCTCGTAGTTCACTTAAACTTGAAGAACAAAAAATTGGCGAATGGTACTGTTTGGATGCTTTGCACATATGTTTCTTACGTTATATAGAAGCAATATATACAAAGATTTCAACCGTCTACCTGTTCCATTCATTGTTCTATTTGTCGAAAGTTACAAATAATTTCCGATAAAGGATTAACCATTGGGGCTCCTTGTTCACTTAAACTTGAAGAACAAAAAATTGGCGAATGGTACTGTTTGGATGCTTTGCGTACATGTTTCTTAGACTATATGGAAGCAATATATACATTGATTTCAACCATCTACCTGTTCCATTCATTGTTCTACTTGTCGAAATTTACAAATAATTTCCTTTAAAGGATTAACAATGCGGCTCGTAGTTCACTTAAACTTGAAGAACAAAAAATTGCCGAATGGTACTGTTTGGATGCTTTGCATATATGTTTCTTAGACTATATAGAAGCAATATATACATTGATTTCAACCGGCTACCTGTTCCATTCATTGTTCTACTTGTCGAAAATTACAAGTAATTTCCGATAAAGGATTAACCATTGGGGCTCCTTGTTCACTTAAACTTGAAGAACAAAAAATTGGCGAATGGTACTGTTTGGATGCTTTGCGTACATGTTTCTTAGACTATATGGAAGCAAAATATACAAAGATTTCATCCGTCTACGTGTTCCAAGCATTGTTCTACTTGTAGAAAGTTAGAATTAATTTCCGTTAAAGGATTAACAATGGGGCTCGTAGTTCACTTAAACTTGAAGAACAAAAAATTGGCGATTGTTACTGTTTAGATGCTTTGCATATATGTTTCTTAGATTATATAGAAGCAATATATACAAAGATGTCAACCGTCTACCTGTTCCATTCATTGTTCTACTTGTCGAAAATTACAAATAATTTCCGATAAAGGATTAACCATTGGGGCTCATTGTTCACTTAAACTTGAAGAACAAAAAATTGGCGAATGGTACTGTTTGGATGGTTTGCATATATGTTTCTTAGACTATATGGAAGCAATATATACAAAGATTTCAACCGTCTACCTGTTCCATTCATTGTTCTACTTGTCGAAAGTTACAAATAATTTCCGATAAAGGATTAACAATGGCTCTCATTGTTCACTTAAACTTGAGGAACAAAAAATTGGCGAATGGTACTGTTTGGATGCTTTGCATATATGTTTCTTAGACTTTATAGAAGCAATATATACATTGATTTCAACCGGCTACCTGTTCCATTCATTGTTCTACTTGTCGCAAGTTACAAATAATTTCCGTTAAAGTATTAACAATGGGGCTCGTAGTTCACTTAAACTTGAAGATCAAATAATTGGCGAATTGTACTGTTTGGACGCTTTGCATATATGTTTCTTAGACTATATAGAAGCAATATATACAATGATTTCAACAGTCTACCTGTTCCATTCATTGTTCTACTTGTCGAAAGTTACAAATAATTTCCGATAAAGGATTAACCATTGGGGCTCGTTGTTCACTTAAACTTGAAGAACAAAAAAGTGGCGAATGGTACTGTTTGGATGCTTTGCATATGTGTTTCTTAGACTATATAGACGCAATATATGCAAGGATTTCAACCGTCTACCTGTCCCATTCATTGTTCTACTTGTCGAAAGTTACAAATAACTACGGATAAAGGATTAACCATTGGGGCTCATTGTTCAGTTAAACTGGGAGAACAAAAAATTGGCGAATTGTACTGTTTGGATGCTTTGCATATATGTTTCTTAGACTATATAGAAGCAATATATACAAAGATTTCAACCGTCTACCTGTTCCATTCATTGTTCTACTTGTCGAAAATTACAAGTAATTTCCGATAAAGGATTAACCATTGGGGCTCCTTGTTCACTTAAACTTGAAGAACAAAAAATTGGCGAATGGTACTGTTTGGATGCTTTGCGTACATGTTTCTTAGACTATATGGAAGCAATATATACAAAGATTTCATCCGTCTACGTGTTCCAAGCATTGTTCTACTTGTAGAAAGTTAGAATTAATTTCCGTTAAAGGATTAACCATTGGGGCTCATTGTTCAGTTAAACTGGGAGAACAAAAAATTGGCGAATTGTACTGTTTGGATGCTTTGCATATATGTTTCTTAGACTATATAGAAGCAATATATACAAAGATTTCAAGCGTCTACCTGTTCCATTCATTGTTCTACTTGTCGAAATTTACAAATAATTTCCTTTAAAGGATTAACAATGGGGCTCGTAGTTCACTTAAACTTGAAGAACAAAAAATTGGCGAATGGTACTGTTTGGATGCTTTGCGTACATGTTTCTTAGACTATATGGAAGCAATATATACAAAGATTTCAACCGTCTACGTGTTCCAATCATTGTTCTACTTGTAGAAAGTTACAAATAATTTCCATTTCATGATTATCAATGGGGCTCGCTGTTCACTTAAACTTGAAGATCAAAAAATTGGCGATTGTTACTGTTTAGATGCTTTTCATATAGGTTTCTTAGTCTATATAGAAGCAATATATACATTGATTTCAACCATCTACCTGTTCCATTCATTGTTCTACTTGTCGAAATTTACAAATAATTTCCTTTAAAGGATTAACAATGCGGCTCGTAGTTCACTTAAACTTGAAGAACAAAAAATTGCCGAATGGTACTGTTTGGATGCTTTGCATATATGTTTCTTAGACTATATAGAAGCAATATATACATTGATTTCAACCGGCTACCTGTTCCATTCATTGTTCTACTTGTCGAAAATTACAAGTAATTTCCGATAAAGGATTAACCATTGGGTCTCCTTGTTCACTTAAACTTGAAGAACAAAAAATTGGCGAATGGTACTGTTTGGATGCTTTGCGTACATGTTTCTTAGACTATATGGAAGCAATATATACAAAGATTTCATCCGTCTACGTGTTCCAAGCATTGTTCTACTTGTAGAAAGTTAGAATTAATTTCCGTTAAAGGATTAACAATGGGGCTCGTAGTTCACTTAAACTTGAAGAACAAAAAATTGGCGATTGTTACTGTTTAGATGCTTTGCATATATGTTTCTTAGATTATATAGAAGCAATATATACAAAGATGTCAACCGTCTACCTGTTCCATTCATTGTTCTACTTGTCGAAAATTACAAATAATTTCCGATAAAGGATTAACCATTGGGGCTCATTGTTCACTTAAACTTGAAGAACAAAAAATTGGCGAATGGTACTGTTTGGATGCTTTGCATATATGTTTCTTAGACTATATGGAAGCAATATATACAAAGATTTCAACCGTCTACCTGTTCCATTCATTGTTCTACTTGTCGAAAGTTACAAATAATTTCCGATAAAGGATTAACAATGGCTCTCATTGTTCACTTAAACTTGAGGAACAAAAAATTGGCGAATGGTACTGTTTGGATGCTTTGCATATATGTTTCTTAGACTTTATAGAAGCAATATATACATTGATTTCAACCGGCTACCTGTTCCATTCATTGTTCTACTTGTCGCAAGTTACAAATAATTTCCGTTAAAGTATTAACAATGGGGCTCGTAGTTCACTTAAACTTGAAGATCAAATAATTGGCGAATTGTACTGTTTGGACGCTTTGCATATATGTTTCTTAGACTATATAGAAGCAATATATACAATGATTTCAACAGTCTACCTGTTCCATTCATTGTTCTACTTGTCGAAAGTTACAAATAATTTCCGATAAAGGATTAACCATTGGGGCTCGTTGTTCACTTAAACTTGAAGAACAAAAAAGTGGCGAATGGTACTGTTTGGATGCTTTGCATATGTGTTTCTTAGACTATATAGACGCAATATATACAAGGATTTCAACCGTCTACCTGTCCCATTCATTGTTCTACTTGTCGAAAGTTACAAATAACTACGGATAAAGGATTAACCATTGGGGCTCATTGTTCAGTTAAACTGGGAGAACAAAAAATTGGCGAATTGTACTGTTTGGATGCTTTGCATATATGTTTCTTAGACTATATAGAAGCAATATATACAAAGATTTCAACCGTCTACCTGTTCCATTCATTGTTCTACTTGTCGAAAATTACAAGTAATTTCCGATAAAGGATTAACCATTGGGGCTCCTTGTTCACTTAAACTTGAAGAACAAAAAATTGGCGAATGGTACTGTTTGGATGCTTTGCGTACATGTTTCTTAGACTATATGGAAGCAATATATACAAAGATTTCATCCGTCTACGTGTTCCAAGCATTGTTCTACTTGTAGAAAGTTAGAATTAATTTCCGTTAAAGGATTAACCATTGGGGCTCATTGTTCAGTTAAACTGGGAGAACAAAAAATTGGCGAATTGTACTGTTTGGATGCTTTGCATATATGTTTCTTAGACTATATAGAAGCAATATATACAAAGATTTCAACCGTCTACCTGTTCCATTCATTGTTCTACTTGTCGAAAATTACAAGTAAATTCCGATAAAGGATTAACCATTGGGGCTCCTTGTTCACTTAAACTTGAAGAACAAAAAATTGGCGAATGGTACTGTTTGGATGCTTTGCGTACATGTTTCTTAGACTATATGGAAGCAATATATACAAAGATTTCATCCGTCTACGTGTTCCAAGCATTGTTCTACTTGTAGAAAGTTAGAATTAATTTCCGTTAAAGGATTAACAATGGGGCTCGTAGTTCACTTAAACTTGAAGAACAAAAAATTGGCGATTGTTACTGTTTAGATGCTTTGCATATATGTTTCTTAGATTATATAGAAGCAATATATACAAAGATGTCAACCGTCTACCTGTTCCATTCATTGTTCTACTTGTCGAAAATTACAAATAATTTCCGATAAAGGATTAACCATTGGGGCTCATTGTTCACTTAAACTTGAAGAACAAAAAATTGGCGAATGGTACTGTTTGGATGCTTTGCGTACATGTTTCTTAGACTATATGGAAGCAATATATACAAAGATTTCAACCGTCTACCTGTTCCATTCATTGTTCTACTTGTCGAAAATTACAAATAATTTCCGATAAAGGATTAACCATTGGGGCTCATTGTTCACTTAAACTTGAAGAACAAAAAATTGGCGAATGGTACTTTTTGGATGCTTTGCATATATGTTTCTTAGACTATATAGCAACAATATATACATTGATTTCACCCGTCTACCTGTACTATTCATTGTTCTACTTGTAGAAAGTTACAAATAATTTCCATTTCATGATTATCAATGGGGCTCGCTGTTCACTTAAACTTGAAGATCAAAAAATTGGCGATTGTTACTGTTTAGATGCTTTGCATATAGGTTTCTTAGACTATATAGAAGCAATATATACATTGATTTCAACCGTCTACCTGTTCCATTCATTGTTCTACTTGTCGAAATTTACAAATAATTTCCTTTAAAGGATTAACAATGTGGCTCGTAGTTCACTTAAACTTGAAGAACAAAAAATTGGCGAATGGTACTGTTTAGATGCTTTGCATATATGTTTCTTAGACTATATAGACGCAATATATACAAAGATTTCAACCGTCTACCTGTTCCATTCATTGTTCTACTTGTCGAAAGTTACAAATAATTTCCGATAAAGGATTAACCATTGGGGCTCGTTGTTCACTTAAACTTGAAGAACAAAAAATTGGCGAATGGTACTGTTTGGATGCTTTGCATATATGTTTCTTAGACTATATAGAAGCAATATATACAAGGATTTCAACAGTCTACCTGTTCCATTCATTGTTCTAGTTGCCGAAATTTACAAATAATTTCCATTAAAGAATTAACAATGGGGCTCGTAGTTCACTTAAACTTGAAGAGCAAAAAATTGGCGAATTGTACTGTTTGGACGCTACGCATATATGTTTCTTAGACTATATGGCAGCAATATATACAATGATTTCAACAGTCTACCTGTTCCATTCATTGTTCTACTTGTCGAAATTTACAAATAATTTCCTTTAAAGGATTAACAATGGGGCTCGTAGTTCACTTAAACTTGAAGAACAAAAAATTGGCGAATGGTACTGTTTGGATGCTTTGCATATATGTTTCTTAAACTATATAGACGCAATATATACAAGGATTTCAACCGTCTACCTGTTCCATTCATTGTTCTACTTGTCGAAAGTTACAAATGATTTCCGATAAAGGATTAACAATGGGGCTCATTGTTCACTTAAACTTGAAGGACAAAAAATTGGCGATTGGTACTGTTTGGATGCTTTGCATATATGTTTCTTAGACTATATAGAAGCAATATATACAATGATTTCAACAGTCTACCTGTTCCATTCATTGTTCTACTTGTCGAAATTTACAAATAATTTCCTTTAAAGGATTAACAATGGGGCTCGTTGTTCACTTAAACTTGAAGAACAATAAATTGGCGAATTGTACTGTTTGGATGCTTTGCATATATGTTTCTTAGACTATATAGACGCAATATATACAAGGATTTCAACCGTCTACCTGTTCCATTCATTGTTCTACTTGTCGAAAGTTACAAATAATTACGGATAAAGGATTAACCATTGGGGCTCATTGTTCACTTAAACTTGAAGAACAAAAAATTGGTGAATTGTACTGTTTGGATGCTTTGCATATATGTTTCTTAGACTATATAGAAGCAATATATACAAAGATTTCAACCGTCTACCTGTTCCATTCATTGTTCTACTTGTCGAAAGTTACAAATGATTTCCGATAAAGGATTAACAATGGGGCTCATTGTTCACTTAAACTTGAAGGACAAAAAATTGGCGAATGGTACTGTTTGGATGCTTTGCATATATGTTTCTTAGACTATATGGAAGCAATATATACAAAGATTTCAACCGTCTACGTGTTCCAATCATTGTTCTACTTGTAGAAAGTTACAATTAATTTCCGTTAAAGGATTAACAATGGGGCTGGTAGTTCACTTAAACTTGAAGAACAAAAAAATGGCGAATTGTACTATTTGGATGCTTTGCATATATGTTTCTTAGACTATTTAGAAGCAATATATAGAAAGATTTCACCCGTTTACCTGTACTATTCATTGTTCTACTTGTAGAAAGGTACAAATAATTTCCATTTCATGATTATCAATGGGGCTCGCTGTTCACTTAAACTTGAAGATCAAACAATTGGCGATTGTTACTGTTTAGATGCTTTGCATATAGGTTTCTTAGACTATATAGACGCAATATATACAAGGATTTCAACCGTCTACCTGTCCCATTCATTGTTCTACTTGTCGAAAGTTACAAATAATTACGGATAAAGGATTAATCATTGGGGCTCATTGTTCACTTAAACTTGGAGAACAAAAAATTGGCGAATTGTACTGTTTGGATGCTTTGCATATATGTTTCTTAGACTATATAGAAGCAATATATACAAAGATTTCAAGCGTCTACCTGTTCCATTCATTGTTCTACTTGTCGAAAGTTACAAATGATTTCCGATAAAGGATTAACAATGGGGCTCGTAGTTCACTTAAACTTGAAGAACAAAAAATTGGCGATTGTTACTGTTTAGATGCTTTGCATATATGTTTCTTAGATTATATAGAAGCAATATATACAAAGATGTCAACCGTCTACCTGTTCCATTCATTGTTCTACTTGTCGAAATGTATAAATAATTTCCGATAAAGGATTTACCATTGGGGCTCATTGTTCACTTAAACTTGAAAAACAAAAAATTGGCGAATGGTACTGTTTGGATGCTTTGCATATATGTTTCTTAGACTTTATAGAAGCAATATATACATTGATTTCAACCGTCTACCTGTTCCATTCATTGTTCTACTTGTCGAAATTTACAAATAATTTCCTATAAAGGATTAACAATGGGGCTCGTAGTTCACTTAAACTTGAAGAACAAAAAATTGCCGAATGGTACTGTTTGGATGCTTTGCATATATGTTTCTTAGACTATATAGAAGCAATATATACATTGATTTCAACCGGCTAACTGTTCCATTCATTGTTCTACTTGTCGCAAGTTACAAAAAATTTCCGTTAAAGTATTAACAATGGGGCTCGTAGTTCACTTAAACTTGAAGATCAAATAATTGGCGAATTGTACTTTTTGGACGCTTTGCATATATGTTTCTTAGACTATATAGAAGCAATATATACAATGATTTCAACAGTCTGCCTGTTCCATTCATTGTTCTACTTGCCGAAATTTACAATTAATTTCCTTTAAAGTATTAACAATGGGGCTCGTAGTTCGCTTAAACTTGAAGAGCAAAAAATTGGCGAATTGTACTGTTTGGACGCTTTGCATATAAGTTTCTTGGACTATATAGAAGCAATATATACAATGATTTCAACAGTCTACCTGTTCCATACATTGTTCTACTTGTCGAAATTTACAAATAATTTCCTTTAAAGGATTAACAATGGGGCTCGTAGTTCACTTAAACATGAAGATGAAATAATTGTCGAATTGTACTGTTTGGATGCTTAGCATATATGTTTCTTAGACTATATAAAAGCAATATATACAATGATTTCAACCGTCTACCTGATCCATTCATTGTTCTACATGTCGAAATTTACAAATAATTTCCTTTAAAGGATTAACAATGGGGCTCGTAGTTCACTTAAACTTGAAGATCAAAAAATTGGCGAATTGTACTGTTTGGATGCTTTGCATATATGTTTCTTAGACTATTTAGAAGCAATATATAGAAAGATTTCACCCGTCTACCTGTACTATTCATTGTTCTACTTGTAGAAAGTTACAAATAATTTCCATTTCATGATTATCAATGGGGCTCGCTGTTCACTTAAACTTGAAGATCAAAAAATTGGCGATTGTTACTGTTTAGATGCTTTGCATATATGTTTCTTAGATTATATAGAAGCAATATATACAAAGATTTCAACCGTCTACCTGTTCCATTCATTGTTCTACTTGTCGAAAATTACAAATAATTTCCGATAAAGGATGAACCATTGGGGCTCATTGTTCACTTAATCTTGAAGAACAAAAAATTGGCGAATGGTACTGTTTGGATGCTTTGCGTACATGTTTCTTAGACTATATGGAAGCAATATATACAAAGATTTCAACCGTCTACGTGTTCCAATCATTGTTCTACTTGTCGAAATTTACAAATAATTTCCTTTAAAGGATTAACAATGGGGCTTCGTTGTTCACTTAAACTTGAAGAACAATAAATCGGCGAATTGTACTGTTTGGATGCTTTGCATATATGTTTCTTAGACTATATAGAAGCAATATATACAAAGATTTCAACCGTCTACCTGTTCCATTCATTGTTCTACTTGTCGAAAATTACAAATAATTTCCGATAAAGGATGAACCATTGGGGCTCATTGTTCACTTAATCTTGAAGAACAAAAAATTGGCGAATGGTACTGTTTGGATGCTTTGCGTACATGTTTCTTAGACTATATGGAAGCAATATATACAAAGATTTCAACCGTCTACCTGTTCCACTCTTTGTTCTACTTGTAGAAAGTTACAAATAATTTCCGTTTCATGATTATCAATGGGGCTCGTTGTTCACTTAAACTTGAAGAACAAAAAATTGGCGAATGGTACTGTTTGGATGCTTTGCATATATGTTTCTTATACTATATAGAAGCAATATATACAAAGATTTCAACCGTCTGCCTGTTCCATTCATTGTTCTACTTGCCGAAATTTACAATTAATTTCCTTTAAAGTATTAACAATGGGGCTCGTAGTTCGCTTAAACTTGAAGAGCAAAAAATTGGCGAATTGTACTGTTTGGACGCTTTGCATATAAGTTTCTTGGACTATATAGAAGCAATATATACAATGATTTCAACAGTCTACCTGTTCCATACATTGTTCTACTTGTCGAAATTTACAAATAATTTCCTTTAAAGGATTAACAATGGGGCTCGTAGTTCACTTAAACATGAAGATGAAATAATTGTCGAATTGTACTGTTTGGATGCTTAGCATATATGTTTCTTAGACTATATAAAAGCAATATATACAATGATTTCAACCGTCTACCTGATCCATTCATTGTTCTACTTGTCGAAATTTACAAATAATTTCCTTTAAAGGATTAACAATGGGGCTCGTAGTTCACTTAAACTTGAAGATCAAAAAATTGGCGAATTGTACTGTTTGGATGCTTTGCATATATGTTTCTTAGACTATTTAGAAGCAATATATAGAAAGATTTCACCCGTCTACCTGTACTATTCATTGTTCTACTTGTAGAAAGTTACAAATAATTTCCATTTCATGATTATCAATGGGGCTCGCTGTTCACTTAAACTTGAAGATCAAAAAATTGGCGATTGTTACTGTTTAGATGCTTTGCGTATAGGTTTCTTAGATTATATAGAAGCAATATATACAAATATTTCAACCGTCTACCTGTTCCATTCATTGTTCTACTTGTCGCAAGTTACAAATAATTTCCGTTCAAGTATTAACAATGGGGCTCGTAGTTCACTTAAACTTGAAGAACAAAAAATTGGCGAATGGTACTGTTTGGATGCTTTGCATATATATTTCTTAGACTATATAGAAGCAATATATACAATGATTTCAACAGTCTACCTGTTCCATTCATTGTTCTACTTGTCGAAATTTACAAATAATTTCCTTTGAAGGATTAACAATGGGGCTCGTAGTTCACTTAAACTTGAAGAACAAAAAATTGGCGAATGGTACTATTTGGATGCTTTGCGTACATGTTTCTTAGACTATATGGAAGCAATATATACAAAGATTTCAACCGTCTACGTGTTCCAATCATTGTTCTACTTGCCGAAATTTACAATTAATTTCCTTTAAAGGATTAACAATGGGGCTCGTAGTTCACTTAAACTTGAAGATCAAAAAATTGGCGATTGTTACTGTTTAGATGCTTTGCGTATAGGTTTCTTAGATTATATAGAAGCAATATATACAAATATTTCAACCGTCTACCTGTTCCATTCATTGTTCTACTTGTCGCAAGTTACAAATAATTTCCGTTCAAGTATTAACAATGGGGCTCGTAGTTCACTTAAACTTGAAGAACAAAAAATTGGCGAATGGTACTGTTTGGATGCTTTGCATATATGTTTCTTAGACTATATAGACGCAATATATACAAAGATTTCAACCGTCTACCTGTTCCATTCATTGTTCTACTTGTCGGAAGTTACAAATAATTTCCGATAATGGATTAACCATTGGGGCTCGTTGTTCACTTAAACTTGAAAAACAAAAAATTGGCGAATGATACTGTTTGGATGCTTTGCATATATGTTTCTTAGACTTTATAGAAGCAATATATACATTGATTTCAACCGTCTACCTGTTCCATTCATTGTTCTACTTGTCGAAATTTACAAATAATTTCCTATAAAGGATTAACAATGGAGCTCGTAGTTCACTTAAACTTGAAGAACAAAAAATTGCCGAATGGTACTGTTTGCATGCTTTGCATATATGTTTCTTAGATTATATAGAAGCAATATATACAAAGATGTCAATCGTCTACCTGTTCCATTCATTGTTCTACTTGTCGAAAATTACAAATAATTTCCGATAAAGGATTAACCATTGGGGCTCATTGTTCACTTAAACTTGAAGAACAAAAAATTGGCGAATGGTACTGTTTGGATGCTTTGCGTACATGTTTCTTAGACTATATGGAAGCAATATATACAAAGATTTCAACCGTCTACCTGTTCCATTCATTGTTCTACTTGTCGAAATTTACAAATAATTTCCTTTGAAGGATTAACAATGGGGCTCGTAGTTCACTTAAACTTGAAGAACAAAAAATTGGCGAATGGTACTGTTTGGATGCTTTGCATATATGTTTCTTAGACTATATGGAAGCAATATATACAAAGATTTCAACAGTCTACGTGTTCCAATCATTGTTCTACTTGTAGAAAGTTACAATTAATATCCGTTAAAGGATTAACAATGGGGCTCGTAGTTCACTTAAACTTGAAGAACAAAAAATTGGCGAATTGTACTGTTTCGATGCTTTGCATATATGTTTCGTAGACTATATAGAAGCAAAATATACAATGATTTCAACCGTCTACATGATCCATTCATTGTTCTACTTGTCGAAATTTACAAATAATTTCCTTTAAAGGATTAACAATGGGGCTCGTAGTTCACTTAAACTTGAAGAACTAAAAATTGGCGAATTGTACTGTTTCGATGCTTTGCATATATGTTTCTTAGACTATTTAGAAGTAATATATAGAAAGATTTCACCCGTCTACCTGTACTATTCATTGTTCTACTTGTAGAAAGTTACAAATAATTTCCATTTCATGATTATCAATGGGGCTCGATGTTCACTTAAACTTGAAGATCAAAAAATTGGCGATTGTTACTGTTTAGATGCTTTGCATATAGGTTTCTTAGAATATATAGACGCAATATATACATTGATTTCAACCGTCTACCTGTTCCATTCATTGTTCTACTTGTCGCAAGTACAAATAATTTCCGTTAAAGTATTAACAATGGGGCTCGTAGTTCACTTAAACTTGAAGATCAAATAATTGGCGGATTGTACTGTTTGGATGATCTGCAGATATGTTTCTTAGACTATATAGAAGCAATATATACAATGATTTCAACCGTCTACCTGTTCCATTCATTGTTCTACTTGTCGAAAGTTACAAATAATTTCCGTTAAGGGATTAACAATGGGGATCGTAGTTTACTTAAACTTGAAGAACAAAAAATTGGCGAATTGTACTGTTTGGATGCTTTGCATATATGTTTCTTAGACTATATAGAATCAATATATACAATGATTTCAACCGTCTACCTGTTCCATTCATTGTTCTACTTGTCGAAAGTTACAAATAATTTCCGTTAATGGATTAACAATGGGGATCGTAGTTTACTTAAACTTGAAGATCAAATAATTGGCGAATTGTACTGTTTGGACGCTTTGCATATATGTTTCTTAGACTATATAGAAGCAATATATACAATGATTTCAACTGTCTACCTGTTCCATTCATTGTTCTACTTGTCGAAATTTACAAATAATTTCCTTTAAAGGATTAACAATGGGGCTCGTACTTCACTTAATCTTGAAGAACAAAAAATTGGCGAATGGTACTGTTTGGATGCTTTGCATATATGTTTCTTAGATTATATAGACGCAATATATACAAGGATTTCAACCGTCTACCTGCTCCATTCATTGTTCTACTTGTCGAAAGTTACAAATAATTACCGATAATGGATTAACCATTGGGGCTCATTGTTCACTTAAACTTGAAGTACAAGAAATTGGCGAATTGTACTGTTTGGATGCTTTGCATATATGTTTCTTAGACTATATAGAAGCAATATATACAATGATTTCAACAGTCTGCCTGTTCCATTCATTGTTCTACTTGCCGAAATTTACAATTAATTTCCTTTAAAGTATTAACAATGGGGCTCGTAGTTCGCTTAAACTTGAAGAGCAAAAAATTGGCGAATTGTACTGTTTGGACGCTTTGCATATAAGTTTCTTGGACTATATAGAAGCAATATATACAATGATTTCAACAGTCTACCTGTTCCATACATTGTTCTACTTGTCGAAATTTACAAATAATTTCCTTTAAAGGATTAACAATGGGGCTCGTAGTTCACTTAAACATGAAGATGAAATAATTGTCGAATTGTACTGTTTGGATGCTTAGCATATATGTTTCTTAGACTATATAAAAGCAATATATACAATGATTTCAACCGTCTACCTGATCCATTCATTGTTCTACTTGTCGAAATTTACAAATAATTTCCTTTAAAGGATTAACAATGGGGCTCGTAGTTCACTTAAACTTGAAGATCAAAAAATTGGCGAATTGTACTGTTTGGATGCTTTGCATATATGTTTCTTAGACTATTTAGAAGCAATATATAGAAAGATTTCACCCGTCTACCTGTACTATTCATTGTTCTACTTGTAGAAAGTTACAAATAATTTCCATTTCATGATTATCAATGGGGCTCGCTGTTCACTTAAACTTGAAGATCAAAAAATTGGCGATTGTTACTGTTTAGATGCTTTGCATATATGTTTCTTAGATTATATAGAAGCAATATATACAAAGATTTCAACCGTCTACCTGTTCCATTCATTGTTCTACTTGTCGAAAATTACAAATAATTTCCGATAAAGGATGAACCATTGGGGCTCATTGTTCACTTAATCTTGAAGAACAAAAAATTGGCGAATGGTACTGTTTGGATGCTTTGCGTACATGTTTCTTAGACTATATGGAAGCAATATATACAAAGATTTCAACCGTCTACGTGTTCCAATCATTGTTCTACTTGTCGAAATTTACAAATAATTTCCTTTAAAGGATTAACAATGGGGCTTCGTTGTTCACTTAAACTTGAAGATCAAATAATCGGCGAATTGTACTGTTTGGATGCTTTGCATATATGTTTCTTAGACTATATAGAAGCAATATATACAAAGATTTCAACCGTCTACCTGTTCCATTCATTGTTCTACTTGTCGAAAATTACAAATAATTTCCGATAAAGGATGAACCATTGGGGCTCATTGTTCACTTAATCTTGAAGAACAAAAAATTGGCGAATGGTACTGTTTGGATGCTTTGCGTACATGTTTCTTAGACTATATGGAAGCAATATATACAAAGATTTCAACCGTCTACCTGTTCCACTCTTTGTTCTACTTGTAGAAAGTTACAAATAATTTCCGTTTCATGATTATCAATGGGGCTCGTTGTTCACTTAAACTTGAAGAACAAAAAATTGGCGAATGGTACTGTTTGGATGCTTTGCATATATGTTTCTTATACTATATAGAAGCAATATATACAAAGATTTCAACCGTCTGCCTGTTCCATTCATTGTTCTACTTGCCGAAATTTACAATTAATTTCCTTTAAAGTATTAACAATGGGGCTCGTAGTTCGCTTAAACTTGAAGAGCAAAAAATTGGCGAATTGTACTGTTTGGACGCTTTGCATATAAGTTTCTTGGACTATATAGAAGCAATATATACAATGATTTCAACAGTCTACCTGTTCCATACATTGTTCTACTTGTCGAAATTTACAAATAATTTCCTTTAAAGGATTAACAATGGGGCTCGTAGTTCACTTAAACATGAAGATGAAATAATTGTCGAATTGTACTGTTTGGATGCTTAGCATATATGTTTCTTAGACTATATAAAAGCAATATATACAATGATTTCAACCGTCTACCTGATCCATTCATTGTTCTACTTGTCGAAATTTACAAATAATTTCCTTTAAAGGATTAACAATGGGGCTCGTAGTTCACTTAAACTTGAAGATCAAAAAATTGGCGAATTGTACTGTTTGGATGCTTTGCATATATGTTTCTTAGACTATTTAGAAGCAATATATAGAAAGATTTCACCCGTCTACCTGTACTATTCATTGTTCTACTTGTAGAAAGTTACAAATAATTTCCATTTCATGATTATCAATGGGGCTCGCTGTTCACTTAAACTTGAAGATCAAAAAATTGGCGATTGTTACTGTTTAGATGCTTTGCGTATAGGTTTCTTAGATTATATAGAAGCAATATATACAAATATTTCAACCGTCTACCTGTTCCATTCATTGTTCTACTTGTCGCAAGTTACAAATAATTTCCGTTCAAGTATTAACAATGGGGCTCGTAGTTCACTTAAACTTGAAGAACAAAAAATTGGCGAATGGTACTGTTTGGATGCTTTGCATATATATTTCTTAGACTATATAGAAGCAATATATACAATGATTTCAACAGTCTACCTGTTCCATTCATTGTTCTACTTGTCGAAATTTACAAATAATTTCCTTTGAAGGATTAACAATGGGGCTCGTAGTTCACTTAAACTTGAAGAACAAAAAATTGGCGAATGGTACTATTTGGATGCTTTGCGTACATGTTTCTTAGACTATATGGAAGCAATATATACAAAGATTTCAACCGTCTACGTGTTCCAATCATTGTTCTACTTGCCGAAATTTACAATTAATTTCCTTTAAAGGATTAACAATGGGGCTCGTAGTTCACTTAAACTTGAAGATCAAAAAATTGGCGATTGTTACTGTTTAGATGCTTTGCGTATAGGTTTCTTAGATTATATAGAAGCAATATATACAAATATTTCAACCGTCTACCTGTTCCATTCATTGTTCTACTTGTCGCAAGTTACAAATAATTTCCGTTCAAGTATTAACAATGGGGCTCGTAGTTCACTTAAACTTGAAGAACAAAAAATTGGCGAATGGTACTGTTTGGATGCTTTGCATATATGTTTCTTAGACTATATAGACGCAATATATACAAAGATTTCAACCGTCTACCTGTTCCATTCATTGTTCTACTTGTCGGAAGTTACAAATAATTTCCGATAATGGATTAACCATTGGGGCTCGTTGTTCACTTAAACTTGAAAAACAAAAAATTGGCGAATGATACTGTTTGGATGCTTTGCATATATGTTTCTTAGACTTTATAGAAGCAATATATACATTGATTTCAACCGTCTACCTGTTCCATTCATTGTTCTACTTGTCGAAATTTACAAATAATTTCCTATAAAGGATTAACAATGGAGCTCGTAGTTCACTTAAACTTGAAGAACAAAAAATTGCCGAATGGTACTGTTTGCATGCTTTGCATATATGTTTCTTAGATTATATAGAAGCAATATATACAAAGATGTCAATCGTCTACCTGTTCCATTCATTGTTCTACTTGTCGAAAATTACAAATAATTTCCGATAAAGGATTAACCATTGGGGCTCATTGTTCACTTAAACTTGAAGAACAAAAAATTGGCGAATGGTACTGTTTGGATGCTTTGCGTACATGTTTCTTAGACTATATGGAAGCAATATATACAAAGATTTCAACCGTCTACCTGTTCCATTCATTGTTCTACTTGTCGAAATTTACAAATAATTTCCTTTGAAGGATTAACAATGGGGCTCGTAGTTCACTTAAACTTGAAGAACAAAAAATTGGCGAATGGTACTGTTTGGATGCTTTGCATATATGTTTCTTAGACTATATGGAAGCAATATATACAAAGATTTCAACAGTCTACGTGTTCCAATCATTGTTCTACTTGTAGAAAGTTACAATTAATATCCGTTAAAGGATTAACAATGGGGCTCGTAGTTCACTTAAACTTGAAGAACAAAAAATTGGCGAATTGTACTGTTTCGATGCTTTGCATATATGTTTCGTAGACTATATAGAAGCAAAATATACAATGATTTCAACCGTCTACATGATCCATTCATTGTTCTACTTGTCGAAATTTACAAATAATTTCCTTTAAAGGATTAACAATGGGGCTCGTAGTTCACTTAAACTTGAAGAACTAAAAATTGGCGAATTGTACTGTTTCGATGCTTTGCATATATGTTTCTTAGACTATTTAGAAGTAATATATAGAAAGATTTCACCCGTCTACCTGTACTATTCATTGTTCTACTTGTAGAAAGTTACAAATAATTTCCATTTCATGATTATCAATGGGGCTCGATGTTCACTTAAACTTGAAGATCAAAAAATTGGCGATTGTTACTGTTTAGATGCTTTGCATATAGGTTTCTTAGAATATATAGACGCAATATATACATTGATTTCAACCGTCTACCTGTTCCATTCATTGTTCTACTTGTCGCAAGTACAAATAATTTCCGTTAAAGTATTAACAATGGGGCTCGTAGTTCACTTAAACTTGAAGATCAAATAATTGGCGGATTGTACTGTTTGGATGATCTGCAGATATGTTTCTTAGACTATATAGAAGCAATATATACAATGATTTCAACCGTCTACCTGTTCCATTCATTGTTCTACTTGTCGAAAGTTACAAATAATTTCCGTTAAGGGATTAACAATGGGGATCGTAGTTTACTTAAACTTGAAGAACAAAAAATTGGCGAATTGTACTGTTTGGATGCTTTGCATATATGTTTCTTAGACTATATAGAATCAATATATACAATGATTTCAACCGTCTACCTATTCCATTCATTGTTCTACTTGCCGAAATTTACAAATAATTTCCTTTAAAGGATTAACAATGGGGCTCGTAGTTCACTTAAACTTGAAGAGCAAAAAATTGTCGAATTGTACTGTTTGGATCCTTTGCATATATGTTTCTTAGATTATATAGAAGCAATATATACAATGATTTCAACCGTCTACCTGTTCCATTCATTGTTCTACTTGTCGAAAGTTACAAATAATTTCCGTTAATGGATTAACAATGGGGATCGTAGTTTACTTAAACTTGAAGATCAAATAATTGGCGAATTGTACTGTTTGGACGCTTTGCATATATGTTTCTTAGACTATATAGAAGCAATATATACAATGATTTCAACTGTCTACCTGTTCCATTCATTGTTCTACTTGTCGAAATTTACAAATAATTTCCTTTAAAGGATTAACAATGGGGCTCGTACTTCACTTAATCTTGAAGAACAAAAAATTGGCGAATGGTACTGTTTGGATGCTTTGCATATATGTTTCTTAGATTATATAGACGCAATATATACAAGGATTTCAACCGTCTACCTGCTCCATTCATTGTTCTACTTGTCGAAAGTTACAAATAATTACCGATAATGGATTAACCATTGGGGCTCATTGTTCACTTAAACTTGAAGTACAAGAAATTGGCGAATTGTACTGTTTGGATGCTTTGCATATATGTTTCATAGACTATATAGAAGCAATATATACAAAGATTTCAACCGGCTACCTGTTCCATTCATTGTTCTACTTGTCGCAAGTTACAAATAATTTCCGTTAAAGTATTAACAATGGGGCTCGTAGTTCACTTAAACTTGAAGATCAAATAATTGGCGGATTGTACTTTTTGGATGATCTGCAGATATGTTTCTTAGATTATATAGAAGCAATATATACAAAGATTTCAACCGTCTACCTGTTCCATTCATTGTTCTACTTGTCGAAATTTACAAATAATTTCCTTTAAAGGATTAACAATGGGGCTCGTAGTTCACTTAAACTTGAAGAACAATAAATTGGCGAATTCTACTGTTTGGATGCTTTGCATATATGTTTCTTAGGCTATATAGAAGCAATATATACAAAGATTTCAACCGTCTACCTGTTCCATTCATTGTTCTACTTGCCGAAAGTTACAAATAATTTCCGATAAAGGATTAACCATTGGGGCTCATTGTTCACTTAAACTTGAAGAACAAAAAATTGGCGAATGGTACTGTTTGGATGCTTTGCGTACATGTTTCTTAGACTATATGGAAGCAATATATACAAAGATTTCAACCGTCTACGTGTTCCAATCATTGTTCTACTTGTCGAAATTTACAAATAATTTCCGTTAAAGTATTAACAATGGGGCTCGTAGTTCACTTAAACTTGAAGAACAAAAAATTTGCGAATGGTACTGTTCGGATGCTTTGCATATATGTTTCTTAGATTATATAGACGCAATATATACAAGGATTTCAACCGTCTACCTGTTCCATTCATTGTTCTACTTGTCGAAAGTTACAAATAATTACCGATAATGGATTAACCATTGGGACTCATTGTTCACTTAAACTTGAAGTACAAGAAATTGGCGAATTGTACTGTTTGGATGCTTTGCATATATGTTTCTTAGACTATATAGAAGCAATATATACAAAGATTTCAACCGGCTACCTGTTCCATTCATTGTTCTACTTGTCGCAAGTTACAAATAATTTCCGTTCAAGTATTAACAATGGGGCTCGTAGTTCACTTAAACTTGAAGAACAAAAAATTGGCGAATTGTACTGTTTCGATGCTTTGCATATATGTTTCGTAGACTATATAGAAGCAAAATATACAATGATTTCAACCGTCTACATGATCCATTCATTGTTCTACTTGTCGAAATTTACAAATAATTTCCTTTAAAGGATTAACAATGGGGCTCGTAGTTCACTTAAACTTGAAGAACTAAAAATTGGCGAATTGTACTGTTTCGATGCTTTGCATATATGTTTCTTAGACTATTTAGAAGTAATATATAGAAAGATTTCACCCGTCTACCTGTACTATTCATTGTTCTACTTGTAGAAAGTTACAAATAATTTCCATTTCATGATTATCAATGGGGCTCGATGTTCACTTAAACTTGGAGATCAAAAAATTGGCGATTGTGACTGTTTAGATGCTTTGCATATAGGTTTCTTAGAATATATAGACGCAATATATACATTGATTTCAACCGTCTACCTGTTCCATTCATTGTTCTACTTGTCGCAAGTACAAATAATTTCCGTTAAAGTATTAACAATGGGGCTCGTAGTTCACTTAAACTTGAAGATCAAATAATTGGCGGATTGTACTGTTTGGATGATCTGCAGATATGTTTCTTAGACTATATAGAAGCAATATATACAATGATTTCAACCGTCTACCTGTTCCATTCATTGTTCTACTTGTCGAAAGTTACAAATAATTTCCGTTAAGGGATTAACAATGGGGATCGTAGTTTACTTAAACTTGAAGAACAAAAAATTGGCGAATTGTACTGTTTGGATGCTTTGCATATATGTTTCTTAGACTATATAGAATCAATATATACAATGATTTCAACCGTCTACCTATTCCATTCATTGTTCTACTTGCCGAAATTTACAAATAATTTCCTTTAAAGGATTAACAATGGGGCTCGTAGTTCACTTAAACTTGAAGAGCAAAAAATTGTCGAATTGTACTGTTTGGATCCTTTGCATATATGTTTCTTAGATTATATAGAAGCAATATATACAATGATTTCAACCGTCTACCTGTTCCATTCATTGTTCTACTTGTCGAAAGTTACAAATAATTTCCGTTAATGGATTAACAATGGGGATCGTAGTTTACTTAAACTTGAAGATCAAATAATTGGCGAATGGTACTGTTTGGATGCTTTGCATATATGTTTCTTAGACTATATAGAAGCAATATATACAATGATTTCAACTGTCTACCTGTTCCATTCATTGTTCTACTTGTCGAAATTTACAAATAATTTCCTTTAAAGGATTAACAATGGGGCTCGTACTTCACTTAATCTTGAAGAACAAAAAATTGGCGAATGGTACTGTTTGGATGCTTTGCATATATGTTTCTTAGATTATATAGACGCAATATATACAAGGATTTCAACCGTCTACCTGCTCCATTCATTGTTCTACTTGTCGAAAGTTACAAATAATTACCGATAATGGATTAACCATTGGGGCTCATTGTTCACTTAAACTTGAAGTACAAGAAATTGGCGAATTGTACTGTTTGGATGCTTTGCATATATGTTTCATAGACTATATAGAAGCAATATATACAAAGATTTCAACCGGCTACCTGTTCCATTCATTGTTCTACTTGTCGCAAGTTACAAATAATTTCCGTTAAAGTATTAACAATGGGGCTCGTAGTTCACTTAAACTTGAAGATCAAATAATTGGCGGATTGTACTGTTTGGATGATCTGCAGATATGTTTCTTAGATTATATAGAAGCAATATATACAAAGATTTCAACCGTCTACCTGTTCCATTCATTGTTCTACTTGTCGAAATTTACAAATAATTTCCTTTAAAGGATTAACAATGGGGCTCGTAGTTCACTTAAACTTGAAGAACAATAAATTGGCGAATTCTACTGTTTGGATGCTTTGCATATATGTTTCTTAGGCTATATAGAAGCAATATATACAAAGATTTCAACCGTCTACCTGTTCCATTCATTGTTCTACTTGCCGAAAGTTACAAATAATTTCCGATAAAGGATTAACCATTGGGGCTCATTGTTCACTTAAACTTGAAGAACAAAAAATTGGCGAATGGTACTGTTTGGATGCTTTGCGTACATGTTTCTTAGACTATATGGAAGCAATATATACAAAGATTTCACCCGTCTACGTGTTCCAATCATTGTTCTACTTGTCGAAATTTACAAATAATTTCCGTTAAAGTATTAACAATGGGGCTCGTAGTTCACTTAAACTTGAAGATCAAATAATTGGCGAATTGTACTGTTTGGACGCTTTGCATATATGTTTCTTAGACTATATAGAAGCAATATATACAATGATTTCAACAGTCTACCTGTTCCATTCATTGTTCTACTTGTCGAAATTTACAAATAATTTCCTTTAAAGGATTAACAATGGGGCTCATTGTTCACTAAACTTGAAGAACAAAAAATTGTCGAATTGTACTGTTTGGATGCTTTGCATATATGTTTCTTAGACTATATAGAAGGAATATATACAATGATTTCAACCGTCTACCTATTCCATTCATTGTTCTACTAGCCGAAATTTACAAATAATTTCCTTTAAAGGATTAACAATGGGGCTCATTGTTCACTAAACTTGAAGAACAAAAAATTGTCGAATTGTACTGTTTGGATGCTTTGCATATATGTTTCTTAGACTATATAAAAGCAATATATACAATGATTTCAACCGTCTACCTGTTCCATTCATTGTTCTACTTGTCGAAATTTACAAATAATTTCCTTTGAAGGATTAACAATGGGGCTCGTAGTTCACTTAAACTTGAAGAACAAAAAATTGGCGAATGGTACTGTTCGGATGCTTTGCATATATGTTTCTTAGATTATATAGACGCAATATATACAAGGATTTCAACCGTCTACCTGTTCCATTCATTGTTCTACTTGTCGAAAGATACAAATAATTACCGATAATGGATTAACCATTGGGACTCATTGTTCACTTAAACTTGAAGTACAAGAAATTGGCGAATTGTACTGTTTGGATGCTTTGCATATATGTTTCTTAGACTATATAGAAGCAATATATACAAAGATTTCAACCGGCTACCTGTTCCATTCATTGTTCTACTTGTCGCAAGTTACAAATAATTTCCGTTCAAGTATTAACAATGGGGCTCGTAGTTCACTTAAACTTGAAGAACAAAAAATTGGCGAATGTTACTGTTTGGATGCTTTGCATATATATTTCTTAGACTATATAGAAGCAATATATACAATGATTTCAACAGTCTACCTGTTCCATTCATTGTTCTACTTGTCGAAATTTACAAATAATTTCCTTTGAAGGATTAACAATGGGGCTCGTAGTTCACTTAAACTTGAAGAACAAAAAATTGCGAATGGTACTGTTTGGATGCTTTGCATATATGTTTCTTAGACTATATAGAAGCAATAAATACATTGATTTCAACCGGCTACCTGTTCCATTCATTGTTCTACTTGTCGCAAGTTACAAATAATTTCCGTTAAAGTATTAACAATGGGGCTCGTAGTTCACTTAAACTTGAAGATCAAATAATTGGCGAATTGTACTGTTTGGACGCTTTGCATATATGTTTCTTAGACTATATAGAAGCAATATATACAATGATTTCAACAGTCTACCCGTTCCATTCATTGTTCTACTTGTCGAAATTTACAAATAATTTCCTTTAAAGGATTAACAATGGGGCTCGTACTTCACTTAAACTTGAAGAACAAAAAATTGGCGAATGGTACTGTTTGGATGCTTTGCATATATGTTTCTTAGATTATATAGACGCAATATATACAAGGATTTCAACCGTCTACCTGTTCCATTCATTGTTCTACTTGTCGAAAGTTACAAATAATTACCGATAATGGATTAACCATTGGGGCTCGTTGTTCACTTAAACTTGAAGAACAAAAAATTGGCGAATGGTACTGTTTGGATGCTTTGCATATATGTTTCTTAGACTATATAGAAGCAATATATACAAAGATTTCAACCGTCTACCTGTTCCATTCAATGTTCTACTTGTCGAAAGTTACAAATAATTTCCGATAAAGGATTAACAATGGGGCTCATTGTTCACTTAAACTTGAAGAACAAAAAATTGGCGAATGGTTCTGTTTGGATGCTTTGCGTACATGTTTCTTACACTATATGGAAGCAATATATACAAAGATTTCAACCGTCTACGTGTTCCATTCATTGTTCTACTTGTCGAAATTTACAAATAATTTCCGATAAAGGATTAACCATTGGGGCTCATTGTTCACTTAAACTTGAAGAACAAAAAATTGGCGAATGGTACTGTTTGGATGCTTTGCGTACATGTTTCTTAGACTATATGGAAGCAATATATACAAAGATTTCAACCGTCTACGTGTTCCAATCATTGTTCTACTTGTCGAAATTTACAAATAATTTCCGTTAAAGTATTAACAATGGGGCTCGTAGTTCACTTAAACTTGAAGATCAAATAATTGGCGAATTGTACTGTTTGGATGCTTTGCGTACATGTTTCTTAGACTATATGGAAGCAATATATACAAAGATTTCAACCGTCTACGTGTTCCAATCATTGTTCTACTTGTCGAAATTTACAAATAATTTCCGTTAAAGTATTAACAATGGGGCTCGTAGTTCACTTAAACTTGAAGATCAAATAATTGGCGAATTGTACTGTTTGGACGCTTTGCATATATGTTTCTTAGACTATATAGAAGCAATATATACAATGATTTCAACAGTCTACCTGTTCCATTCATTGTTCTACTTGTCGAAATTTACAAATAATTTCCTTTAAAGGATTAACAATGGGGCTCATTGTTCACTAAACTTGAAGAACAAAAAATTGTCGAATTGTACTGTTTGGATGCTTTGCATATATGTTTCTTAGATTATATAGAAGCAATATATACAATGATTTCAACCGTCTACCTGTTCCATTCATTGTTCTACTTGTCGAAAGTTACAAATAATTTCCGTTAATGGATTAACAATGGGGATCGTAGTTTACTTAAACTTGAAGATCAAATAATTGGCGAATTGTACTGTTTGGACGCTTTGCATATATGTTTCTTAGACTATATAGAAGCAATATATACAATGATTTCAACTGTCTACCTGTTCCATTCATTGTTCTACTTGTCGAAATTTACAAATAATTTCCTTTAAAGGATTAACAATGGGGCTCGTACTTCACTTAATCTTGAAGAACAAAAAATTGGCGAATGGTACTGTTTGGATGCTTTGCATATATGTTTCTTAGATTATATAGACGCAATATATACAAGGATTTCAACCGTCTACCTGCTCCATTCATTGTTCTACTTGTCGAAAGTTACAAATAATTACCGATAATGGATTAACCATTGGGGCTCATTGTTCACTTAAACTTGAAGTACAAGAAATTGGCGGATTGTACTGTTTGGATGATCTGCAGATATGTTTCTTAGATTATATAGAAGCAATATATACAAAGATTTCAACCGTCTACCTGTTCCATTCATTGTTCTACTTGTCGAAATTTACAAATAATTTCCTTTAAAGGATTAACAATGGGGCTCGTAGTTCACTTAAACTTGAAGAACAATAAATTGGCGAATTCTACTGTTTGGATGCTTTGCATATATGTTTCTTAGGCTATATAGAAGCAATATATACAAAGATTTCAACCGTCTACCTGTTCCATTCATTGTTCTACTTGCCGAAAGTTACAAATAATTTCCGATAAAGGATTAACCATTGGGGCTCATTGTTCACTTAAACTTGAAGAACAAAAAATTGGCGAATGGTACTGTTTGGATGCTTTGCGTACATGTTTCTTAGACTATATGGAAGCAATATATACAAAGATTTCAACCGTCTACGTGTTCCAATCATTGTTCTACTTGTCGAAATTTACAAATAATTTCCGTTAAAGTATTAACAATGGGGCTCGTAGTTCACTTAAACTTGAAGATCAAATAATTGGCGAATTGTACTGTTTGGACGCTTTGCATATATGTTTCTTAGACTATATAGAAGCAATATATACAATGATTTCAACAGTCTACCTGTTCCATTCATTGTTCTACTTGTCGAAATTTACAAATAATTTCCTTTAAAGGATTAACAATGGGGCTCATTGTTCACTAAACTTGAAGAACAAAAAATTGTCGAATTGTACTGTTTGGATGCTTTGCATATATGTTTCTTAGACTATATAGAAGGAATATATACAATGATTTCAACCGTCTACCTATTCCATTCATTGTTCTACTAGCCGAAATTTACAAATAATTTCCTTTAAAGGATTAACAATGGGGCTCATTGTTCACTAAACTTGAAGAACAAAAAATTGTCGAATTGTACTGTTTGGATGCTTTGCATATATGTTTCTTAGACTATATAAAAGCAATATATACAATGATTTCAACCGTCTACCTGTTCCATTCATTGTTCTACTTGTCGAAATTTACAAATAATTTCCTTTGAAGGATTAACAATGGGGCTCGTAGTTCGCTTAAACTTGAAGAGCAAAAAATTGGCGAATTGTACTGTTTGGACGCTTTGCATATAAGTTTCTTGGACTATATAGAAGCAATATATACAATGATTTCAACAGTCTACCTGTTCCATACATTGTTCTACTTGTCGAAATTTACAAATAATTTCCTTTAAAGGATTAACAATGGGGCTCGTAGTTCACTTAAACATGAAGATGAAATAATTGTCGAATTGTACTGTTTGGATGCTTAGCATATATGTTTCTTAGACTATATAAAAGCAATATATACAATGATTTCAACCGTCTACCTGATCCATTCATTGTTCTACTTGTCGAAATTTACAAATAATTTCCTTTAAAGGATTAACAATGGGGCTCGTAGTTCACTTAAACTTGAAGATCAAAAAATTGGCGAATTGTACTGTTTGGATGCTTTGCATATATGTTTCTTAGACTATTTAGAAGCAATATATAGAAAGATTTCACCCGTCTACCTGTACTATTCATTGTTCTACTTGTAGAAAGTTACAAATAATTTCCATTTCATGATTATCAATGGGGCTCGCTGTTCACTTAAACTTGAAGATCAAAAAATTGGCGATTGTTACTGTTTAGATGCTTTGCATATATGTTTCTTAGATTATATAGAAGCAATATATACAAAGATTTCAACCGTCTACCTGTTCCATTCATTGTTCTACTTGTCGAAAATTACAAATAATTTCCGATAAAGGATGAACCATTGGGGCTCATTGTTCACTTAATCTTGAAGAACAAAAAATTGGCGAATGGTACTGTTTGGATGCTTTGCGTACATGTTTCTTAGACTATATGGAAGCAATATATACAAAGATTTCAACCGTCTACGTGTTCCAATCATTGTTCTACTTGTCGAAATTTACAAATAATTTCCTTTAAAGGATTAACAATGGGGCTTCGTTGTTCACTTAAACTTGAAGAACAATAAATCGGCGAATTGTACTGTTTGGATGCTTTGCATATATGTTTCTTAGACTATATAGAAGCAATATATACAAAGATTTCAACCGTCTACCTGTTCCATTCATTGTTCTACTTGTCGAAAATTACAAATAATTTCCGATAAAGGATGAACCATTGGGGCTCATTGTTCACTTAATCTTGAAGAACAAAAAATTGGCGAATGGTACTGTTTGGATGCTTTGCGTACATGTTTCTTAGACTATATGGAAGCAATATATACAAAGATTTCAACCGTCTACCTGTTCCACTCTTTGTTCTACTTGTAGAAAGTTACAAATAATTTCCGTTTCATGATTATCAATGGGGCTCGTTGTTCACTTAAACTTGAAGAACAAAAAATTGGCGAATGGTACTGTTTGGATGCTTTGCATATATGTTTCTTATACTATATAGAAGCAATATATACAAAGATTTCAACCGTCTGCCTGTTCCATTCATTGTTCTACTTGCCGAAATTTACAATTAATTTCCTTTAAAGTATTAACAATGGGGCTCGTAGTTCGCTTAAACTTGAAGAGCAAAAAATTGGCGAATTGTACTGTTTGGACGCTTTGCATATAAGTTTCTTGGACTATATAGAAGCAATATATACAATGATTTCAACAGTCTACCTGTTCCATACATTGTTCTACTTGTCGAAATTTACAAATAATTTCCTTTAAAGGATTAACAATGGGGCTCGTAGTTCACTTAAACATGAAGATGAAATAATTGTCGAATTGTACTGTTTGGATGCTTAGCATATATGTTTCTTAGACTATATAAAAGCAATATATACAATGATTTCAACCGTCTACCTGATCCATTCATTGTTCTACTTGTCGAAATTTACAAATAATTTCCTTTAAAGGATTAACAATGGGGCTCGTAGTTCACTTAAACTTGAAGATCAAAAAATTGGCGAATTGTACTGTTTGGATGCTTTGCATATATGTTTCTTAGACTATTTAGAAGCAATATATAGAAAGATTTCACCCGTCTACCTGTACTATTCATTGTTCTACTTGTAGAAAGTTACAAATAATTTCCATTTCATGATTATCAATGGGGCTCGCTGTTCACTTAAACTTGAAGATCAAAAAATTGGCGATTGTTACTGTTTAGATGCTTTGCGTATAGGTTTCTTAGATTATATAGAAGCAATATATACAAATATTTCAACCGTCTACCTGTTCCATTCATTGTTCTACTTGTCGCAAGTTACAAATAATTTCCGTTCAAGTATTAACAATGGGGCTCGTAGTTCACTTAAACTTGAAGAACAAAAAATTGGCGAATGGTACTGTTTGGATGCTTTGCATATATATTTCTTAGACTATATAGAAGCAATATATACAATGATTTCAACAGTCTACCTGTTCCATTCATTGTTCTACTTGTCGAAATTTACAAATAATTTCCTTTGAAGGATTAACAATGGGGCTCGTAGTTCACTTAAACTTGAAGAACAAAAAATTGGCGAATGGTACTATTTGGATGCTTTGCGTACATGTTTCTTAGACTATATGGAAGCAATATATACAAAGATTTCAACCGTCTACGTGTTCCAATCATTGTTCTACTTGCCGAAATTTACAATTAATTTCCTTTAAAGGATTAACAATGGGGCTCGTAGTTCACTTAAACTTGAAGATCAAAAAATTGGCGATTGTTACTGTTTAGATGCTTTGCGTATAGGTTTCTTAGATTATATAGAAGCAATATATACAAATATTTCAACCGTCTACCTGTTCCATTCATTGTTCTACTTGTCGCAAGTTACAAATAATTTCCGTTCAAGTATTAACAATGGGGCTCGTAGTTCACTTAAACTTGAAGAACAAAAAATTGGCGAATGGTACTGTTTGGATGCTTTGCATATATGTTTCTTAGACTATATAGACGCAATATATACAAAGATTTCAACCGTCTACCTGTTCCATTCATTGTTCTACTTGTCGGAAGTTACAAATAATTTCCGATAATGGATTAACCATTGGGGCTCGTTGTTCACTTAAACTTGAAAAACAAAAAATTGGCGAATGATACTGTTTGGATGCTTTGCATATATGTTTCTTAGACTTTATAGAAGCAATATATACATTGATTTCAACCGTCTACCTGTTCCATTCATTGTTCTACTTGTCGAAATTTACAAATAATTTCCTATAAAGGATTAACAATGGAGCTCGTAGTTCACTTAAACTTGAAGAACAAAAAATTGCCGAATGGTACTGTTTGCATGCTTTGCATATATGTTTCTTAGATTATATAGAAGCAATATATACAAAGATGTCAATCGTCTACCTGTTCCATTCATTGTTCTACTTGTCGAAAATTACAAATAATTTCCGATAAAGGATTAACCATTGGGGCTCATTGTTCACTTAAACTTGAAGAACAAAAAATTGGCGAATGGTACTGTTTGGATGCTTTGCGTACATGTTTCTTAGACTATATGGAAGCAATATATACAAAGATTTCAACCGTCTACCTGTTCCATTCATTGTTCTACTTGTCGAAATTTACAAATAATTTCCTTTGAAGGATTAACAATGGGGCTCGTAGTTCACTTAAACTTGAAGAACAAAAAATTGGCGAATGGTACTGTTTGGATGCTTTGCATATATGTTTCTTAGACTATATGGAAGCAATATATACAAAGATTTCAACAGTCTACGTGTTCCAATCATTGTTCTACTTGTAGAAAGTTACAATTAATATCCGTTAAAGGATTAACAATGGGGTTCGTAGTTCACTTAAACTTGAAGAACAAAAAATTGGCGAATTGTACTGTTTCGATGCTTTGCATATATGTTTCGTAGACTATATAGAAGCAAAATATACAATGATTTCAACCGTCTACATGATCCATTCATTGTTCTACTTGTCGAAATTTACAAATAATTTCCTTTAAAGGATTAACAATGGGGCTCGTAGTTCACTTAAACTTGAAGAACTAAAAATTGGCGAATTGTACTGTTTCGATGCTTTGCATATATGTTTCTTAGACTATTTAGAAGTAATATATAGAAAGATTTCACCCGTCTACCTGTACTATTCATTGTTCTACTTGTAGAAAGTTACAAATAATTTCCATTTCATGATTATCAATGGGGCTCGATGTTCACTTAAACTTGAAGATCAAAAAATTGGCGATTGTTACTGTTTAGATGCTTTGCATATAGGTTTCTTAGAATATATAGACGCAATATATACATTGATTTCAACCGTCTACCTGTTCCATTCATTGTTCTACTTGTCGCAAGTACAAATAATTTCCGTTAAAGTATTAACAATGGGGCTCGTAGTTCACTTAAACTTGAAGATCAAATAATTGGCGGATTGTACTGTTTGGATGATCTGCAGATATGTTTCTTAGACTATATAGAAGCAATATATACAATGATTTCAACCGTCTACCTGTTCCATTCATTGTTCTACTTGTCGAAAGTTACAAATAATTTCCGTTAAGGGATTAACAATGGGGATCGTAGTTTACTTAAACTTGAAGAACAAAAAATTGGCGAATTGTACTGTTTGGATGCTTTGCATATATGTTTCTTAGACTATATAGAATCAATATATACAATGATTTCAACCGTCTACCTGTTCCATTCATTGTTCTACTTGTCGAAAGTTACAAATAATTTCCGTTAATGGATTAACAATGGGGATCGTAGTTTACTTAAACTTGAAGATCAAATAATTGGCGAATTGTACTGTTTGGACGCTTTGCATATATGTTTCTTAGACTATATAGAAGCAATATATACAATGATTTCAACTGTCTACCTGTTCCATTCATTGTTCTACTTGTCGAAATTTACAAATAATTTCCTTTAAAGGATTAACAATGGGGCTCGTACTTCACTTAATCTTGAAGAACAAAAAATTGGCGAATGGTACTGTTTGGATGCTTTGCATATATGTTTCTTAGATTATATAGACGCAATATATACAAGGATTTCAACCGTCTACCTGCTCCATTCATTGTTCTACTTGTCGAAAGTTACAAATAATTACCGATAATGGATTAACCATTGGGGCTCATTGTTCACTTAAACTTGAAGTACAAGAAATTGGCGAATTGTACTGTTTGGATGCTTTGCATATATGTTTCTTAGACTATATAGAAGCAATATATACAATGATTTCAACAGTCTGCCTGTTCCATTCATTGTTCTACTTGCCGAAATTTACAATTAATTTCCTTTAAAGTATTAACAATGGGGCTCGTAGTTCGCTTAAACTTGAAGAGCAAAAAATTGGCGAATTGTACTGTTTGGACGCTTTGCATATAAGTTTCTTGGACTATATAGAAGCAATATATACAATGATTTCAACAGTCTACCTGTTCCATACATTGTTCTACTTGTCGAAATTTACAAATAATTTCCTTTAAAGGATTAACAATGGGGCTCGTAGTTCACTTAAACATGAAGATGAAATAATTGTCGAATTGTACTGTTTGGATGCTTAGCATATATGTTTCTTAGACTATATAAAAGCAATATATACAATGATTTCAACCGTCTACCTGATCCATTCATTGTTCTACTTGTCGAAATTTACAAATAATTTCCTTTAAAGGATTAACAATGGGGCTCGTAGTTCACTTAAACTTGAAGATCAAAAAATTGGCGAATTGTACTGTTTGGATGCTTTGCATATATGTTTCTTAGACTATTTAGAAGCAATATATAGAAAGATTTCACCCGTCTACCTGTACTATTCATTGTTCTACTTGTAGAAAGTTACAAATAATTTCCATTTCATGATTATCAATGGGGCTCGCTGTTCACTTAAACTTGAAGATCAAAAAATTGGCGATTGTTACTGTTTAGATGCTTTGCATATATGTTTCTTAGATTATATAGAAGCAATATATACAAAGATTTCAACCGTCTACCTGTTCCATTCATTGTTCTACTTGTCGAAAATTACAAATAATTTCCGATAAAGGATGAACCATTGGGGCTCATTGTTCACTTAATCTTGAAGAACAAAAAATTGGCGAATGGTACTGTTTGGATGCTTTGCGTACATGTTTCTTAGACTATATGGAAGCAATATATACAAAGATTTCAACCGTCTACGTGTTCCAATCATTGTTCTACTTGTCGAAATTTACAAATAATTTCCTTTAAAGGATTAACAATGGGGCTTCGTTGTTCACTTAAACTTGAAGAACAATAAATCGGCGAATTGTACTGTTTGGATGCTTTGCATATATGTTTCTTAGACTATATAGAAGCAATATATACAAAGATTTCAACCGTCTACCTGTTCCATTCATTGTTCTACTTGTCGAAAATTACAAATAATTTCCGATAAAGGATGAACCATTGGGGCTCATTGTTCACTTAATCTTGAAGAACAAAAAATTGGCGAATGGTACTGTTTGGATGCTTTGCGTACATGTTTCTTAGACTATATGGAAGCAATATATACAAAGATTTCAACCGTCTACCTGTTCCACTCTTTGTTCTACTTGTAGAAAGTTACAAATAATTTCCGTTTCATGATTATCAATGGGGCTCGTTGTTCACTTAAACTTGAAGAACAAAAAATTGGCGAATGGTACTGTTTGGATGCTTTGCATATATGTTTCTTATACTATATAGAAGCAATATATACAAAGATTTCAACCGTCTGCCTGTTCCATTCATTGTTCTACTTGCCGAAATTTACAATTAATTTCCTTTAAAGTATTAACAATGGGGCTCGTAGTTCGCTTAAACTTGAAGAGCAAAAAATTGGCGAATTGTACTGTTTGGACGCTTTGCATATAAGTTTCTTGGACTATATAGAAGCAATATATACAATGATTTCAACAGTCTACCTGTTCCATACATTGTTCTACTTGTCGAAATTTACAAATAATTTCCTTTAAAGGATTAACAATGGGGCTCGTAGTTCACTTAAACATGAAGATGAAATAATTGTCGAATTGTACTGTTTGGATGCTTAGCATATATGTTTCTTAGACTATATAAAAGCAATATATACAATGATTTCAACCGTCTACCTGATCCATTCATTGTTCTACTTGTCGAAATTTACAAATAATTTCCTTTAAAGGATTAACAATGGGGCTCGTAGTTCACTTAAACTTGAAGATCAAAAAATTGGCGAATTGTACTGTTTGGATGCTTTGCATATATGTTTCTTAGACTATTTAGAAGCAATATATAGAAAGATTTCACCCGTCTACCTGTACTATTCATTGTTCTACTTGTAGAAAGTTACAAATAATTTCCATTTCATGATTATCAATGGGGCTCGCTGTTCACTTAAACTTGAAGATCAAAAAATTGGCGATTGTTACTGTTTAGATGCTTTGCGTATAGGTTTCTTAGATTATATAGAAGCAATATATACAAATATTTCAACCGTCTACCTGTTCCATTCATTGTTCTACTTGTCGCAAGTTACAAATAATTTCCGTTCAAGTATTAACAATGGGGCTCGTAGTTCACTTAAACTTGAAGAACAAAAAATTGGCGAATGGTACTGTTTGGATGCTTTGCATATATATTTCTTAGACTATATAGAAGCAATATATACAATGATTTCAACAGTCTACCTGTTCCATTCATTGTTCTACTTGTCGAAATTTACAAATAATTTCCTTTGAAGGATTAACAATGGGGCTCGTAGTTCACTTAAACTTGAAGAACAAAAAATTGGCGAATGGTACTATTTGGATGCTTTGCGTACATGTTTCTTAGACTATATGGAAGCAATATATACAAAGATTTCAACCGTCTACGTGTTCCAATCATTGTTCTACTTGCCGAAATTTACAATTAATTTCCTTTAAAGGATTAACAATGGGGCTCGTAGTTCACTTAAACTTGAAGATCAAAAAATTGGCGATTGTTACTGTTTAGATGCTTTGCGTATAGGTTTCTTAGATTATATAGAAGCAATATATACAAATATTTCAACCGTCTACCTGTTCCATTCATTGTTCTACTTGTCGCAAGTTACAAATAATTTCCGTTCAAGTATTAACAATGGGGCTCGTAGTTCACTTAAACTTGAAGAACAAAAAATTGGCGAATGGTACTGTTTGGATGCTTTGCATATATGTTTCTTAGACTATATAGACGCAATATATACAAAGATTTCAACCGTCTACCTGTTCCATTCATTGTTCTACTTGTCGGAAGTTACAAATAATTTCCGATAATGGATTAACCATTGGGGCTCGTTGTTCACTTAAACTTGAAAAACAAAAAATTGGCGAATGATACTGTTTGGATGCTTTGCATATATGTTTCTTAGACTTTATAGAAGCAATATATACATTGATTTCAACCGTCTACCTGTTCCATTCATTGTTCTACTTGTCGAAATTTACAAATAATTTCCTATAAAGGATTAACAATGGAGCTCGTAGTTCACTTAAACTTGAAGAACAAAAAATTGCCGAATGGTACTGTTTGCATGCTTTGCATATATGTTTCTTAGATTATATAGAAGCAATATATACAAAGATGTCAATCGTCTACCTGTTCCATTCATTGTTCTACTTGTCGAAAATTACAAATAATTTCCGATAAAGGATTAACCATTGGGGCTCATTGTTCACTTAAACTTGAAGAACAAAAAATTGGCGAATGGTACTGTTTGGATGCTTTGCGTACATGTTTCTTAGACTATATGGAAGCAATATATACAAAGATTTCAACCGTCTACCTGTTCCATTCATTGTTCTACTTGTCGAAATTTACAAATAATTTCCTTTGAAGGATTAACAATGGGGCTCGTAGTTCACTTAAACTTGAAGAACAAAAAATTGGCGAATGGTACTGTTTGGATGCTTTGCATATATGTTTCTTAGACTATATGGAAGCAATATATACAAAGATTTCAACAGTCTACGTGTTCCAATCATTGTTCTACTTGTAGAAAGTTACAATTAATATCCGTTAAAGGATTAACAATGGGGCTCGTAGTTCACTTAAACTTGAAGAACAAAAAATTGGCGAATTGTACTGTTTCGATGCTTTGCATATATGTTTCGTAGACTATATAGAAGCAAAATATACAATGATTTCAACCGTCTACATGATCCATTCATTGTTCTACTTGTCGAAATTTACAAATAATTTCCTTTAAAGGATTAACAATGGGGCTCGTAGTTCACTTAAACTTGAAGAACTAAAAATTGGCGAATTGTACTGTTTCGATGCTTTGCATATATGTTTCTTAGACTATTTAGAAGTAATATATAGAAAGATTTCACCCGTCTACCTGTACTATTCATTGTTCTACTTGTAGAAAGTTACAAATAATTTCCATTTCATGATTATCAATGGGGCTCGATGTTCACTTAAACTTGAAGATCAAAAAATTGGCGATTGTTACTGTTTAGATGCTTTGCATATAGGTTTCTTAGAATATATAGACGCAATATATACATTGATTTCAACCGTCTACCTGTTCCATTCATTGTTCTACTTGTCGCAAGTACAAATAATTTCCGTTAAAGTATTAACAATGGGGCTCGTAGTTCACTTAAACTTGAAGATCAAATAATTGGCGGATTGTACTGTTTGGATGATCTGCAGATATGTTTCTTAGACTATATAGAAGCAATATATACAATGATTTCAACCGTCTACCTGTTCCATTCATTGTTCTACTTGTCGAAAGTTACAAATAATTTCCGTTAAGGGATTAACAATGGGGATCGTAGTTTACTTAAACTTGAAGAACAAAAAATTGGCGAATTGTACTGTTTGGATGCTTTGCATATATGTTTCTTAGACTATATAGAATCAATATATACAATGATTTCAACCGTCTACCTATTCCATTCATTGTTCTACTTGCCGAAATTTACAAATAATTTCCTTTAAAGGATTAACAATGGGGCTCGTAGTTCACTTAAACTTGAAGAGCAAAAAATTGTCGAATTGTACTGTTTGGATCCTTTGCATATATGTTTCTTAGATTATATAGAAGCAATATATACAATGATTTCAACCGTCTACCTGTTCCATTCATTGTTCTACTTGTCGAAAGTTACAAATAATTTCCGTTAATGGATTAACAATGGGGATCGTAGTTTACTTAAACTTGAAGATCAAATAATTGGCGAATTGTACTGTTTGGACGCTTTGCATATATGTTTCTTAGACTATATAGAAGCAATATATACAATGATTTCAACTGTCTACCTGTTCCATTCATTGTTCTACTTGTCGAAATTTACAAATAATTTCCTTTAAAGGATTAACAATGGGGCTCGTACTTCACTTAATCTTGAAGAACAAAAAATTGGCGAATGGTACTGTTTGGATGCTTTGCATATATGTTTCTTAGATTATATAGACGCAATATATACAAGGATTTCAACCGTCTACCTGCTCCATTCATTGTTCTACTTGTCGAAAGTTACAAATAATTACCGATAATGGATTAACCATTGGGGCTCATTGTTCACTTAAACTTGAAGTACAAGAAATTGGCGAATTGTACTGTTTGGATGCTTTGCATATATGTTTCATAGACTATATAGAAGCAATATATACAAAGATTTCAACCGGCTACCTGTTCCATTCATTGTTCTACTTGTCGCAAGTTACAAATAATTTCCGTTAAAGTATTAACAATGGGGCTCGTAGTTCACTTAAACTTGAAGATCAAATAATTGGCGGATTGTACTTTTTGGATGATCTGCAGATATGTTTCTTAGATTATATAGAAGCAATATATACAAAGATTTCAACCGTCTACCTGTTCCATTCATTGTTCTACTTGTCGAAATTTACAAATAATTTCCTTTAAAGGATTAACAATGGGGCTCGTAGTTCACTTAAACTTGAAGAACAATAAATTGGCGAATTCTACTGTTTGGATGCTTTGCATATATGTTTCTTAGGCTATATAGAAGCAATATATACAAAGATTTCAACCGTCTACCTGTTCCATTCATTGTTCTACTTGCCGAAAGTTACAAATAATTTCCGATAAAGGATTAACCATTGGGGCTCATTGTTCACTTAAACTTGAAGAACAAAAAATTGGCGAATGGTACTGTTTGGATGCTTTGCGTACATGTTTCTTAGACTATATGGAAGCAATATATACAAAGATTTCAACCGTCTACGTGTTCCAATCATTGTTCTACTTGTCGAAATTTACAAATAATTTCCGTTAAAGTATTAACAATGGGGCTCGTAGTTCACTTAAACTTGAAGAACAAAAAATTTGCGAATGGTACTGTTCGGATGCTTTGCATATATGTTTCTTAGATTATATAGACGCAATATATACAAGGATTTCAACCGTCTACCTGTTCCATTCATTGTTCTACTTGTCGAAAGTTACAAATAATTACCGATAATGGATTAACCATTGGGACTCATTGTTCACTTAAACTTGAAGTACAAGAAATTGGCGAATTGTACTGTTTGGATGCTTTGCATATATGTTTCTTAGACTATATAGAAGCAATATATACAAAGATTTCAACCGGCTACCTGTTCCATTCATTGTTCTACTTGTCGCAAGTTACAAATAATTTCCGTTCAAGTATTAACAATGGGGCTCGTAGTTCACTTAAACTTGAAGAACAAAAAATTGGCGAATTGTACTGTTTCGATGCTTTGCATATATGTTTCGTAGACTATATAGAAGCAAAATATACAATGATTTCAACCGTCTACATGATCCATTCATTGTTCTACTTGTCGAAATTTACAAATAATTTCCTTTAAAGGATTAACAATGGGGCTCGTAGTTCACTTAAACTTGAAGAACTAAAAATTGGCGAATTGTACTGTTTCGATGCTTTGCATATATGTTTCTTAGACTATTTAGAAGTAATATATAGAAAGATTTCACCCGTCTACCTGTACTATTCATTGTTCTACTTGTAGAAAGTTACAAATAATTTCCATTTCATGATTATCAATGGGGCTCGATGTTCACTTAAACTTGGAGATCAAAAAATTGGCGATTGTGACTGTTTAGATGCTTTGCATATAGGTTTCTTAGAATATATAGACGCAATATATACATTGATTTCAACCGTCTACCTGTTCCATTCATTGTTCTACTTGTCGCAAGTACAAATAATTTCCGTTAAAGTATTAACAATGGGGCTCGTAGTTCACTTAAACTTGAAGATCAAATAATTGGCGGATTGTACTGTTTGGATGATCTGCAGATATGTTTCTTAGACTATATAGAAGCAATATATACAATGATTTCAACCGTCTACCTGTTCCATTCATTGTTCTACTTGTCGAAAGTTACAAATAATTTCCGTTAAGGGATTAACAATGGGGATCGTAGTTTACTTAAACTTGAAGAACAAAAAATTGGCGAATTGTACTGTTTGGATGCTTTGCATATATGTTTCTTAGACTATATAGAATCAATATATACAATGATTTCAACCGTCTACCTATTCCATTCATTGTTCTACTTGCCGAAATTTACAAATAATTTCCTTTAAAGGATTAACAATGGGGCTCGTAGTTCACTTAAACTTGAAGAGCAAAAAATTGTCGAATTGTACTGTTTGGATCCTTTGCATATATGTTTCTTAGATTATATAGAAGCAATATATACAATGATTTCAACCGTCTACCTGTTCCATTCATTGTTCTACTTGTCGAAAGTTACAAATAATTTCCGTTAATGGATTAACAATGGGGATCGTAGTTTACTTAAACTTGAAGATCAAATAATTGGCGAATGGTACTGTTTGGATGCTTTGCATATATGTTTCTTAGACTATATAGAAGCAATATATACAATGATTTCAACTGTCTACCTGTTCCATTCATTGTTCTACTTGTCGAAATTTACAAATAATTTCCTTTAAAGGATTAACAATGGGGCTCGTACTTCACTTAATCTTGAAGAACAAAAAATTGGCGAATGGTACTGTTTGGATGCTTTGCATATATGTTTCTTAGATTATATAGACGCAATATATACAAGGATTTCAACCGTCTACCTGCTCCATTCATTGTTCTACTTGTCGAAAGTTACAAATAATTACCGATAATGGATTAACCATTGGGGCTCATTGTTCACTTAAACTTGAAGTACAAGAAATTGGCGAATTGTACTGTTTGGATGCTTTGCATATATGTTTCATAGACTATATAGAAGCAATATATACAAAGATTTCAACCGGCTACCTGTTCCATTCATTGTTCTACTTGTCGCAAGTTACAAATAATTTCCGTTAAAGTATTAACAATGGGGCTCGTAGTTCACTTAAACTTGAAGATCAAATAATTGGCGGATTGTACTGTTTGGATGATCTGCAGATATGTTTCTTAGATTATATAGAAGCAATATATACAAAGATTTCAACCGTCTACCTGTTCCATTCATTGTTCTACTTGTCGAAATTTACAAATAATTTCCTTTAAAGGATTAACAATGGGGCTCGTAGTTCACTTAAACTTGAAGAACAATAAATTGGCGAATTCTACTGTTTGGATGCTTTGCATATATGTTTCTTAGGCTATATAGAAGCAATATATACAAAGATTTCAACCGTCTACCTGTTCCATTCATTGTTCTACTTGCCGAAAGTTACAAATAATTTCCGATAAAGGATTAACCATTGGGGCTCATTGTTCACTTAAACTTGAAGAACAAAAAATTGGCGAATGGTACTGTTTGGATGCTTTGCGTACATGTTTCTTAGACTATATGGAAGCAATATATACAAAGATTTCAACCGTCTACGTGTTCCAATCATTGTTCTACTTGTCGAAATTTACAAATAATTTCCGTTAAAGTATTAACAATGGGGCTCGTAGTTCACTTAAACTTGAAGATCAAATAATTGGCGAATTGTACTGTTTGGACGCTTTGCATATATGTTTCTTAGACTATATAGAAGCAATATATACAATGATTTCAACAGTCTACCTGTTCCATTCATTGTTCTACTTGTCGAAATTTACAAATAATTTCCTTTAAAGGATTAACAATGGGGCTCATTGTTCACTAAACTTGAAGAACAAAAAATTGTCGAATTGTACTGTTTGGATGCTTTGCATATATGTTTCTTAGACTATATAGAAGGAATATATACAATGATTTCAACCGTCTACCTATTCCATTCATTGTTCTACTAGCCGAAATTTACAAATAATTTCCTTTAAAGGATTAACAATGGGGCTCATTGTTCACTAAACTTGAAGAACAAAAAATTGTCGAATTGTACTGTTTGGATGCTTTGCATATATGTTTCTTAGACTATATAAAAGCAATATATACAATGATTTCAACCGTCTACCTGTTCCATTCATTGTTCTACTTGTCGAAATTTACAAATAATTTCCTTTGAAGGATTAACAATGGGGCTCGTAGTTCACTTAAACTTGAAGAACAAAAAATTGGCGAATGGTACTGTTCGGATGCTTTGCATATATGTTTCTTAGATTATATAGACGCAATATATACAAGGATTTCAACCGTCTACCTGTTCCATTCATTGTTCTACTTGTCGAAAGATACAAATAATTACCGATAATGGATTAACCATTGGGACTCATTGTTCACTTAAACTTGAAGTACAAGAAATTGGCGAATTGTACTGTTTGGATGCTTTGCATATATGTTTCTTAGACTATATAGAAGCAATATATACAAAGATTTCAACCGGCTACCTGTTCCATTCATTGTTCTACTTGTCGCAAGTTACAAATAATTTCCGTTCAAGTATTAACAATGGGGCTCGTAGTTCACTTAAACTTGAAGAACAAAAAATTGGCGAATGTTACTGTTTGGATGCTTTGCATATATATTTCTTAGACTATATAGAAGCAATATATACAATGATTTCAACAGTCTACCTGTTCCATTCATTGTTCTACTTGTCGAAATTTACAAATAATTTCCTTTGAAGGATTAACAATGGGGCTCGTAGTTCACTTAAACTTGAAGAACAAAAAATTGCGAATGGTACTGTTTGGATGCTTTGCATATATGTTTCTTAGACTATATAGAAGCAATAAATACATTGATTTCAACCGGCTACCTGTTCCATTCATTGTTCTACTTGTCGCAAGTTACAAATAATTTCCGTTAAAGTATTAACAATGGGGCTCGTAGTTCACTTAAACTTGAAGATCAAATAATTGGCGAATTGTACTGTTTGGACGCTTTGCATATATGTTTCTTAGACTATATAGAAGCAATATATACAATGATTTCAACAGTCTACCCGTTCCATTCATTGTTCTACTTGTCGAAATTTACAAATAATTTCCTTTAAAGGATTAACAATGGGGCTCGTACTTCACTTAAACTTGAAGAACAAAAAATTGGCGAATGGTACTGTTTGGATGCTTTGCATATATGTTTCTTAGATTATATAGACGCAATATATACAAGGATTTCAACCGTCTACCTGTTCCATTCATTGTTCTACTTGTCGAAAGTTACAAATAATTACCGATAATGGATTAACCATTGGGGCTCGTTGTTCACTTAAACTTGAAGAACAAAAAATTGGCGAATGGTACTGTTTGGATGCTTTGCATATATGTTTCTTAGACTATATAGAAGCAATATATACAAAGATTTCAACCGTCTACCTGTTCCATTCAATGTTCTACTTGTCGAAAGTTACAAATAATTTCCGATAAAGGATTAACAATGGGGCTCATTGTTCACTTAAACTTGAAGAACAAAAAATTGGCGAATGGTTCTGTTTGGATGCTTTGCGTACATGTTTCTTACACTATATGGAAGCAATATATACAAAGATTTCAACCGTCTACGTGTTCCATTCATTGTTCTACTTGTCGAAATTTACAAATAATTTCCGATAAAGGATTAACCATTGGGGCTCATTGTTCACTTAAACTTGAAGAACAAAAAATTGGCGAATGGTACTGTTTGGATGCTTTGCGTACATGTTTCTTAGACTATATGGAAGCAATATATACAAAGATTTCAACCGTCTACGTGTTCCAATCATTGTTCTACTTGTCGAAATTTACAAATAATTTCCGTTAAAGTATTAACAATGGGGCTCGTAGTTCACTTAAACTTGAAGATCAAATAATTGGCGAATTGTACTGTTTGGATGCTTTGCGTACATGTTTCTTAGACTATATGGAAGCAATATATACAAAGATTTCAACCGTCTACGTGTTCCAATCATTGTTCTACTTGTCGAAATTTACAAATAATTTCCGTTAAAGTATTAACAATGGGGCTCGTAGTTCACTTAAACTTGAAGATCAAATAATTGGCGAATTGTACTGTTTGGACGCTTTGCATATATGTTTCTTAGACTATATAGAAGCAATATATACAATGATTTCAACAGTCTACCTGTTCCATTCATTGTTCTACTTGTCGAAATTTACAAATAATTTCCTTTAAAGGATTAACAATGGGGCTCATTGTTCACTAAACTTGAAGAACAAAAAATTGTCGAATTGTACTGTTTGGATGCTTTGCATATATGTTTCTTAGATTATATAGAAGCAATATATACAATGATTTCAACCGTCTACCTGTTCCATTCATTGTTCTACTTGTCGAAAGTTACAAATAATTTCCGTTAATGGATTAACAATGGGGATCGTAGTTTACTTAAACTTGAAGATCAAATAATTGGCGAATTGTACTGTTTGGACGCTTTGCATATATGTTTCTTAGACTATATAGAAGCAATATATACAATGATTTCAACTGTCTACCTGTTCCATTCATTGTTCTACTTGTCGAAATTTACAAATAATTTCCTTTAAAGGATTAACAATGGGGCTCGTACTTCACTTAATCTTGAAGAACAAAAAATTGGCGAATGGTACTGTTTGGATGCTTTGCATATATGTTTCTTAGATTATATAGACGCAATATATACAAGGATTTCAACCGTCTACCTGCTCCATTCATTGTTCTACTTGTCGAAAGTTACAAATAGTTACCGATAATGGATTAACCATTGGGGCTCATTGTTCACTTAAACTTGAAGTACAAGAAATTGGCGGATTGTACTGTTTGGATGATCTGCAGATATGTTTCTTAGATTATATAGAAGCAATATATACAAAGATTTCAACCGTCTACCTGTTCCATTCATTGTTCTACTTGTCGAAATTTACAAATAATTTCCTTTAAAGGATTAACAATGGGGCTCGTAGTTCACTTAAACTTGAAGAACAATAAATTGGCGAATTCTACTGTTTGGATGCTTTGCATATATGTTTCTTAGGCTATATAGAAGCAATATATACAAAGATTTCAACCGTCTACCTGTTCCATTCATTGTTCTACTTGCCGAAAGTTACAAATAATTTCCGATAAAGGATTAACCATTGGGGCTCATTGTTCACTTAAACTTGAAGAACAAAAAATTGGCGAATGGTACTGTTTGGATGCTTTGCGTACATGTTTCTTAGACTATATGGAAGCAATATATACAAAGATTTCAACCGTCTACGTGTTCCAATCATTGTTCTACTTGTCGAAATTTACAAATAATTTCCGTTAAAGTATTAACAATGGGGCTCGTAGTTCACTTAAACTTGAAGATCAAATAATTGGCGAATTGTACTGTTTGGACGCTTTGCATATATGTTTCTTAGACTATATAGAAGCAATATATACAATGATTTCAACAGTCTACCTGTTCCATTCATTGTTCTACTTGTCGAAATTTACAAATAATTTCCTTTAAAGGATTAACAATGGGGCTCATTGTTCACTAAACTTGAAGAACAAAAAATTGTCGAATTGTACTGTTTGGATGCTTTGCATATATGTTTCTTAGACTATATAGAAGGAATATATACAATGATTTCAACCGTCTACCTATTCCATTCATTGTTCTACTAGCCGAAATTTACAAATAATTTCCTTTAAAGGATTAACAATGGGGCTCATTGTTCACTAAACTTGAAGAACAAAAAATTGTCGAATTGTACTGTTTGGATGCTTTGCATATATGTTTCTTAGACTATATAAAAGCAATATATACAATGATTTCAACCGTCTACCTGTTCCATTCATTGTTCTACTTGTCGAAATTTACAAATAATTTCCTTTGAAGGATTAACAATGGGGCTCGTAGTTCACTTAAACTTGAAGAACAAAAAATTGGCGAATGGTACTGTTCGGATGCTTTGCATATATGTTTCTTAGATTATATAGACGCAATATATACAAGGATTTCAACCGTCTACCTGTTCCATTCATTGTTCTACTTGTCGAAAGTTACAAATAATTACCGATAATGGATTAACCATTGGGACTCATTGTCCACTTAAACTTGAAGTACAAGAAATTGGCGAATTGTACTGTTTGGATGCTTTGCATATATGTTTCTTAGACTATATAGAAGCAATATATACAAAGATTTCAACCGGCTACCTGTTCCATTCATTGTTCTACTTGTCGCATGTTACAAATAATTTCCGTTCAAGTATTAACAATGGGGCTCGTAGTTCACTTAAACTTGAAGAACAAAAAATTGGCGAATGTTACTGTTTGGATGCTTTGCATATATATTTCTTAGACTATATAGAAGCAATATATACAATGATTTCAACAGTCTACCTGTTCCATTCATTGTTCTACTTGTCGAAATTTACAAATAATTTCCTTTGAAGGATTAACAATGGGGCTCGTAGTTCACTTAAACTTGAAGAACAAAAAATTGCGAATGGTACTGTTGGGATGCTTTGCATATATGTTTCTTAGACTATATAGAAGCAATAAATACATTGATTTCAACCGGCTACCTGTTCCATTCATTGTTCTGCCTGTCGCAAGTTACAAATAATTTCCGTTAAAGTATTAACAATGGGGCTCGTAGTTCACTTAAACTTGAAGATCAAATAATTGGCGAATTGTACTGTTTGGACGCTTTGCATATATGTTTCTTAGACTATATAGAAGCAATATATACAATGATTTCAACAGTCTACCCGTTCCATTCATTGTTCTACTTGTCGAAATTTACAAATAATTTCCTTTAAAGGATTAACAATGGGGCTCGTAGTTCACTTAAACTTGAAGAACAATAAATTGGCGAATTCTACTGTTTGGATGCATTGCATATATGTTTCTTAGGCTATATAGAAGCAATATATACAAAGATTTCAACCGTCTACCTGTTCCATTCATTGTTCTACTTGCCGAAAGTTACAAATAATTTCCGATAAAGGATTAACCATTGGGGCTCATTGTTCACTTAAACTTGAAGAACAAAAAATTGGCGAATGGTACTGTTTGGATGCTTTGCATATATGTTTCTTAGACTATATAGAAGCAATATATACAAAGATTTCAACCGTCTACCTGTTCCATTCAATGTTCTACTTGTCGAAAGTTACAAATAATTTCCGATAAAGGATTAACAATGGGGCTCATTGTTCACTTAAACTTGAAGAACAAAAAATTGGCGAATGGTTCTGTTTGGATGCTTTGCGTACATGTTTCTTACACTATATGGAAGCAATATATACAAAGATTTCAACCGTCTACGTGTTCCATTCATTGTTCTACTTGTCGAAATTTACAAATAATTTCCTTTAAAGGATTAACAATGGGGCTCGTAGTTCACTTAAACTTGAAGAACAATAAATTGGCGAATTCTACTGTTTGGATGCTTTGCATATATGTTTCTTAGGCTATATAGAAGCAATATATACAAAGATTTCAACCGTCTACCTGTTCCATTCATTGTTCTACTTGCCGAAAGTTACAAATAATTTCCGATAAAGGATTAACCATTGGGGCTCATTGTTCACTTAAACTTGAAGAACAAAAAATTGGCGAATGGTACTGTTTGGATGCTTTGCGTACATGTTTCTTAGACTATATGGAAGCAATATATACAAAGATTTCAACCGTCTACGTGTTCCAATCATTGTTCTACTTGTCGAAATTTACAAATAATTTCCGTTAAAGTATTAACAATGGGGCTCGTAGTTCACTTAAACTTGAAGATCAAATAATTGGCGAATTGTACTGTTTGGACGCTTTGCATATATGTTTCTTAGACTATATAGAAGCAATATATACAATGATTTCAACAGTCTACCTGTTCCATTCATTGTTCTACTTGTCGAAATTTACAAATAATTTCCTTTAAAGGATTAACAATGGGGATCGTATTTTACTTAAACTTGAAGATCAAATAATTGGCGAATTGTACTGTTTGGACGCTTTGCATATATGTTTCTTAGACTATATAGAAGCAATATATATAATGATTTCAACAGTCTACCTGTTCCATTCATTGTTCTACTTGTAGATATTTACAAATAATTTCCGTTTCATGATTATCAATGGTGCTCGTTGTTCACTTAAACTTGAAGAACAAAAAATTGGCGAATGGTACTGTTTGGATGCTTTGCATATATGTTTCTTAGATTATATAGAAGCAATATATACAAAGATTTCGACCGTCTACCTGTTTCATTCATTGTTCTACTTGTCGAAAATTACAAATAATTTCCTTTAAAGGATTAACAATGGGGCTCGTACTTCACTTAAACTTGAAGAACAAATAATTGGCGAATGGTACTGTTTGGATGCTTTGCATATATGTTTCTTAGACTATATAGAAGCAATATATACATTGATTTCAACCATCTACCTGTTCCATTCATTGTTCTACTTGTCGCAAGTTACAAATAATTTCCGTTAAAGTATTAACAATGCGGCTCGTAGTTCACTTAAACTTGAAGATCAAATAATTGGCGGATTGTACTGTTTGGATGATCTGCAGATATGTTTCTTAGACTATATAGAAGCAATATATACAATGATTTCAACCGTATACCTGTTCCATTCATTGTTCTACTTGTCGAAAGTTACAAATAATTTTCGTTAAGGGATTAACAATGGGGATCGTAGTTTACTTAAACTTGAAGAACAAAAAATTGGCGAATTGTACTGTTTGGATGCTTTGCATATATGTTTCTTAGATTATATAGAAGCAATATATACAAAGATTTCAACCGTCTACGTGTTCCAATCATTGATCTACTTTTCGAAATTTACAAATAATTTCCTTTAAAGGATTAACAATGCGGCTCGTTGTTCACTTGAACTTGAAGAACAAAAAATTGGCGAATGGTACTGTTTGGATGCTTTGCATATATGTTTCTTAGACTATATAGAAGCAATATATACATTGATTTCAACCATCTACCTGTTCCATTCATTGTTCTACTTGTCGCAAGTTACAAATAATTTCCGTTAAAGTATTAACAATGGGGCTCGTAGTTCAATTAAACTTGAAGAACAAAAAATTGGCGAATTGTACTGTTTGGATGATCTGCAGATATGTTTCTTAGACTATATAGAAGCAATATATACAATGATTTCAACCGTCTACCTGTTCCATTCATTGTTCTACTTGTCGAAAGTTACAAATAATTTCCGTTAAGGGATTAACAATGGGGATCGTAGTTTACTTAAACTTGAAGAACAAAAAATTGGCGAATTGTACTGTTTGGATGCTTTGCATATATGTTTCTTAGACTATATAGAAGCAATATATACAAAGATTTCAACCGTCTACCTGTTCCATTCTTTGTTCTACTTGCCGAAAGTTACAGATAATTTCCGATAAAGGATTAACCATTGGGGCTCATTGTTCACTTAAACTTGAAGAACAAAAAATTGGCGAATGGTACTGTTTGGATGCTTTGCGTACATGTTTCTTAGACTATATGGAAGCAATATATACAAAGATTTCAACCGTCTACGTGTTCCAATCATTGTTCTACTTGTCGAAATTTACAAATAATTTCCGTTAAAGTATTAACAATGGGGCTCGTAGTTCACTTAAACTTGAAGATCAAATAATTGGTGAATTGTACTGTTTGGACGCTTTGCATATATGTTTCTTAGACTATATAGAAGCAATATATACAATGATTTCGAAAGTCTACCTGTTCCATTCATTGTTCTACTTGTCGAAATTTACAAATAATTTCCTTTAAAGGATTAACAATGGGGATCGTATTTTACTTAAACTTGAAGATCAAATAATTGGCGAATTGTACTGTTTGGACGCTTTGCATATATGTTTCTTAGACTATATAGAAGCAATATATACAATGATTTCAACAGTCTACCTGTTCCATTCATTGTTCTACTTGTAGAAAGTTACAAATAATTTCCGTTTCATGATTAACAATGGGGCTCGTAGTTCACTTAAACTTGAAGATCAAATAATTGGCGAATTGTACTGTTTGGATGATATGCAGATATGTTTCTTAGTCAATATAGAAGCAATATATACAAATGATTTCAACAGTCTACCTGTTCCATACATTGTTCTATTTGTCGAAATTTACAAATAATTTCCGATAAACGATTAACAATGGGGCTCATTGTTCACTTAAACTTGACGAACAAAAGTTGGCGAATGGTACTGTTTGGATGCTTTGCATATATGTTTCTTAGACTATATGGAAGCAATATATACAAAGATTTCAACAGTCTACGTGTTCCAATCATTGTTCTACTTGTAGAAAGTTACAATTAATTTCCGTTAAACGATTAACAATAGGGCTCGTAGTTCACTTAAACTTGAAGTACAAGAAATTGGCGAATTGTACTGTTTGGATGCTTTGCATATATGTTTCTTAGACTATATAGAAGCAATATATACAAAGATTTCAACCGGCTACCTGTTCCATTCATTGTTCTACTTGTCGAAATTTACAAATAATTTCCTTTAAAGGATTAACAATGGGGCTCGTAGTTCACTTAAACTTGAAGAACAATAAATTGGCGAATTGTACTGTTTGGATGCTTTGCATATATGTTTCGTAAACTATTTAGAAGTAATATATAGAAAGATTTCACCCGTCTACCTGTACTATTCATTGTTCTACTTGTAGAAAGTTACAAATAATTTCCATTCCATGATTATCAATGGGGCCCGATGTTCACTTAAACTTGAAGATCAAAAAATTGGCGATTGTTACTGTTTAGATGCTTTGCATATAGGTTTCTTAGAATATATAGACGCAACATATACAAAGATTTCAACCGTCTACCTGTTCTATTCATTGTTCTACTTGTAGAAAGTTTCAAATAATTTCCGTTTCATGATTATCAATGGGGCTCGTTGTTCACTTAAATTTGAAGAACAAAAAATTGGCGAATGGTTCTGTTTGGATGCTTTGCATATATGTTTCTTAGATTATATAGAAGCAATATATACAATGATTTCAACCGTCTACCTGTTCCATTCATTGTTCTACTTGTCGAAAGTTACAAATAAAGTCCGTTAATGGATTAACAATGGGGATCGTAGTTTACTTAAACTTGAAGAACAAAAAATTGGCGAATTGTACTGTTTGGATGCTTTGCATATATGTTTCTTAGACTATATAGAAGCAATCTATACATTGATTTCAACCGTCTACCTGTTCCATTCATTGTTCTACTTGTCGATATTTACAAATAATTTCCTTTAAAGGATTAACAATTGGGCTCGTAGTTCACTTAAACTTAAAGAACAAAAAATTGGCGAATTGTACTGTTTGGATACTTTGCATATATGTTTCTTAGACTATTTAGAAGCAATATATAAAAAGATTTCAACCGTCTACCAGTTCCATTCATTGTTCTACTTGCCGAAATTTACAAATAATTTCCTTTAAAGGATTAACAATGGGGCTCGTAGTTCACTTAAACTTGAAGAGCAAAAAATTGGTGAATGGTACTGTTTGGATGCATTGCATATATGTTTCTTATACTATATAGAAGCAATATATACAAAGATTTCAACCGTCTACCTGTTCCATTCAATGTTCTACTTGGCGAAAGTTACAAATAATTTCCGTTAAAGTATTAACAATGGGGCTCGTAGTTCACTTAAACTTGAAGATCAAATAATTGGCGAATTGTACTGTTTGGACGCTTTGCATATAAGTTTCTTGGACTATATAGAAGCAATATATACAATGATTTCAACAGTCTACCTGTTCCATACATTGTTCTACTTGTCGAAATTTACAAATAATTTCCGATAAACGATTAACAATGGGGCTCATTGTTCACTTAAACTTGAAGAACAAAAAATTGGCGAATGGTACTGTTTGGATGCTTTGCATATATGTTTCTTAGACTATATGGAAGCAATATATACAAAGATTTCAACCGTCTACGTGTTCCAATCATTGTTCTACTTGTAGAAAGTTACAATTAATTTCCGTTAAAGGATTAACAATGGGGCTCGTAGTTCACTTAAACTTGAAGAACAAAAAATTGGCGAATTGTACTGTTTGGATGCTTTGCATATATGTTTCTTAGACTATATAGAAGCAATATATACATTGATTTCAACCTTCTACATGTTCGATTCATTGTTCTACTTGTCGCAAGTTACAAATAATTTCCGTTAAAGTATTAACAATGGGGCTCGTAGTTCACTTAAACTTGAAGATCAAATAATTGGCGAATTGTACTGTTTGGACGCTTTGCATATAAGTTTCTTGGACTATATAGAAGCAATATATACAATGATTTCAACAGTCTACCTGTTCCATACATTGTTCTACTTGTCGAAATTTACAAATAATTTGCGATAAACGATTAACAATGGGGCTCATTGTTCACTTAAACTTGAAGAACAAAAAATTGGCGAATGGTACTGTTTGGATGCTTTGCATATATGTTTCTTAGACTATATGGAAGCAATATATACAAAGATTTCAACCGTCTACGTGTTCCAATCATTGTTCTACTTGTAGAAAGTTACAATTAATTTCCGTTAAAGGATTAACAATGGGGCTCGTAGTTCACTTAAACTTGAAGAACAAAAAATTGGCGAATTGTACTGTTTGGATGCTTTGCATATATGTTTCGTAGACTATTTAGAAGTAATATATAGAAAGATTTCACCCGTCTACCTGTACTATTCATTGTTCTACTTGTAGAAAGTTACAAATAATTTCCATTTCATGATTATCAATGGGGCTCGATGTTCACTTAAACTTGAAGATCAAAAAATTGGCGATTGTTACTGTTTAGATGCTTTGCATATAGGTTCCTTAGAATATATAGACGCAACATATACAAAGATTTCAACCGTCTACCTGTTCTATTCATTGTTCTACTTGTAGAAAGTTACAAATAATTTCCGTTTCATGATTATCAATGGGGCTCGTTGTTCACTTAAATTTGAAGAACAAAAAATTGGCGAATGGTTCTGTTTGGATGCTTTGCATATATGTTTCTTAGATTATATAGAAGCAATATATACAAAGATTTCAACCGGCTACCTGTTCCATTCATTGTTCTACTTGTCGCAAGTTACAAATAATTTCCGTTACAGTATTAACAATGGGGCTCGTAGTTCACTTAAACTTGAAGAACAAAAAATTGGCGAATGGTACTGTTTGGATGCATTGCATATATGTTTCTCAGACTATATAGAAGCAATATATACAAAGATTTCAACCGGCTACCTGTTCCATTCATTGTTCTACTTGTCGCAAGTTACAAATAATTTCCGTTACAGTATTAACAATGGGGCTCGTAGTTCACTTAACCTTGAAGAACCAAAAATTGGCGAATGGTACTGTTTGGATGCATTGCATATATGTTTCTTATACTATATAGAAGCAATATATACAAAGATTTCAACCGTCTACGTGTTCCAATCATTGTTCTACTTTTCGAAATTTACAAATAATTTCCGTTAAAGTATTAACAATGGGGCTCGTAGTTCACTTAAACTTGAAGATCAAATAATTGGCGGATTGTACTGTTTGGATGATCTGCAGATATGTTTCTTAGACTATTTAGAAGCAATATATACAATGATTTCAACCGTCTACCTATTCCATTCATTGTTCTACTTGCCGAAATTTACAAATAATTTCCTTTAAAGGATTAACAATGGGGCTCGTAGTTCACTTAAACTTGAAGAGCAAAAAATTGTCGAATTGTACTGTTTGGATGCTTTGCATATATGTTTCTTAGACTATATAGAAGCAATATATACAATGATTTCAACCGTCTACCTGTTCCATTCATTGTTCTACTTGTCGAAAGTTACAAATAATTTCCGTTAATGGATTAACAATGGGGATCGTAGTTTACTTAAACTTGAAGAACAAAAAATTGGCGAATTGTACTGTTTGGATGCTTTGCATATAGGTTTCTTAGAATATATAGACGCAACATATAAAAAGATTTCAACCGTCTACCTATTCCATTCATTGTTCTACTTGTCGAAAATTACAAATAATTTCCATTACAGGAATAACAATGGGGCCCGTTGTTCACTTAAACTTGAAGAACAATAAATTGGCGAATTGTACTGTTTGGATGCTTTACATATATGTTTCTTAGACTATATAGATGCAATATATACAAAGATTTCTTCCGTCTACCTGTTCCATTCATTGTTCTACTTTGTCGAAATTTACAAATAATTTCCTTTAAAGGATTAACAATGGGGCTCGTTGTTCACTTAAACTTGAAGAACAATGAATTAGCGACTTGTACTGTTTGGATGCTTTGCATATATGTTTCTTAGGCTATACTGAAGCAATATATACAATGATTTCAACCGTCTACCTGTTCCATTCATTGTTCTACTTGTCGAAAGTCACAAATAATTTCCGTTAAGGGATTAACAATGGGGATCGTAGTTTACTTAAACTTGAAGAACAAAAAATTGGCGAATTGTACTGTTTGGATGCTTTGCATATATGTTTCTTAGACTATATAGAAGCAATATATACAATGATTTCAACAGTCTACCTGTTCCATTCAGTGTTCTACTTGTCGAAATTTACAAATAATTTCCTTTAAAGGATTAACAATGGGGCTCGTAGTTCACTTAAACTTGAAGAACAAAAAATTGGCGAATGGTACTGTTTGGATGCTTAGCATATACGTTTCTTGGACTATATAGATGCAATATCTACAAAGATTTCATCCGCCTACCTGTTCCATTCATTGTTCTACTTGTCGAAATTTACAAATAATTTCCTTTAAAGGATTAACAATGCGGCTCGTTGTTCACTTAAACTTGAAGAACAATGAATTGGCGACTTGTACTGTTTGGATGCTTTGCATATATGTTTCTTAGGCTATACTGAAGCAATATATACAATGATTTCAACCGTCTACCTGTTCCATTCATTGTTCTACTTGTTGAAATTTACAAATAATTTCCTTTAAAGGATTAACAATGGGGCTCGTAGTTCACTTAAACTTGAAGAACAAAATATTGGCGAATTGTACTGTTCGGATGCTTTGCATATATGTTTCGTAGACTATTTAGAAGTAATATATAGAAAGATTTCACCCGTCTACCTGAACTATTCATTGGTCTACTTGTAGAAAGTTACAAATAATTTCCATTTCATGATTATCAATGGGGCTCGATGTTCACTTAAACTTGAAGAACAAAAAATTGGCGAATGGTACTGTTTGGATGCTTTGCATATATGTTTCTTAGACTATATAGAAGCAATATATACATTGATTTCAACCGTCTACCTGTTCCATTCATTGTTCTACTTGTCGAAAGTTACAAATAATTTCTGTTAAAGGATTAACAATGGGAATCGTAGTTCACTTAAACTTGAAGTACAAAAAATTGGCGAATTGTATTGTTTGGATGCTTTGCATATATGTTTCTTAGACTATATAGAAGCAATACATACAATGATTTCAACCGTCTTCCTGCTCCATTCATTGTTCTACTTGTAGAAAGTTACAAATAATTTCCATTTAAAGGATTAACAATGGGGCTCGTTGTTCACTTAAACTTGAAGAACAATAAATTGGCGAATTGTACTGTTTGGATGCTTTGCATATATGTTTCTTAGACTATATAGAAGCAATATATACAAAGATTTCAACCGTCTACCTGTTCCATTCATTGTTCTACTTGTCGAAAGTTACAAATAATTTCCGATAATGGATTAACCATTGAGTCTCATTGTTCACTTATACTTGAAGAACAAAAAATTGGCGAATTGTACAGTTTGGATGCTTTGCATAAATGTTTCTTAGACTATATAGAAGCAATATATACCATGATTTCAACCGTCTACCTGTTCCATTCATTGTTCTACTTGTCGAAAGTTACAAATAATTTCCGTTAAAGTATTAACAATGGGGCTCGTAGTTCTCTTAAACTTGAAGAACAAAAAATTGGCGAATTGTACTGTTTCGATGCTTTGCATATATGTTTCTTTGACTATATAGAAGCAATATATACATTGATTTCCACCGTCTACCTGGTCCATTCATTGTTCTACTTGTAGAAAATTACAATTAATTTCCGTTAAAGGATTAACAATGGGGCTCGTAGTTCACTTAAACTTGAAGATCAATAAATTGGCGAATTGTACTGTTTGGATGCTTTGCATATATGTTTCTTAGCCTACATAGAAGCATCATATACAAAGATTTCAACCGTCTACCTGTTCCATTCATTGTTCTACTTGTAGAAAATTACAATTAATTTCCGTTAAAGGATTAACAATGGGGCTCGTAGTTCACTTAAACTTGAAGAACAAAAAATTGGCGAATGGTACTGTTTGGATGCTTTGCATATATGTTTCTTAGACTATATAGAAGCAATATATACAAAGATTTCAACCGTCTACCTGTTCCATTCATTGTTCTACTTGTCGAAAGTTACAAATAATTTCCGTTAAAGGATTAACAATGGGGCTCATAGTTCACTTAAACTTAAGAACAAAAAATTAGCGAATGGTACTGTTTGGATGCTTTGCATATATATTTCTTGGACTATATGGAAGCAATATATACAATGATTTCAACAGTCTACCTGTTCCATTCATTGTTCTACTTGTCGAAATTTACAAATAATTTCATTTAAAGGATTAACAATGGGGCTCGTTGTTCACTTAAACTTGAAGAACAATAAATTGGCGAATTGTACTGTTTGGATGCTTTGCATATATGTTTCTTAGACTATATAGAAGCAATGTATACAAAGATTTCAACCGTCTACCTGTTCCATTAATTGTTCTACTTGTCGAAAGTTACAAATAATTTCCGATAATGGATTAACCATTGGGTCTCATTGTTCACTTATACTTGAAGAACAAAAAATTGGCGAATTGTACTGTTTGGATACTTTGCATATATGTTTCTTAGACTATATAGAAGCAATATATACAATGATTTCAACCGTCTACCTGTTCCATTCATTGTTCTACTTGTCGAAAGTTACAAATAATTTCTGTTAAAGGATTAACAATGGGAATCGTAGTTCACTTAAACTTGAAGTACAAAAAATTGGCGAATTGTACTGTTTGGATGCTTTGCATATATGTTTCTTAGACTATACAGAAGCAATATATAGAAGGATTTCACTCGTCTACCTGTACTATTCATTGTTCTACTTGTAGAAAGTTACAAATAATTACCACTTCATGATTATCAATGGGGCTCGTTGTTCACTTAAACTTGAAGAACAAAAAATTGGCGAATGGTACTGTTTGGATACTTTGCATATATGTTTCTTAGACTATATAGAAGCAATATATACAAAGATTTCAACCGTCTACCTGTTCCATTCATTGTTCTACTTGTCGAAAGTTACAATTAATTTCCGTTAAAGGATTAACAATGGGGCTCGTAGTTCACTTAAACTTGAAGAACAAAAAATTGGCGAATGGTACTGTTTGGATGCTTTGCATATATGTTTCTTAGACTATATAGAAGCAATACATACAATGATTTCAACCGTCTTCCTGCTCCATTCATTGTTCTACTTGTAGAAAGTTACAAATAATTTCCATTTAAAGGATTAACAATGGGGCTCGTTGTTCACTTAAACTTGAAGAACAATAAATTGGCGAATTGTACTGTTTGGATGCTTTGCATATATGTTTCTTAGACTATATAGAAGCAATGTATACAAAGATTTCAACCGTCTACCTGTTCCATTCATTGTTCTACTTGTCGAAAGTTACAAATAATTTCCGATAATGGATTAACCATTGGGTCTCATTATTCACTTATACTTGAAGAACAAAAAATTGGCGAATTGTACTGTTTGGATGCTTTGCATATATGTTTCTTAGACTATATAGAAGCAATATATACCATGATTTCAACCGTCTACCTGTTCCATTCATTGTTCTACTTGTCGAAAGTTACAAATAATTTCCGTTAAACTATTAACAATGGGGCTCGTAGTTCTCTTAAACTTGAAGAACAAAAAATTGGCGAATTGTACTGTTTCGATGCTTTGCATATATGTTTCTTTGACTATATAGAAGCAATATATACATTGATTTCCACCGTCTACCTGGTCCATTCATTGTTCTACTTGTAGAAAATTACAATTAATTTCCGTTAAAGGATTAACAATGGGGCTCGTAGTTCACTTAAACTTGAAGAACAAAAAATTGGCGAATGGTACTGTTTGGATGCTTTGCATATATGTTTCTTAGACTATATAGAAGCAATATATACAAAGATTTCAACCGTCTACCTGTTCCATTCATTGTTCTACTTGTCGAAAGTTACAAATAATTTCCGTTAAAGGATTGACAATGGGGCTCATAGTTCACTTAAACTTAAGAACAAAAAATTAGCGAATGGTACTGTTTGGATGCTTTGCATATATATTTCTTGGACTATATGGAAGCAATATATACAATGATTTCAACAGTCTACCTGTTCCATTCATTGTTCTACTTGTCGAAATTTACAAATAATTTCATTTAAAGGATTAACAATGGGGCTCGTTGTTCACTTAAACTTGAAGAACAATAAATTGGCGAATTGTACTGTTTGGATGCTTTGCATATATGTTTCTTAGACTATATAGAAGCAATGTATACAAAGATTTCAACCGTCTACATGTTCCATTCATTGTTCTACTTGTCGAAAGTTACAAATAACTTCCGATAATGGATTAACCATTGGGTCTCATTGTTCACTTATACTTGAAGAACAAAAAATTGGCGAATTGTACTGTTTGGATGCTTTGCATATATGTTTCTTAGACTATATAGAAGCAATATATACAATGATTTCAACCGTCTACCTGTTCCATTCATTGTTCTACTTGTCGAAAGTTACAAATAATTTCTGTTAAAGGATTAACAATGGGAATCGTAGTTCACTTAAACTTGATGTACAAAAAATTGGCGAATTGTACTGTTTGGATGCTTTGCATATATGTTTCTTAGACTATACAGAAGCAATATATAGAAGGATTTCACTCGTCTACCTGTACTATTCATTGTTCTACTTGTAGAAAGTTACAAATAATTACCACTTCATGATTATCAATGGGGCTCGTTGTTCACTTAAACTTGAAGAACAAAAAATTGGCGAATGGTACTGTTTGGATGCTTTGCATATATGTTTCTTAGACTATATAGAAGCAATATATACAAAGATTTCAACCGTCTACCTGTTCCATTCATTCTTCTACTTGTCGAAAGCTACAAATAATTTCCGTTAAAGGATTAACAATGGGGCTCATAGTTCACTTAAACTTAAGAACAAAAAATTAGCGAATGGTACTGTTTGGATGCTTTGCATATATATTTCTTGGACTATATGGAAGCAATATATACAATGATTTCAACAGTCTACCTGTTCCATTCATTGTTCTACTTGTCGAAATTTACAAATAATTTCATTTAAAGGATTAACAATGGGGCTCGTTGTTCACTTAAACTTGAAGAACAATAAATTGGCGAATTGTACTGTTTGGATGCTTTGCATATATGTTTCTTAGACTATATAGAAGCAATGTATACAAAGATTTCAACCGTCTACCTGTTCCATTCATTGTTCTACTTGTCGAAAGTTACAAATAATTTCCGATAATGGATTAACCATTGGGTCTCATTGTTCACTTATACTTGAAGAACAAAAAATTGGCGAATTGTACTGTTTGGATGCTTTGCATATATATTTCTTAGACTATATAGAAGCAATGTATACAAAGATTTCAACCGTCTACCTGTTCCATTCATTGTTCTACTTGTCGAAAGTTACAAATAATTTCCGATAATGGATTAACCATTGGGTCTCATTGTTCACTTATACTTGAAGAACAAAAAATTGGCGAATTGTACTGTTTGGATGCTTTGCATATATGTTTCTTAGACTATATAGAAGCAATATATACAAAGATTTCAACCGTCTACCTGTTCCATTCATTCTTCTACTTGTCGAAAGTTACAATTAATTTCCGTTAAAGGATTAACAATGGGGCTCGTAGTTCACTTAAACTTGAAGAACAAAAAATTGGCGAATGGTACTGTTTGGATGCTTTGCATATATGTTTCTTAGACTATATAGAAGCAATACATACATTGATTTCAACCGTCTACCTGTTCCATTCATTGTTCTACTTGTCGAAATTTACAAATAATTTCATTTAAAGGATTAACAATGGGAATCGTAGTTCACTTAAACTTGAAGTACAAAAAATTGGCGAATTGTATAGTTTGGATGCTTTGCATATATGTTTCTTAGACTATATAGAAGCAATACATACAATGATTTCAACCGTCTTCCTGCTCCATTCATTGTTCTACTTGTAGAAAGTTACAAATAATTTCCATTTAAAGGATTAACAATGGGGCTCGTTGTTCACTTAAACTTGAAGAACAATAAATTGGCGAATTGTACTGTTTGGATGCTTTGCATATATGTTTCTTAGACTATATAGAAGCAATATATACAAAGATTTCAACCGTCTTCCTGTTCCATTCACTGCTCTACTTGTCGAAAGTTACAAATAATTTCCGTTAAGGGATTAACAATGGGGATCGTAGTTCACTTAAACTTGAAGAACAAAAAATTGGCGAATTGTACTGTTTGGATGCTTTGCGTATATGTTTCTTAGACTATATGGAAGCAATATATACAAAGATTTCAACCGTCTACGTGTTCCAATCATTGTTCTACTTGTAGAAAGTTACAATTAATTTCCGTTAAGGGATTAACAATGGGGCTCGTAGTTCACTTAAAATTGAAGAACAAGAAATTGGCGAATGGTACTGTTTGGATGCTTTGCATATATGTTTCTTAGACTATATAGAAGCAATATATACGAAGATTTCAAAAGTCTTCCTTTTCCATTCATTGTTCTACTTGTCGAAAGTTACAAATAATTTCCGTTACGGGTTTAACAAAGGGGATCGTAGTTCACTTAAACTTGAAGAACAAAAAATTGGCGAATTGTACTGTTTGGATGCTTTGCGTACATGTTTCTTAGACTATATAGAAGCAATATATACATTGATTTTAACCGGCTACCTGTTCCATTCATTGTTCTACTTGTCGAAATTTACAAATAATTTCCGATAAAGGATTAACCATTGGGGCTCATTGTTCACTTAAACTTGAAGAACAATAAATTGGCGAATTGTACTATTTGGATGCTTTCCATATATGTTTCTTAGACTATATAGAAGCAATATATGCAAAGATTTCAACCGTCTACCTGTTCCATTCATTGTTCTACTTGTCGAAAGTTACAATTAATTTTCGTTAAAGTATTAACAATGGGGCTCGTAGTTCACTTAAACTTGAAGTACAAAAAAAAGGCGAATTGTACTGTTTGGATGCTTTGCATATATGTTTCGTAGACTATATAGAAGCAATATATACAATTTTTTCAACCGTCTACATGATCCATTCATTGTTCTACTTGTCGAAATTTACAAATAATTTCCTTTAAAGGATTAACAATGGGGCTCGTAGTTCACTTAAACTTGAAGATCAAAAAATTGGCGAATTGTACTGTTTGGATGCTTTGCGTATATGTTTCTTAGACTATATGGAAGCAATATATACAAAGATTTCAACCGTCTACGTGTTCCAATCATTGTTCTACTTGTAGAAAGTTACAATTAATTTCCGTTAAGGGATTAACAATGGGGCTCGTAGTTCACTTAAAATTGAAGAACAAGAAATTGGCGAATGGTACTGTTTGGATGCTTTGCATATATGTTTCTTAGACTATATAGAAGCAATATATACGAAGATTTCAAAAGTCTTCCTTTTCCATTCATTGTTCTACTTGTCGAAAGTTACAAATAATTTCCGTTACGGGATTAACAAAGGGGATCGTAGATCACTTAAACTTGAAGAACAAAAAATTGGCGAATTGTACTGTTTGGATGCTTTGCGTACATGTTTCTTAGACTATATAGAAGCAATATATACATTGATTTCAACCGGCTACCTGTTCCATTCATTGTTCTACTTGTCGAAATTTACAAATAATTTCCGATAAAGGATTAACCATTGGGGCTCATTGTTCACTTAAACTTGAAGAACAATAAATTGGCGAATTGTACTATTTGGATGCTTTCCATATATGTTTCTTAGACTATATAGAAGCAATATATGCAAAGATTTCAACCGTCTACCTGTTCCATTCATTGTTCTACTTGTCGAAAGTTACAATTAATTTTCGTTAAAGTATTAACAATGGGGCTCGTAGTTCACTTAAACTTGAAGTACAAAAAAAAGGCGAATTGTACTGTTTGGATGCTTTGCATATATGTTTCGTAGACTATATAGAAGCAATATATACAATTTTTTCAACCGTCTACATGATCCATTCATTGTTCTACTTGTCGAAATTTACAAATAATTTCCTTTAAAGGATTAACAATGGGGCTCGTAGTTCACTTAAACTTGAAGAACAAAAAATTGGCGAATTGTACAGTTTGGATGCTTTGCATAGATGTTTCTTAGACTATTTAGAAGCAATATATAGAAAGATTTCACCCGTCTACCTGTACTATTCATTGTTCTACTTCTAGAAAGTTACAAATAATTTCCATTTCATGATTATCAATGGGGCTCGCTGTTCACTTAAACTTGAAGATCAAAAAATTGGCAATTGTTACTGTTTAGATGCTTTGCATATATGTTTCTTAGATTATATAGAAGCAATATATACAAATATTTCAACCGTCTAACTGTTCCATTCATTGTTCTACTTGTCGAAAGTTACAAATAATTTCCGATAATGGATTAACCATTGGGTCTCATTGTTCACTTATACTTGAAGAACAAATAATTGGCGAATTGTACTGTTTGGATGCTTTGCATATATGTTTCTTAGACTATATAGAAGCAATATATACAATGATTTCAACCGTTTACCTGTTCCATTCATTGTTCTACTTGTCGAAAGTTACAAATAATTTCTGTTAAAGGATTAACAATGGGAATCGTAGTTCACTTCAACTTGAAGTACAAAAAATTTGCGAATTGTACTGTTTGGATGCTTTGCATATATGTTTCTTAGACTATACAGAAGCAATATATAGAAGGATTTCACTCGTCTACCTGTACTATTCATTGTTCTACTTGTAGAAAGTTACAAATAATTACCACTTCATGATTATTAATGGGGCTCGTTGTTCACTTAAACTTGAAGAACAAAAAATTGGCGAATGGTACTGTTTGGATGCTTTGCATATATGTTTCTTAGACTATATAGAAGCAATATATACAAAGATTTCAACCGTCTACCAGTTCCATTCATTGTTCTACTTGTCGAAAGTTACAATTAATTTCCGTTAAAGGATTAACAATGGGGCTCGTAGTTCACTTAAACTTGAAGAACAAAAAATTGGCGAATTGTATTGTCTGGATGCTTTGCATATATGTTTCTTAGACTATATAGTAGCAATACATACAATGATTTCAACCGTCTTCCTGCTCCATTCATTGTTCTACTTGTAGAATGTTACAAATAATTTCCATTTAAAGGATTAACAATGGGGCTCGATGTTCACTTAAACTTGAAGAACAATAAATTGGCGAATTGTACTGTTTGGATGCTTTGCATATATGTTTCTTAGACCATATAGAAGCAATATATACAAAGATTTCAACCGTCTACCTGTTCCATTCATTGTTCTACTTGTCGAAAGTTACAAATAATTTCCGATAATGGATTAACCATTGAGTCTCATTGTTCACTTAAACTTGAAGAACAAAAAATTGGCGAATTGTACTGTTTGGATGCTTTGCATATATGTTTCTTAGACTATATAGAAGCAATATATACAATGATTTCAACCGTCTACCTGTTCCATTCATTGTTCTACTTGTCGAAAGTTACAAATAATTTCCGTTAAAGTATTAACAATGGGGCTCGTAGTTCTCTTAAACTTGAAGAACAAAAAATTGGCGAATTGTACTGTTTCGGTGCTTTGCATATATGTTTCTTTGACTATATAGAAGCAATATATACATTGATTTCCACCGGCTACCTGGTCCATTCATTGTTCTACTTGTAGAAAATTACAATTAATTTCCGTTAAAGGATTAACAATGGGGCTCGTAGTTCACTTAAACTTGAAGATCAATAAATTGGCGAATTGTACTGTTTGGATGCTTTGCATATATGTTTCTTAGCCTACATAGAAGCATCATATACAAAGATTTCAACCGTCTACCTGTTCCATTCATTGTTCTACTTGTCGAAAATTACAATTAATTTCCGTTAAAGGATTAACAATGGGGCTCGTAGTTCACTTAAACTTGAAGATCAATAAATTGGCGAATTGTACTGTTTGGATGCTTTGCATATATGTTTCTTAGCCTACATAGAAGCATCATATACAAAGATTTCAACCGTCTACCTGTTCCATTCATTGTTCTACTTGTAGAAAATTACAATTAATTTCCGTTAAAGGATTAACAATGGGGCTCGTAGTTCACTTAAACTTGAAGAACAAAAAATTGGCGAATGGTACTGTTTGGATGCTTTGCATATATGTTTCTTAGACTATATAGAAGCAATATATACAAAGATTTCAACCGTCTACCTGTTCCATTCATTGTTCTACTTGTCGAAAGTTACAAATAATTTCCGTTAAAGGATTAACAATGGGGCTCATAGTTCACTTAAACTTAAGAACAAAAAATTAGCGAATGGTACTGTTTGGATGCTTTGCATATATATTTCTTGGAATATATGGAAGCAATATATACAATGATTTCAACAGTCTACCTGTTCCATTCATTGTTCTACTTGTCGAAATTTACAAATAATTTCATTTAAAGGATTAACAATGGGGCTCGTTGTTCACTTAAACTTGAAGAACAATAAATTGGCGAATTGTACTGTTTGGATGCTTTGCATATATGTTTCTTAGACTATATAGAAGCAATGTATACAAAGATTTCAACCGTCTACCTGTTCCATTCATTGTTCTACTTGTCGAAAGTTACAAATAATTTCCGATAATGGATTAACCATTGGGTCTCATTGTTCACTTATACTTGAAGAACAAAAAATTGGCGAATTGTATTGTCTGGATGCTTTGCATATATGTTTCTTAGACTATATAGAAGCAATACATACAATGATTTCAACCGTCTTCCTGCTCCATTCATTGTTCTACTTGTAGAATGTTACAAATAATTTCCATTTAAAGGATTAACAATGGGGCTCGATGTTCACTTAAACTTGAAGAACAATAAATTGGCGAATTGTACTGTTTGGATGCTTTGCATATATGTTTCTTAGACCATATAGAAGCAATATATACAAAGATTTCAACCGTCTACCTGTTCCATTCATTGTTCTACTTGTCGAAAGTTACAAATAATTTCCGATAATGGATTAACCATTGAGTCTCATTGTTCACTTATACTTGAAGAACAAAAAATTGGCGAATTGTACTGTTTGGATGCTTTGCATATATGTTTCTTAGACTATATAGAAGCAATATATACAATGATTTCAACCGTCTACCTGTTCCATTCATTGTTCTACTTGTCGAAAGTTACAAATAATTTCCGTTAAAGTATTAACAATGGGGCTCGTAGTTCTCTTAAACTTGAAGAACAAAAAATTGGCGAATTGTACTGTTTCGGTGCTTTGCATATATGTTTCTTTGACTATATAGAAGCAATATATACATTGATTTCCACCGGCTACCTGGTCCATTCATTGTTCTACTTGTAGAAAATTACAATTAATTTCCGTTAAAGGATTAACAATGGGGCTCGTAGTTCACTTAAACTTGAAGATCAATAAATTGGCGAATTGTACTGTTTGGATGCTTTGCATATATGTTTCTTAGCCTACATAGAAGCATCATATACAAAGATTTCAACCGTCTACCTGTTCCATTCATTGTTCTACTTGTCGAAAATTACAATTAATTTCCGTTAAAGGATTAACAATGGGGCTCGTAGTTCACTTAAACTTGAAGATCAATAAATTGGCGAATTGTACTGTTTGGATGCTTTGCATATATGTTTCTTAGCCTACATAGAAGCATCATATACAAAGATTTCAACCGTCTACCTGTTCCATTCATTGTTCTACTTGTAGAAAATTACAATTAATTTCCGTTAAAGGATTAACAATGGGGCTCGTAGTTCACTTAAACTTGAAGAACAAAAAATTGGCGAATGGTACTGTTTGGATGCTTTGCATATATGTTTCTTAGACTATATAGAAGCAATATATACAAAGATTTCAACCGTCTACCTGTTCCATTCATTGTTCTACTTGTCGAAAGTTACAAATAATTTCCGATAAAGGATTAACAATGGGGCTCATAGTTCACTTAAACTTAAGAACAAAAAATTAGCGAATGGTACTGTTTGGATGCTTTGCATATATATTTCTTGGACTATATGGAAGCAATATATACAATGATTTCAACAGTCTACCTGTTCCATTCATTGTTCTACTTGTCGAAATTTACAAATAATTTCATTTAAAGGATTAACAATGGGGCTCGTTGTTCACTTAAACTTGAAGAACAATAAATTGGCGAATTGTACTGTTTGGATGCTTTGCATATATGTTTCTTAGACTATATAGAAGCAATGTATACAAAGATTTCAACCGTCTACCTGTTCCATTCATTGTTCTACTTGTCGAAAGTTACAAATAATTTCCGATAATGGATTAACCATTGGGTCTCATTGTTCACTTATACTTGAAGAACAAAAAATTGGCGAATTGTACTGTTTGGATGCTTTGCATATATGTTTCTTAGACTATATAGAAGCAATATATACAATGATTTCAACCGTCTACCTGTTCCATTCATTGTTCTACTTGTCGAAAGTTACAAATAATTTCTGTTAAAGGATTAACAATGGGAATCGTAGTTCACTTAAACTTGAAGAACAAAAAATTGGCGAATTGTATTGTCTGGATGCTTTGCATATATGTTTCTTAGACTATATAGAAGCAATATATACAAAGATTTCAACCGTCTACCTGTTCCATTCATTGTTCTACTTGTCGAAAGTTACAATTAATTTCCGTTAAAGGATTAACAATGGGGCTCGTAGTTCACTTAAACTTGAAGAACAAAAAATTGGCGAATTGTATTGTCTGGATGCTTTGCATATATGTTTCTTAGACTATATAGAAGCAATACATACAATGATTTCAACCGTCTTCCTGCTCCATTCATTGTTCTACTTGTAGAAAGTTACAAATAATTTCCATTTAAAGGATTAACAATGGGGCTCGTTGTTCACTTAAACTTGAAGAACAATAAATTGGCGAATTGTACTGTTTGGATGCTTTGCATATATGTTTCTTAGACCATATAGAAGCAATATATACAAAGATTTCAACCGTCTACCTGTTCCATTCATTGTTCTACTTGTCGAAAGTTACAAATAATTTCCGATAATGGATTAACCATTGAGTCTCATTGTTCACTTATACTTGAAGAACAAAAAATTGGCGAATTGTACTGTTTGGATGCTTTGCATATATGTTTCTTAGACTATATAGAAGCAATATATACAATGATTTCAACCGTCTACCTGTTCCATTCATTGTTCTACTTGTCGAAAGTTACAAATAATTTCCGTTAAAGTATTAACAATGGGGCTCGTAGTTCTCTTAAACTTGAAGAACAAAAAATTGGCGAATTGTACTGTTTCGGTGCTTTGCATATATGTTTCTTTGACTATATACAAGCAATATATACATTGATTTCCACCGTCTACCTGGTCCATTCATTGTTCTACTTGTAGAAAATTACAATTAATTTCCGTTAAAGGATTAACAATGGGGCTCGTAGTTCACTTAAACTTGAAGATCAATAAATTGGCGAATTGTACTGTTTGGATGCTTTGCATATATGTTTCTTAGCCTACATAGAAGCATCATATACAAAGATTTCAACCGTCTACCTGTTCCATTCATTGTTCTACTTGTCGAAAATTACAATTAATTTCCTTTAAAGGATTAACAATGGGGCTCGTAGTTCACTTAAACTTGAAGATCAATAAATTGGCGAATTGTACTGTTTGGATGCTTTGCATATATGTTTCTTAGCCTACATAGAAGCATCATATACAAAGATTTCAACCGTCTACCTGTTCCATTCATTGTTCTACTTGTAGAAAATTACAATTAATTTCCGTTAAAGGATTAACAATGGGGCTCGTAGTTCACTTAAACTTGAAGAACAAAAAATTGGCGAATGGTACTGTTTGGATGCTTTGCATATATGTTTCTTAGACTATATAGAAGCAATATATACAAAGATTTCAACCGTCTACCTGTTCCATTCATTGTTCTACTTGTCGAAAGTTACAAATAATTTCCGTTAAAGGATTAACAATGGGGCTCATAGTTCACTTAAACTTAAGAACAAAAAATTAGCGAATGGTACTGTTTGGATGCTTTGCATATATATTTCTTGGACTATATGGAAGCAATATATACAATGATTTCAACAGTCTACCTGTTCCATTCATTGTTCTACTTGTCGAAATTTACAAATAATTTCATTTAAAGGATTAACAATGGGGCTCGTTGTTCACTTAAACTTGAAGATCAATAAATTGGCGAATTGTACTGTTTGGATGCTTTGCATATATGTTTCTTAGACTATACAGAAGCAATATATAGAAGGATTTCACTCGTCTACCTGTACTATTCATTGTTCTACTTGTAGAAAGTTACAAATAATTACCACTTCATGATTATCAATGGGGCTCGTTGTTCACTTAAACTTGAAGAACAAAAAATTGGCGAATGGTACTGTTTGGATGCTTTGCATATATGTTTCTTAGACTATATAGAAGCAATATATACAAAGATTTCAACCGTCTACCTGTTCCATTCATTGTTCTACTTGTCGAAAGTTACAATTAATTTCCGTTAAAGGATTAACAATGGGGCTCGTAGTTCACTTAAACTTGAAGAACAAAAAATTGGCGAATTGTATTGTCTGGATGCTTTGCATATATGTTTCTTAGACTATATAGAAGCAATATATACAATGATTTCAACCGTTTACCTGTTCCATTCATTGTTCTACTTGTCGAAAGTTACAAATAATTTCTGTTAAAGGATTAACAATGGGAATCGTAGTTCACTTCAACTTGAAGTACAAAAAATTTGCGAATTGTACTGTTTGGATGCTTTGCATATATGTTTCTTAGACTATACAGAAGCAATATATAGAAGGATTTCACTCGTCTACCTGTACTATTCATTGTTCTACTTGTAGAAAGTTACAAATAATTACCACTTCATGATTATTAATGGGGCTCGTTGTTCACTTAAACTTGAAGAACAAAAAATTGGCGAATGGTACTGTTTGGATGCTTTGCATATATGTTTCTTAGACTATATAGAAGCAATATATACAAAGATTTCAACCGTCTACCAGTTCCATTCATTGTTCTACTTGTCGAAAGTTACAATTAATTTCCGATAAAGGATTAACCATTGGGGCTCATTGTTCACTTAAACTTGAAGAACAAAAAATTGGCGAATGGTACTGTTTGGATGCTTTGCGTACATGTTTCTTAGACTATATAGAAGCAATATATACAAAGATTTCAACCGGCTACCTGTTCCATTCATTGTTCTACTTGGCGAAATTTACAAATAATTTCCGATAAAGGATTAACCATTAGGGCTCATTGTTCACTTAAACTTGAAGATCAAATAATTGGCGAATTGTACTGTTTGGACGCTTTGCATATATGTTTCTTAGACTATATAGAAGCAATATATACAATATTTCAACCGTCTACCTGTTCCATTCATTGTTCTACTTGTCGAAAGTTACAAATAATTTCCGATAATGGATTAACCATTGAGTCTCATTGTTCACTTATACTTGAAGAACAAAAAATTGGCGAATTGTACTGTTTGGATGCTTTGCATATATGTTTCTTAGACTATATAGAAGCAATATATACAATGATTTCAACCGTCTACCTGTTCCATTCATTGTTCTACTTGTCGAAAGTTACAAATAATTTCCGTTAAAGTATTAACAATGGGGCTCGTAGTTCTCTTAAACTTGAAGAACAAAAAATTGGCGAATTGTACTGTTTCGGTGCTTTGCATATATGTTTCTTTGACTATATAGAAGCAATATATACATTGATTTCCACCGGCTACCTGGTCCATTCATTGTTCTACTTGTAGAAAATTACAATTAATTTCCGTTAAAGGATTAACAATGGGGCTCGTAGTTCACTTAAACTTGAAGATCAATAAATTGGCGAATTGTACTGTTTGGATGCTTTGCATATATGTTTCTTAGCCTACATAGAAGCATCATATACAAAGATTTCAACCGTCTACCTGTTCCATTCATTGTTCTACTTGTCGAAAATTACAATTAATTTCCGTTAAAGGATTAACAATGGGGCTCGTAGTTCACTTAAACTTGAAGATCAATAAATTGGCGAATTGTACTGTTTGGATGCTTTGCATATATGTTTCTTAGCCTACATAGAAGCATCATATACAAAGATTTCAACCGTCTACCTGTTCCATTCATTGTTCTACTTGTAGAAAATTACAATTAATTTCCGTTAAAGGATTAACAATGGGGCTCGTAGTTCACTTAAACTTGAAGAACAAAAAATTGGCGAATGGTACTGTTTGGATGCTTTGCATATATGTTTCTTAGACTATATAGAAGCAATATATACAAAGATTTCAACCGTCTACCTGTTCCATTCATTGTTCTACTTGTCGAAAGTTACAAATAATTTCCGTTAAAGGATTAACAATGGGGCTCATAGTTCACTTAAACTTAAGAACAAAAAATTAGCGAATGGTACTGTTTGGATGCTTTGCATATATATTTCTTGGAATATATGGAAGCAATATATACAATGATTTCAACAGTCTACCTGTTCCATTCATTGTTCTACTTGTCGAAATTTACAAATAATTTCATTTAAAGGATTAACAATGGGGCTCGTTGTTCACTTAAACTTGAAGAACAATAAATTGGCGAATTGTACTGTTTGGATGCTTTGCATATATGTTTCTTAGACTATATAGAAGCAATGTATACAAAGATTTCAACCGTCTACCTGTTCCATTCATTGTTCTACTTGTCGAAAGTTACAAATAATTTCCGATAATGGATTAACCATTGGGTCTCATTGTTCACTTATACTTGAAGAACAAAAAATTGGCGAATTGTATTGTCTGGATGCTTTGCATATATGTTTCTTAGACTATATAGAAGCAATACATACAATGATTTCAACCGTCTTCCTGCTCCATTCATTGTTCTACTTGTAGAATGTTACAAATAATTTCCATTTAAAGGATTAACAATGGGGCTCGATGTTCACTTAAACTTGAAGAACAATAAATTGGCGAATTGTACTGTTTGGATGCTTTGCATATATGTTTCTTAGACCATATAGAAGCAATATATACAAAGATTTCAACCGTCTACCTGTTCCATTCATTGTTCTACTTGTCGAAAGTTACAAATAATTTCCGATAATGGATTAACCATTGAGTCTCATTGTTCACTTATACTTGAAGAACAAAAAATTGGCGAATTGTACTGTTTGGATGCTTTGCATATATGTTTCTTAGACTATATAGAAGCAATATATACAATGATTTCAACCGTCTACCTGTTCCATTCATTGTTCTACTTGTCGAAAGTTACAAATAATTTCCGTTAAAGTATTAACAATGGGGCTCGTAGTTCTCTTAAACTTGAAGAACAAAAAATTGGCGAATTGTACTGTTTCGGTGCTTTGCATATATGTTTCTTTGACTATATAGAAGCAATATATACATTGATTTCCACCGGCTACCTGGTCCATTCATTGTTCTACTTGTAGAAAATTACAATTAATTTCCGTTAAAGGATTAACAATGGGGCTCGTAGTTCACTTAAACTTGAAGATCAATAAATTGGCGAATTGTACTGTTTGGATGCTTTGCATATATGTTTCTTAGCCTACATAGAAGCATCATATACAAAGATTTCAACCGTCTACCTGTTCCATTCATTGTTCTACTTGTCGAAAATTACAATTAATTTCCGTTAAAGGATTAACAATGGGGCTCGTAGTTCACTTAAACTTGAAGATCAATAAATTGGCGAATTGTACTGTTTGGATGCTTTGCATATATGTTTCTTAGCCTACATAGAAGCATCATATACAAAGATTTCAACCGTCTACCTGTTCCATTCATTGTTCTACTTGTAGAAAATTACAATTAATTTCCGTTAAAGGATTAACAATGGGGCTCGTAGTTCACTTAAACTTGAAGAACAAAAAATTGGCGAATGGTACTGTTTGGATGCTTTGCATATATGTTTCTTAGACTATATAGAAGCAATATATACAAAGATTTCAACCGTCTACCTGTTCCATTCATTGTTCTACTTGTCGAAAGTTACAAATAATTTCCGATAAAGGATTAACAATGGGGCTCATAGTTCACTTAAACTTAAGAACAAAAAATTAGCGAATGGTACTGTTTGGATGCTTTGCATATATATTTCTTGGACTATATGGAAGCAATATATACAATGATTTCAACAGTCTACCTGTTCCATTCATTGTTCTACTTGTCGAAATTTACAAATAATTTCATTTAAAGGATTAACAATGGGGCTCGTTGTTCACTTAAACTTGAAGAACAATAAATTGGCGAATTGTACTGTTTGGATGCTTTGCATATATGTTTCTTAGACTATATAGAAGCAATGTATACAAAGATTTCAACCGTCTACCTGTTCCATTCATTGTTCTACTTGTCGAAAGTTACAAATAATTTCCGATAATGGATTAACCATTGGGTCTCATTGTTCACTTATACTTGAAGAACAAAAAATTGGCGAATTGTACTGTTTGGATGCTTTGCATATATGTTTCTTAGACTATATAGAAGCAATATATACAATGATTTCAACCGTCTACCTGTTCCATTCATTGTTCTACTTGTCGAAAGTTACAAATAATTTCTGTTAAAGGATTAACAATGGGAATCGTAGTTCACTTAAACTTGAAGAACAAAAAATTGGCGAATTGTATTGTCTGGATGCTTTGCATATATGTTTCTTAGACTATATAGAAGCAATATATACAAAGATTTCAACCGTCTACCTGTTCCATTCATTGTTCTACTTGTCGAAAGTTACAATTAATTTCCGTTAAAGGATTAACAATGGGGCTCGTAGTTCACTTAAACTTGAAGAACAAAAAATTGGCGAATTGTATTGTCTGGATGCTTTGCATATATGTTTCTTAGACTATATAGAAGCAATACATACAATGATTTCAACCGTCTTCCTGCTCCATTCATTGTTCTACTTGTAGAAAGTTACAAATAATTTCCATTTAAAGGATTAACAATGGGGCTCGTTGTTCACTTAAACTTGAAGAACAATAAATTGGCGAATTGTACTGTTTGGATGCTTTGCATATATGTTTCTTAGACCATATAGAAGCAATATATACAAAGATTTCAACCGTCTACCTGTTCCATTCATTGTTCTACTTGTCGAAAGTTACAAATAATTTCCGATAATGGATTAACCATTGAGTCTCATTGTTCACTTATACTTGAAGAACAAAAAATTGGCGAATTGTACTGTTTGGATGCTTTGCATATATGTTTCTTAGACTATATAGAAGCAATATATACAATGATTTCAACCGTCTACCTGTTCCATTCATTGTTCTACTTGTCGAAAGTTACAAATAATTTCCGTTAAAGTATTAACAATGGGGCTCGTAGTTCTCTTAAACTTGAAGAACAAAAAATTGGCGAATTGTACTGTTTCGGTGCTTTGCATATATGTTTCTTTGACTATATACAAGCAATATATACATTGATTTCCACCGTCTACCTGGTCCATTCATTGTTCTACTTGTAGAAAATTACAATTAATTTCCGTTAAAGGATTAACAATGGGGCTCGTAGTTCACTTAAACTTGAAGATCAATAAATTGGCGAATTGTACTGTTTGGATGCTTTGCATATATGTTTCTTAGCCTACATAGAAGCATCATATACAAAGATTTCAACCGTCTACCTGTTCCATTCATTGTTCTACTTGTCGAAAATTACAATTAATTTCCTTTAAAGGATTAACAATGGGGCTCGTAGTTCACTTAAACTTGAAGATCAATAAATTGGCGAATTGTACTGTTTGGATGCTTTGCATATATGTTTCTTAGCCTACATAGAAGCATCATATACAAAGATTTCAACCGTCTACCTGTTCCATTCATTGTTCTACTTGTAGAAAATTACAATTAATTTCCGTTAAAGGATTAACAATGGGGCTCGTAGTTCACTTAAACTTGAAGAACAAAAAATTGGCGAATGGTACTGTTTGGATGCTTTGCATATATGTTTCTTAGACTATATAGAAGCAATATATACAAAGATTTCAACCGTCTACCTGTTCCATTCATTGTTCTACTTGTCGAAAGTTACAAATAATTTCCGTTAAAGGATTAACAATGGGGCTCATAGTTCACTTAAACTTAAGAACAAAAAATTAGCGAATGGTACTGTTTGGATGCTTTGCATATATATTTCTTGGACTATATGGAAGCAATATATACAATGATTTCAACAGTCTACCTGTTCCATTCATTGTTCTACTTGTCGAAATTTACAAATAATTTCATTTAAAGGATTAACAATGGGGCTCGTTGTTCACTTAAACTTGAAGATCAATAAATTGGCGAATTGTACTGTTTGGATGCTTTGCATATATGTTTCTTAGACTATACAGAAGCAATATATAGAAGGATTTCACTCGTCTACCTGTACTATTCATTGTTCTACTTGTAGAAAGTTACAAATAATTACCACTTCATGATTATCAATGGGGCTCGTTGTTCACTTAAACTTGAAGAACAAAAAATTGGCGAATGGTACTGTTTGGATGCTTTGCATATATGTTTCTTAGACTATATAGAAGCAATATATACAAAGATTTCAACCGTCTACCTGTTCCATTCATTGTTCTACTTGTCGAAAGTTACAATTAATTTCCGTTAAAGGATTAACAATGGGGCTCGTAGTTCACTTAAACTTGAAGAACAAAAAATTGGCGAATTGTATTGTCTGGATGCTTTGCATATATGTTTCTTAGACTATATAGAAGCAATACATACAATGATTTCAACCGTCTTCCTGCTCCATTCATTGTTCTACTTGTCGAAAGTTACAATTAATTTCCGTTAAAGGATTAACAATGGGGCTCGTAGTTCACTTAAACTTGAAGAACAAAAAATTGGCGAATTGTATTGTCTGGATGCTTTGCATATATGTTTCTTAGACTATATAGAAGCAATACATACAATGATTTCAACCGTCTTCCTGCTCCATTCATTGTTCTATTTGTCGAAAGTTACAAATAATTTCCGATAATGGATTAACCATTAGGTCTCATTGTTCACTTATACTTGAAGAACAAAAAATTGGCGAATTGTACTGTTTGGATGCTTTGCATATATGTTTCTTAGACTATATAGAAGCAATATATACAAAGATTTCAACCGTCTACCTGTTCCATTCATTGTTCTACTTGTCGAAAGTTACAATTAATTTCCGTTAAAGGATTAACAATGGGGCTCGTAGTTCACTTAAACTTGAAGAACAAAAAATTGGCGAATGGTACTGTTTGGATGCTTTGCATATATGTTTCTTAGACTATATAGAAGCAATATATACATTGATTTCAACCGTCTACCTGTTCCATTCATTGTTCTACTTGTCGAAATTTACAAATAATTTCATTTAAAGGATTAACAATGGGAATCGTAGTTCACTTAAACTTGAAGTACAAAAAATTGGCGAATTGTATTGTTTGGATGCTTTGCATATATGTTTCTTAGACTATATAGAAACAATACATACAATGATTTCAACCGTGTTCCTGCTCCATTCATTGTTCTACTTGTAGAAAGTTACAAATAATTTCCATTTAAAGGATTAACAATGGGGCTCGTTGTTCACTTAAACTTGAAGAACAATAAATTGGCGAATTGTACTGTTTGGATGCTTTGCGTATATGTTTCTTAGACTATATGCAAGCAATATATACAAAGATTTCAACCGTCTACGTGTTCCAATCATTGTTCTACTTGTAGAAAGTTACAATTAATTTCCGTTAAGGGATTAACAATGGGGCTCGTAGTTCACTTAAAATTGAAGAACAAGAAATTGGCGAATGGTACTGTTTGGATGCTTTGCATATATGTTTCTTAGACTATATAGAAGCAATATATACGAAGATTTCAAAAGTCTTCCTTTTCCATTCATTGTTCTACTTGTCGAAAGTTACAATTAATTTTCGTTAAAGTATTAACAATGGGGCTCGTAGTTCACTTAAACTTGAAGTACAAAAAAAAGGCGAATTGTACTGTTTGGATGCTTTGCATATATGTTTCGTAGTCTATATAGAAGCAATATATACAATTTTTTCAACCGTCTACATGATCCATTCATTGTTCTACTTGTCGAAATTTACAAATAATTTCCTTTAAAGGATTAACAATGGGGCTCGTAGTTCACTTAAACTTGAAGAACAAAAAATTGGCGAATTGTACTGTTTGGATGCTTTGCATATATGTTTCGTAGACTATATAGAAGCAATATATACAATTTTTTCAACCGTCTACATGATCCATTCATTGTTCTACTTGTCGAAATTTACAAATAATTTCGTTTGAAGGATTAACAATGGGGCTCGTAGTTCACTTAAACTTGAAGAACAAAAAATTGGCGAATTGTACAGTTTGGATGCTTTGCATAGATGTTTCTTAGACTATTTAGAAGCAATATATAGAAAGATTTCACCCGTCTACCTGTACTATTCATTGTTCTACTTCTAGAAAGTTACAAATAATTTGCATTTCATGATTATCAATGGGGCTCGCTGTTCACTTAAACTTGAAGATCAAAAAATTGGCAATTGTTACTGTTTAGATGCTTTGCATATATGTTTCTTAGATTATATAGAAGCAATATATACAAATATTTCAACCGTCTAACTGTTCCATTCATTGTTCTACTTGTCGAAAATTACAAATAATTTCCGATAAAGGATTAACCATTGGGGCTCATTGTTCACTTAAACTTGAAGAACAAAAAATTGGCGAATGGTACTGTTTGGATGCTTTGCGTACATGTTTCTTAGACTATATAGAAGCAATATATACAAAGATTTCAACCGGCTACCTGTTCCATTCATTGTTCTACTTGGCGAAATTTACAAATAATTTCCGATAAAGGATTAACCATTAGGGCTCATTGTTCACTTAAACTTGAAGATCAAATAATTGGCGAATTGTACTGTTTGGACGCTTTGCATATATGTTTCTTAGACTATATAGAAGCAATATATACAAAGATTTCAACCGTCTACCTGTTCCATTCATTGTTCTACTTGTCGAAAGTTACAAATAATTTCCGTTAAAGTATTAACAATGGGGCTCGTAGTTCTCTTAAACTTGAAGAACAAAAAATTGGCGAATTGTACTGTTTCGGTGCTTTGCATATATGTTTCTTTGACTATATAGAAGCAATATATACATTGATTTCCACCGTCTACCTGGTCCATTCATTGTTCTACTTGTAGAAAATTACAATCAATTTCCGTTAAAGGATTAACAATGGGGCTCGTAGTTCACTTAAACTTGAAGATCAATAAATTGGCGAATTGTACTGTTTGGATGCTTTGCATATATGTTTCTTAGCCTACATAGAAGCATCATATACAAAGATTTCAACCGTCTACCTGTTCCATTCATTGTTCTACTTGTCGAAAATTACAATTAATTTCCGTTAAAGGATTAACAATGGGGCTCGTAGTTCACTTAAACTTGAAGATCAATAAATTGGCGAATTGTACTGTTTGGATGCTTTGCATATATGTTTCTTAGCCTACATAGAAGCATCATATACAAAGATTTCAACCGTCTACCTGTTCCATTCATTGTTCTACTTGTAGAAAATTACAATTAATTTCCGTTAAAGGATTAACAATGGGGCTCGTAGTTCACTTAAACTTGAAGAACAAAAAATTGGCGAATGGTACAGTTTGGATGCTTTGCATATATGTTTCTTAGACTATATAGAAGCAATATATACAAAGAATTCAACCGTCTACCTGTTCCATTCATTGTTCTACTTGTCGAAAGTTACAAATAATTTCCGATAAAGGATTAACCATTGGGGCTCGTTGTTCACTTAAACTTGAAGGACAAAAAATTGGCGAATGGTACTGTTTGGATGCATTGCATATATGTTTCTTAGACTATATGGAAGCAATATATACAAAGATTTCAACCGTCTAAGTGTTCCAATCATTATTCTACTTGTAGAAAGTTACAATTAATTTCCTTTAAAGGATTAACATTGGGGCTCGCAGTTCACTTAAACTTGAAGAACAAAAAATTGGCGAATTGTTCTGTTTGGATGCTTTGCATATATGTTTCTTAGACTATTTAGAAGCAATATATAGAAAGATTTCACCCGTCTACCTGTACTATTCATTGTTCTACTTGTCGAATGTTACAAATAATTTCCGATAATGGATTAACCATTGAGTCTCATTGTTCACTTATACTTGAAGAACAAAAAATTGGCGAATTGTACTGTTTGGATGCTTTGCATATATGTTTCTTAGACTATATAGAAGCAATATATACAATGATTTCAACCGTCTACCTGTTCCATTCATTGTTCTACTTGTCGAAAGTTACAAATAATTTCCGTTAAAGTATTAACAATGGGGCTCGTAGTTCTCCTAAACTCGAAGAACAAAAAATTGGCGAATTGTACTGTTTCGGTGCTTTGCATATATGTTTCTTTGACTATATAGAAGCAATATATACATTGATTTCCACCGTCTACCTGGTCCATTCATTGTTCTACTTGTAGAAAATTACAATCAATTTCCGTTAAAGGATTAACAATGGGGCTCGTAGTTCACTTAAACTTGAAGATCAATAAATTGGCGAATTGTACTGTTTGGATGCTTTGCATATATGTTTCTTAGCCTACATAGAAGCATCATATACAAAGATTTCAACCGTCTACCTGTTCCATTCATTGTTCTACTTGTCGAAAATTACAATTAATTTCCGTTAAAGGATTAACAATGGGGCTCGTAGTTCACTTAAACTTGAAGATCAATAAATTGGCGAATTATACTGTTTGGATGCTTTGCATATATGTTTCTTAGCCTACATAGAAGCATCATATACAAAGATTTCAACCGTCTACCTGTTCCATTCATTGTTCTACTTGTAGAAAATTACAATTAATTTCCGTTAAAGGATTAACAATGGGGCTCGTAGTTCACTTAAACTTGAAGAACAAAAAATTGGCGAATGGTACTGTTTGGATGCTTTGCATATATGTTTCTTAGACTATATAGAAGCAATATATACAAAGAATTCAACCGTCTACCTGTTCCATTCATTGTTCTACTTGTCGAATGTTACAAATAATTACCGATAAAGGATTAACCATTGGGGCTCATTGTTCACTTAAACTTGAAGAACAAAAAATTGGCGAATTGTACTGTTTGGATGCTTTGCATATATGTTTCTTAGACTATATAGAAGCAATATATACAAAGAATTCAACCGTCTACCTGTTCCATTCATTGTTCGACTTGACGAAAGTTACAAATAATTTCCGATAAAGGATTAACCATTGGGGCTCATTGTTCACTTAAACTTGAAAAACAAAAGATTGGCGAATTGTACTGTTTGCATGCTTTGCATATATGTTTCTTAGACTATATGGAAGCAATATATACAAAGAATTCAACAGTCTACCTGTTCCATTCATTGTTCTACTTGTCGAAAGTTACAAATAATTTCCGATAAAGGATTAACCATTGGGGCTCATTGTTCACTTAAACTTGGAAAACAAAAAATTGGCGAATTGTACTGTTTGGATGCTTTGCATATATGTTTCTTAGACTATATAGACGCAATATATACAAGGATTTCAACCGTCTACCTGTTCCATTCATTGTTCTACTTGTCGAATGTTACAAATAATTACCGATAAAGGATTAACAATGGGGCTCGTAGTTCACTTAAACTTGAAGATCAATAAATTGGCGAATTGTACTGTTTGGATGCTTTGCATATATGTTTCTTAGACTATATAGAAGCAATATATACAAAGAATTCAACAGTCTACCTGTTCCATTCATTGTTCCACTTGTCGAAAGTTACAAATAATTTCCGATAAAGGATTAACCATTGGGGCTCGTTGTTCACTTAAACTTGAAGAACAATAAATTGGCGAATTGTACTGTTTGGATGCTTTGCATATATGTTTCTTAGACTATATAGAAGCAATATATACAAAGATTTCAACCGTCTACCTGTTCCATTCATTGTTCTACTTGTCGAAAGTTACAAATAATTTCCGATAAAGGATTAACAATGGGGCTCATAGTTCACTTAAACTTGAAGGACAAAAAATTGGCGAATGGTACTGTTTGGATGCATTGCATATATGTTTCTTAGACTATATGGAAGCAATATATACACAGATTTCAACCGTCTAAGTGTTCCAATCATTATTCTACTTGTAGAAAGTTACAATTAATTTCCGATAAAGGATTAACCATTGGAGCTCATTGTTCACTTAAACTTGAAGGACAAAAAATTGGAGAATGGTACTGTTTGGATGCTTTGCATATATGTTTCTTAGACTATATGGAAGCAATATATACAATGATTTCAACCGTCTACCTGTTCCATTCATTGTTCTACTTGTCGAAAGTTACAAATAATTTTCTTTAAGGGATTAACAATGGGGATCGTAGTTTACTTAAACTTGAAGAACAAAAAATTGGCGAATTGTACTGTTTGGATGATTTGCATATATGTTTCTCAGACTATATAGAAGCAATATATACAAAGATTTCAACCTTCTACCTGTTCCATTCATTGTTCTACTTGTCGAAATTTACATATAATTTCCTTTAAAGGATTAACAATGGGGCTCGTAGTTCACTTAAACTTGAAGAACAAAAAATTGGCGAATTGTACTGTTTGGATGCTTTGCATATATGTTTCTTAGACTATATAGAAGCAATATATACAAAGAATTCAACCGTCTACCTGTTCCATTCATTGTTCGACTTGACGAAAGTTACAAATAATTTCCGATAAAGGATTAACCATTGGGGCTCATTGTTCACTTAAACTTGAAAAACAAAAGATTGGCGAATTGTACTGTTTGCATGCTTTGCATATATGTTTCTTAGACTATATAGAAGCAATATATACAATGATTTCAACCGTCTACCTGTTCCATTCATTGTTCTACTTGTCGAAAGTTACAAATAATTTCCGTTAAGGGATTAACAATGGGGATCGTAAATTACTTAAACTTGAAGAACAAAAAATTGGCGAATTGTACTGTTTGGATGCTTTGCATATATGTTTCTTAGACTATATAGAAGCAATATATACAAAGATTTCAACCTTCTACCTGTTCCATTCATTGTTCTACTTGTCGAAATTTACATATAATTTCCTTTAAAGGATTAACAATGGGGCTCGTAGTTCACTTAAACTTGAAGAACAAAAAATTGGCGAATTGTACAGTTTGGATGCTTTGCATAGATGTTTCTTAGACTATTTAGAAGCAATATATAGAAAGATTTCACCCGTCTACCTGTACTATTCATTGTTCTACTTCTAGAAAGTTACAAATAATTTGCATTTCATGATTATCAATGGGGCTCGCTGTTCACTTAAACTTGAAGATCAAAAAATTGGCAATTGTTAATGTTTAGATGCTTTGCATATATGTTTCTTAGATTATATAGAAGCAATATATACAAATATTTCAACCGTCTAACTGTTCCATTCATTGTTCTACTTGACGAAAATTACAAATAATTTCCGATAAAGGATTAACCATTGGGGCTCATTGTTCACTTAAACTTGAAGAACAAAAAATTGGCGAATGGTACTGTTTGGATGCTTTGCGTACATGTTTCTTAGACTATATGGAAGCAATATATACAAAGATTTCTACCGTCTACCTGTTCCATTCATTGTTCTACTTGTCGCAAGTTACAAATAATTTCCGTTAAAGTATTAACAATGGGGCTCGTAGTTCACTTAAACTTGAAGATCAAATAATTGGCGAATTGTACTGTTTGGATGATTTGCATATATGTTTCTTAGACTTTATAGAAGCAATATATACAAAGATTTCAACCGTCTACCTGTTCCAATCATTGTTCTACTTGTCGAAAGTTACAAATAATTTCCGTTAAGGCATTAACAATGGGGATCGTAGTTTACTTAAACTTGAAGAACAAAAAATTGGCGAATTGTACTGTTTGGATGCTTTGCATATATGTTTCTTATACTATATAGAAGCAATATATACAAATATTTCAACCGTCTACCTGTTCCATTCATTGTTCTACTTGTCGAAAGTTACAAATAATTCCCTTTAAAGGATTAACAATGGGGCTCATTGTTCACTTAAACTTGAAGAACAAAAAATTGGCGAATTGTAATGTTTGGATGCTTTGCATAAATGTTTCTTAGACTATATAGAAGCAATATATACAATGATTTCAACCGTCTACCTGTTCCATTCATTGTTCTACTTGTCGAATGTTACAAATAATTTCCGTTAAGGAATTAACAATGGGGATCGTAGTTTACTTAAACTTGAAGAACAAAAAATTGGCGAATTGTACTGTTTGGATGCTTTGCATATATGTTTCTTAGACTATATAGAAGCAATATATACAAAGATTTCAAACGTATACCTGTTCCATTCACTGTTCTACTTGTCGAAAGTTACAAATAATTTCCGTTAAGGGATTAACAATGGGGATCGTAGTTCACTTAAACTTGAAGAACAAAAAATTGGCGAATTGTACTGTTTGGATGCTTTGCATATATGTTTCTTAGACTATATAGAAGCAATATATACAAAGATTTCAACCGGCTACCTGTTCCATTCATTGTTCTACTTGGCGAAATTTACAAATAATTTCCGATAAAGGATTAACCATTAGGGCTCATTGTTCACTTAAACTTGAAGATCAAATAATTGGCGAATTGTACTGTTTGGACGCTTTGCATATATGTTTCTTAGACTATATAGAAGCAATATATACAAAGATTTCAACCGTCTACCTGTTCCATTCATTGTTCTACTTGTCGAAAGTTACAAATAATTTCCGATAATGGATTAACCATTGAGTCTCATTGTTCACTTATACTTGAAGAACAAAAAATTGGCGAATTGTACTGTTTGGATGCTTTGCATATATGTTTCTTAGACTATATAGAAGCAATATATACAATGATTTCAACCGTCTACCTGTTCCATTCATTGTTCTACTTGTCGAAAGTTACAAATAATTTCCGTTAAAGTATTAACAATGGGGCTCGTAGTTCTCTTAAACTTGAAGAACAAAAAATTGGCGAATTGTACTGTTTCGGTGCTTTGCATATATGTTTCTTTGACTATATAGAAGCAATATATACATTGATTTCCACCGTCTACCTGGTCCATTCATTGTTCTACTTGTAGAAAATTACAATCAATTTCCGTTAAAGGATTAACAATGGGGCTCGTAGTTCACTTAAACTTGAAGATCAATAAATTGGCGAATTGTACTGTTTGGATGCTTTGCATATATGTTTCTTAGCCTACATAGAAGCATCATATACAAAGATTTCAACCGTCTACCTGTTCCATTCATTGTTCTACTTGTCGAAAATTACAATTAATTTCCGTTAAAGGATTAACAATGGGGCTCGTAGTTCACTTAAACTTGAAGATCAATAAATTGGCGAATTGTACTGTTTGGATGCTTTGCATATATGTTTCTTAGCCTACATAGAAGCATCATATACAAAGATTTCAACCGTCTACCTGTTCCATTCATTGTTCTACTTGTAGAAAATTACAATTAATTTCCGTTAAAGGATTAACAATGGGGCTCGTAGTTCACTTAAACTTGAAGAACAAAAAATTGGCGAATGGTACTGTTTGGATGCTTTGCATATATGTTTCTTAGACTATATAGAAGCAATATATACAAAGAATTCAACCGTCTACCTGTTCCATTCATTGTTCTACTTGTCGAAAGTTACAAATAATTTCCGATAAAGGATTAACCATTGGGGCTCGTTGTTCACTTAAACTTGAAGGACAAAAAATTGGCGAATGGTACTGTTTGGATGCATTGCATATATGTTTCTTAGACTATATGGAAGCAATATATACAAAGATTTCAACCGTCTAAGTGTTCCAATCATTATTCTACTTGTAGAAAGTTACAATTAATTTCCTTTAAAGGATTAACATTGGGGCTCGCAGTTCACTTAAACTTGAAGAACAAAAAATTGGCGAATTGTTCTGTTTGGATGCTTTGAATATATGTTTCTTATATTATATAGAAGCAATATATACAAATATTTCAACCGTCTACCTGTTCCATTCATTGTTCTACTTGTCGAAAATTACAAATAATTTCCGATAAAGGATTAACCATTGGGGCTCATTGTTCACTTAAACTTGGAAAACAAAAAATTGGCGAATTGTACTTTTTGGATGCTTTGCATATATGTTTCTTAGACTATATGGAAGCAATATATACAATGATTTCAACCGTCTACCTGTTCCATTCATTGTTCTACTTGTCGAAATTTACAAATAATTTCCTTTAAAGGATTAACAATGGGGCTCGTAGTTCACTTAAACTTGAAGAACAAAAAATTGGCGGATGGTACTGTTTGGATGCTTTGAATATATGTTTCTTATATTATATAGAAGCAATATATACAAATATTTCAACCGTCTACCTGTTCCATTCATTGTTCTACTTGTCGAAAATTACAAATAATTTCCGATAAAGGATTAACCATTGGGGCTCATTGTTCACTTAAACTTGGAAAACAAAAAATTGGCGAATTGTACTTTTTGGATGCTTTGCATATATGTTTCTTAGACTATATGGAAGCAATATATACAATGATTTCAACCGTCTACCTGTTCCATTCATTGTTCTACTTGTCGAAATTTACAAATAATTTCCTTTAAAGGATTAACAATGGGGCTCGTAGATCACTTAAACTTGAAGAACAAAAAATTGGCGAATTGTACTGTTTGGATGCTTTGCATATATGTTTCTTAGACTATTTAGAAGCAATATATAGAAAGATTTCACCCGTCTACCTGTACTATTCATTGTTCTACTTGTAGAAAGTTACAAATAATTTCCGTTTCATGATTATCAATGGGGCTCGTTGTTCACTTAAACTTGAAGAACAATAAATTGGCGAATTGTACTGTCTGGATGCTTTGCATATATGTTTCTTAGACTATATAGACGCAATATACACAAGGTTTTCAACCGTCTACCTGTTCCATTCATTGTTCTAATTGTCGAAAGTTACAAATAATTACCGATAAAGTATTAACCATTGGGGCTCATTGTTCACTTAAACTTGAAGAACAAAAAATTGGCGAATTGTACTGTTTGGAGGCTTTGCATATATGATTCTTAGACTATACAGAAGCAATATATACAAAGATTTCAACCGTCTACCTGTTCCATTCATTGTTCTACTTGTCGAAAGTTACAAATAATTTCCGATAATAGATTAACAATGGGGCTCATTGTTCACTTAAACTTGAAGGACAAAAAATTGGCGAATTGTACTGTTTGGATGCTTTGCATATATGTTTCTTAGACTATTTAGAAGCAATATATAGAAACATTTCACCCGTCTACCTGTACTATTCATTGTTCTACTTGTCGAAAGTTACAAATAATTTCCGATAAAGGATTAACCATTGGGGCTCATTGTTCACTTAAACTTGAATAACAAAAAACTGGCGAATTGTACTGTTTGGATGCTTTGCATATATGTTTCTTAGACTATATGGAAGCAATATATACAATGATTTCAACAGTCTACCTATACCATTCATTGTTCTACTTGTCGAAATTTACAAATAATTTCCGTTTCATGATTATCAATGGGGCTCGTTGTTCACTTAAACTTGAAGAACAAAAAATTGGCGAATGGCACTGTTTGGATGCTTTGCATATATGTTTCTTAGATTATACAGAAGCAATATATACAAAGATTTCAACCGTCTACCTGTTCCATTCATTGTTCTACTTGTCGAAAATTACAAATAATTTCTGATAAAGGATTAACCATTGGGGCTCATTGTTCACTTAAACTTGAAGAACAAAAAATTGGCGAATGGTACTGTTTGGATGCTTCGCGTACATGTTTCTTAGACTATATGGAAGCAACATATACAAAGATTTCAACCGTCTACCTGTTCCTTTCATTGTTCTACTTGTCGAAAGTTACAACTAATTTCCGATAACGGATTAACCATTGGGGCTCATTGTTCACTTAAACTTGAAAAACAAAAAAGTGGCGAATTGTACTGTTTGGATGCTTTGCATATATGTTTCTTATACTATATAGAAGCAATATATACAAAGATTTCAACCGTCTACCTGTTCTTTTCACTGTTCTACTTGTCGAAAGTTACAAATAATTTCCGATAAAGGATTAACAATGGGGCTCATTGTTCAATTAAACTTGAAGAACAAAAAATTGGCGAATGGTACTGTTTTGATGCTTTGCATATATGTTTCTTAGACTATATGGAAGCAATATATATAAAGATTTCAACCGTCTGCGAGTTCCAATCATTGTTCTACTTGTCGAAAGTTACAAATAATTTCCGTTAAGGGATTAACAATGGAGCTCGTAGTTCACTTGAACTTGAAGAACAAAAAATTGGCGAATTGTACTGTTTGGATGCTTTGCATAGATGTTTCTTAGACTATATAGAAGCAATATATACAATGATTTCAACCGTCTACCTGTTCCATTCATTGTTCTACTTGTCGAAAATTACAAATAATTTCCGTTAAGGATTAACCATTGGGGCTCATTGTTCACTTAAACTTCAAGAACAAAAAATTGGCGAATGGTACTGTTTGGATGCTTCGCATATATGTTTCTTAGACTATATAGAAGCAATATATACAATGATTTCAACAGTCTACCTGTTCCATTCATTGTTCTACTTGTCGAAAATTACAAATAATTTCCGTTAAGGATTAACCATTGGGGCTCATTGTTCACTTAAACTTGAAGAACAAAAAATTGGCGAATGGTACTGTTTGGATGCTTTGCATATATGTTTCTTAGATTATATAGAAGCAATATATACAAAGATTTCAACCGTCTACCTGTTCCATTCATTGTTCTACTTGTCGAAAATTACAAATAATTTCCGTTAAGGATTAACCATTGGGGCTCATTGTTCACTAAACTTGAAGAACAAAGATTGTCGAATTATACTGTTTGGATGCTTTGCATATATGTTTCTTAGACTATATAGAAGCAATATATACAATGATTTCAACCGTCTACCTGTCCCATTCATTGTTCTACTTGTCGAAAGTTACAAATAATTTCCGTTAAGGGATTAACAATGGGGATCGTAGATTACTTAAACTTGAAGAACAAAAAATTGGCGAATTGTACTGTTTGGATGCTTTGCATATATGTTTCTTAGACTATATAGAAGCAATATATACAATGATTTCAACAGTCTACCTGTTCCATTCATTGTTCTACTTGTCGAAAGTTACAAATCATTTCCGATAACGGATTAACCATTGGGGCTCATTGTTCACTTAAACTTGAAGAACAAAAAATTGTCGAATTGTACTGTTTGGATGCTTTGCATATATGTTTCTTAGACTATATAGAAGCAATATATACAATGATTTCAACCGTCTACCTGTTCCATTCATTGTTCTACTTGTCGAAAATTACAAATAATTTCCGATAAAGGATTAACCATTGGGGCTCATTGTTCACTTAAACTTGAAGAACAAAAAATTGGCGAATGGTACTGTTTGGATGCTTTGCATATATGTTTCTTAGACTATATAGAAGCAATATATACATTGATTTCAACCGTCTACCTGTTCCATTCATTGTTCTACTTGTCGAAAGTTACAAATAATTTCCGATAAAGGATTAACAGTGGGGCTCATAGTTCACTTAAACTTGAAGGACAAAAAATTGGCGAATGGTACTGTTTGGATGCATTGCATATATGTTTCTTAGACTATATGGAAGCAATATATACAAAGATTTCAACCGTCTAAGTGTTCCAATCATTATTCTACTTGTAGAAAGTTACAATTAATTTGCGGTAAAGGATTAACAATGGGGCTCGTAGTTCACTTAAACTTGAAGAACAAAAAATTGGCGAATTGTACTGTTTGGATGCTTTGCATATATGTTTCTTAGACTATTTAGAAGCAATATATAGAAACATTTCACCCGTCTACCTGTACTATTCATTGTTCTACTTGTCGAAAGTTACAAATAATTTCCGATAAAGGATTAACCATTGGGGCTCATTGTTCACTTAAACTTGAATAACAAAAAACTGGCGAATTGTACTGTTTGGATGCTTTGCATATATGTTTCTTAGACTATATGGAAGCAATATATACAATGATTTCAACAGTCTACCTATACCATTCATTGTTCTACTTGTCGAAATTTACAAATAATTTCCTTTAAAGGATTAACAATGGGGCTCGTTGTACACTTAAACTTCAAGAACAATAAATTGGCGAATTGTACTGTTTGGATGCTTTGCATATATGTTTCTTAGACTATATAGAAGCAATATATACAAAGAATTCAACCGTCTACCTGTTCCATTCATTGTTCTACTTGTCGAAAGTTACAAATAATTTCCGATAAAGGATTAACCATTGGGGCTCGTTGTTCACTTAAACTTGAAGAACAATAAATTGGCGAATTGTACTGTCTGGATGCTTTGCATATATGTTTCTTAGACTATATAGACGCAATATACACAAGGTTTTCAACCGTCTACCTGTTCCATTCATTGTTCTAATTGTCGAAAGTTACAAATAATTACCGATAAAGTATTAACCATTGGGGCTCATTGTTCACTTAAACTTGAAGAACAAAAAATTGGCGAATTGTACTGTTTGGATGCTTTGCATATATGATTCTTAGACTATACAGAAGCAATATATACAAAGATTTCAACCGTCTACCTGTTCCATTCATTGTTCTACTTGTCGAAAGTTACAAATAATTTCCGATAATAGATTAACAATGGGGCTCGTTGTTCACTTAAACTTGAAGAACAATAAATTGGCGAATTGTACTGTTTGGATGCTTTGCATATATGTTTCTTAGACTATATGGAAGCAATATATACAATGATTTCAACAGTCTACCTGTTCCATTCATTGTTCTACTTGTCGAAAGTTACAAATAATTTCCGATAATAGATTAACAATGGGGCTCATTGTTCACTTAAACTTGAAAAACAAAAAATTGGCGAATTGTACTGTTTGGATGCTTTGCATATATGTTTCTTAGACTATATGGAAGCAATATATACAATGATTTCAACCGTCTACCTATTCCATTCATTGTTCTACTTGTCGAAATTTACAAATAATTCCCTTTATAGGATTAACAATGGGGCTCGTTGTACACTTAAACTTGAAGAACAATAAAGTGGCGAATTGTACTGTTTGGATGCTTTGCATATATGTTTCTTAGACTATATAGAAGCAATATATACAAAGAATTCAACAGTCTACTTGTTCCATTCATTGTTCTACTTGTCGAAAGTTACAAATAATTTCCTTTAAAGGATTAACAATGGGGCTCGTTGTACACTTAAACTTCAAGAACAATAAATTGGCGAATTGTACTGTTTGGATGCTTTGCATATATGTTTCTTAGACTATATAGAAGCAATATATACAAAGAATTCAACCGTCTACCTGTTCCATTCATTGTTCTACTTGTCGAAAGTTACAAATAATTTCCGATAAAGGATTAACCATTGGGGCTCGTTGTTCACTTAAACTTGAAGAACAATAAATTGGCGAATTGTACTGTCTGGATGCTTTGCATATATGTTTCTTAGACTATATAGACGCAATATACACAAGGTTTTCAACCGTCTACCTGTTCCATTCATTGTTCTAATTGTCGAAAGTTACAAATAATTACCGATAAAGTATTAACCATTGGGGCTCATTGTTCACTTAAACTTGAAGAACAAAAAATTGGCGAATTGTACTGTTTGGATGCTTTGCATATATGATTCTTAGACTATACAGAAGCAATATATACAAAGATTTCAACCGTCTACCTGTTCCATTCATTGTTCTACTTGTCGAAAGTTACAAATAATTTCCGATAATAGATTAACAATGGGGCTCATTGTTCACTTAAACTTGAAGGACAAAAAATTGGCGAATTGTACTGTTTGGATGCTTTGCATATATGTTTCTTAGACTATATAGACGCAATATACACAAGGTTTTCAACCGTCTACCTGTTCCATTCATTGTTCTAATTGTCGAAAGTTACAAATAATTTCCGTTAAGGGATTAACAATGGGGATCGTAGTTTACTTAAACTTGAAGAACAAAAAATTGGCGAATGGTACTGTTTGGATGCTTTGCATATATGTTTCTTAGACTATATAGAAGCAATATATACATTGATTTCAACCGTCTACCTGTTCCATTCATTGTTCTACTTGTCGGAAGTTACAAATAATTCCCTTTATAGGATTATCAATGGGGCTCGCTGTTCACTTAAACTTGAAGATAAAAAAATAGGCGATTGTTACTGTTTAGATGCTTTGCATATAGGTTTCGTAGACTATATAGAAGCAACATATACAAAGATTTCAACCGTCTACCTGTTCTATTCATTGTTCTACTTGTCGAAAATTACAAATAATTTCCGATAAAGGATTAACCATTGGGGCTCGTTGTTCACTTAAACTTGAAGAACAATAAATTGGCAAATTGTACTGTTTGGATGCTTTGCATATATGTTTCTTAGACTATATAGAAGCTATATATACAAAGATTTCAACCGTCTACCTGTTCCATTCATTGTTCTACTTGTCGAAAGTTACAAATAATTTCCGATAAAGGATTAACAATGGGGCTCATAGTTCACTTAAACTTGAAGGACAAAAAATTGGCGAATGGTACTGTTTGGATGCATTGCATATATGTTTCTTAGACTATATGGAAGCAATATATACAAAGATTTCAACCGTCTAAGTGTTCCAATCATTATTCTACTTGTAGAAAGTTACAATTAATTTGCGGTAAAGGATTAACAATGGGGCTCGTAGTTCACTTAAACTTGAAGAACAAAAAATTGGCGAATTGTACTGTTTGGATGCTTTGCATATATGTTTCTTAGACTATTTAGAAGCAATATATAGAAACATTTCACCCGTCTACCTGTACTATTCATTGTTCTACTTGTCGAAAGTTACAAATAATTTCCGATAAAGGATTAACCATTGGGGCTCATTGTTCACTTAAACTTGAATAACAAAAAACTGGCGAATTGTACTGTTTGGATGCTTTGCATATATGTTTCTTAGACTATATGGACGCAATATATACAATGATTTCAACAGTCTACCTATACCATTCATTGTTCTACTTGTCGAAATTTACAAATAATTTCCTTTAAAGGATTAACAATGGGGCTCGTTGTACACTTAAACTTCAAGAACAATAAATTGGCGAATTGTACTGTTTGGATGCTTTGCATATTTGTTTCTTAGACTATATAGAAGCAATATATACAAAGAATTCAACCGCCTACCTGTTCCACTCATTGTATTACTTGTCGAAAGTTACAAATAATTTCCGATAAAGGATTAACCATTGGGGCTCGTTGTTCACTTAAACTTGAAGAACAATAAATTGGCGAATTGTACTGTCTGGATGCTTTGCATATATGTTTCTTAGACTATATAGACGCAATATACACAAGGTTTTCAACCGTCTACCTGTTCCATTCATTGTTCTAATTGTCGAAAGTTACAAATAATTTCCGTTAAGGGATTAACAATGGGGATCGTAGTTTACTTAAACTTGAAGAACAAAAAATTGGCGAATGGTACTGTTTGGATGCTTTGCATATATGTTTCTTAGACTATATAGAAGCAATATATACATTGATTTCAACCGTCTACCTGTTCCATTCATTGTTCTACTTGTCGGAAGTTACAAATAATTCCCTTTATAGGATTAACAATGGGGCTCGTTGTACACTTAAACTTGAAGAACAATAAATTGGCGAATTGTACTGTTTGGATGCTTTGCATATATGTTTCTTAGACTATATAGAAGCAATATGTACAAAGAATTCAACAGTCTACCTGTTCCATTCATTGTTCTACTTGTCGAAAGTTACAAATAATTTCCGATAAAGGATTAACCATTGGGGCTCGTTGTTCACTTAAACTTGAAGAACAATAAATTGGCGAATTGTACTGTTTGGATGCTTTGCATATATGTTTCTTAGACTATATAGAAGCAATATATACAAAGAATTCAACAGTCTACCTGTTCCATTCATTGTTCTACTTGTCGAAAGTTACAAATAATTTCCGATAAAGGATTAACCATTGGGGCTCGTTGTTCACTTAAACTTGAAGAACAATAAATTGGCGAATTGTACTGTTTGGATGCTTTGCATATATGTTTCTTAGACTATATGGAAGCAATATATACAATGATTTCAACAGTCTACCTGTTCCATTCATTGTTCTACTTGTCGAAAGTTACAAATAATTTCCGATAATAGATTAACAATGGGGCTCATTGTTCACTTAAACTTGAAGGACAAAAAATTGGCGAATGGTACTGTTTGGATGCTTTGCATATATGTTTCTTAGACTATATGGAAGCAATATATACAATGATTTCAACCGTCTACCTATTCCATTCATTGTTCTACTTGTCGAAATTTACAAATAATTTCCTTTATAGGATTAACAATGGGGCTCGTTGTACACTTAAACTTGAAGAACAATAAATTGGCGAATTGTACTGTTTGGATGCTTTGCATATATGTTTCTTAGACTATATAGAAGCAATATATACAAAGAATTCAACCGTCTACCTGTTCCATTCATTGTTCTACTTGTCGAAAGTTACAAATAATTTCCGATAAAGGATTAACCATTGGGGCTCATTGTTCACTTAAACTTGAAAAACAAAAAATTGGCGAAATGTACTGTTTGGATGCTTTGCATATATGTTTCTTAGACTATATGGAAGCAATATATACAATGATTTCAACAGTCTACCTGTTCCATTCATTGTTCTACTTGTCGAAAGTTACAAATAATTTCCGATAATAGATTAACAATGGGGCTCATTGTTCACTTAAACTTGAAGGACAAAAAATTGGCGAATGGTACTGTTTGGATGCTTTGCATATATGTTTCTTAGACTATATAGAAGTAATATATACAGAGAATTCAACCGTCTACCTGTTCCATTCATTGTATTACTTGTCGAAAGTTACAAATAATTTCCGATAATAGATTAACAATGGGGCTCATTGTTCACTTAAACTTGAAGGACAAAAAATTGGCGAATTGTACTGTTTGGATGCTTTGCATATATGTTTCTTAGACTATATAGAAGCAATATATACAAAGACTTCAACCGTCTACCTTTTCCATTCATTGTTCTACTTGTCGAAATTTACAAATAATTTCCTTTAAAGGATTAACAATGGGGCTCGTAGTTCACTTAAACTTGAAGAACAAAAAATTGGCGAATTGTACTGTTTGGATGCTTTGCATATATGTTTCTTAGACTATTTAGAAGCAATATATAGAAAGATTTCACCCGTCTACCTGTACTATTCATTGTTCTACTCGTAGAAAGTTACAAATAATTTTCATTTCATGATTATCAATGGGGCTCGCTGTTCACTTAAACTTGAAGATCAAAAAATTGGCGATTGTTACTGTTTAGATACTGTGCATATAGGTTTCGTAGACTATATAGAAGCAACATATACAAAGATTTCAACCGTCTACCTGTTCTATTCATTGTTCTACTTGTCGAAAATTACAAATAATTTCCGATAAAGGATTAACCATTGGGGCTCGTTGTTCACTTAAACTTGAAGAACAAAAAATTGGCGAATTGTACTGTTTGGATGCTTTGCATATTTGTTTCGTAGACTATATAGAAGCAATATATACAATGATTTCAACCGTCTACATGATCCATTCATTGTTCTACTTGTCGAAATTTACAAATAATTTCCTTTAAAGGATTAACAATGGGGCTCGTAGTTCACTTAAACTTGAAGAACAAAAAATTGGCGGATGGTACTGTTTGGATGCTTTGAATATATGTTTCTTATATTATATAGAAGCAATATATACAAATATTTCAACCGTCTACCTGTTCCATTCATTGTTCTACTTGTCGAAAATTACAAATAATTTCCGATAAAGGATTAACCATTGGGGCTCATTGTTCACTTAAACTTGGAAAACAAAAAATTGATGAATTGTACTGTTTGGATGCTTTGCATATATGTTTCTTAGACTATATGGAAGCAATATATACAATGATTTCAACCGTCTACCTGTTCCATTCATTGTTCTACTTGTCGAAATTTACAAATAATTTCCTTTAAAGGATTAACAATGGGGCTCGTAGATCACTTAAACTTGAAGAACAAAAAATTGGCGAATTGTACTGTTTGGATGCTTTGCATATATGTTTCTTAGACTATTTAGAAGCAATATATAGAAAGATTTCACCCGTCTACCTGTACTATTCATTGTTCTACTTGTAGAAAGTTACAAATAATTTCCATTTCATGATTATCAATGGGGCTCGCTGTTCACTTAAACTTGAAGATAAAAAAATAGGCGATTGTTACTGTTTAGATGCTTTGCATATAGGTTTCGTAGACTATATAGAAGCAACATATACAAAGATATCAACCGTCTACCTGTTCTATTCATTGTTCTACTTGTCGAAAATTACAAATAATTTCCGATAAAGGATTAACCATTGGGGCTCGTTGTTCACTTAAACTTGAAGAACAATAAATTGGCAAATTGTACTGTTTGGATGCTTTGCATATATGTTTCTTAGACTATATAGAAGCTATATATACAAAGATTTCAACCGTCTACCTGTTCCATTCATTGTTCTACTTGTCGAAAGTTACAAATAATTTCCGATAAAGGATTAACAGTGGGGCTCATAGTTCACTTAAACTTGAAGGACAAAAAATTGGCGAATGGTACTGTTTGGATGCATTGCATATATGTTTCTTAGACTATATGGAAGCAATATATACAAAGATTTCAACCGTCTAAGTGTTCCAATCATTATTCTACTTGTAGAAAGTTACAATTAATTTGCGGTAAAGGATTAACAATGGGGCTCGTAGTTCACTTAAACTTGAAGAACAAAAAATTGGCGAATTGTACTGTTTGGATGCTTTGCATATATGTTTCTTAGACTATTTAGAAGCAATATATAGAAACATTTCACCCGTCTACCTGTACTATTCATTGTTCTACTTGTCGAAAGTTACAAATAATTTCCGATAAAGGATTAACCATTGGGGCTCATTGTTCACTTAAACTTGAATAACAAAAAACTGGCGAATTGTACTGTTTGGATGCTTTGCATATATGTTTCTTAGACTATATGGAAGCAATATATACAATGATTTCAACAGTCTACCTATACCATTCATTGTTCTACTTGTCGAAATTTACAAATAATTTCCTTTAAAGGATTAACAATGGGGCTCGTTGTACACTTAAACTTCAAGAACAATAAATTGGCGAATTGTACTGTTTGGATGCTTTGCATATATGTTTCTTAGACTATATAGAAGCAATATATACAAAGAATTCAACCGTCTACCTGTTCCATTCATTGTATTACTTGTCGAAAGTTACAAATAATTTCCGATAAAGGATTAACCATTGGGGCTCGTTGTTCACTTAAACTTGAAGAACAATAAATTGGCGAATTGTACTGTCTGGATGCTTTGCATATATGTTTCTTAGACTATATAGACGCAATATACACAAGGTTTTCAACCGTCTACCTGTTCCATTCATTGTTCTAATTGTCGAAAGTTACAAATAATTTCCGTTAAGGGATTAACAATGGGGATCGTAGTTTACTTAAACTTGAAGAACAAAAAATTGGCGAATGGTACTGTTTGGATGCTTTGCATATATGTTTCTTAGACTATATAGAAGCAATATATACATTGATTTCAACCGTCTACCTGTTCCATTCATTGTTCTACTTGTCGGAAGTTACAAATAATTCCCTTTATAGGATTAACAATGGGGCTCGTTGTACACTTAAACTTGAAGAACAATAAATTGGCGAATTGTACTGTTTGGATGCTTTGCATATATGTTTCTTAGACTATATAGAAGCAATATGTACAAAGAATTCAACAGTCTACCTGTTCCATTCATTCTTCTACTTGTCGAAAGTTACAAATAATTTCCGATAAAGGATTAACCATTGGGGCTCGTTGTTCACTTAAACTTGAAGAACAATAAATTGGCGAATTGTACTGTTTGGATGCTTTGCATATATGTTTCTTAGACTATATAGAAGCAATATATACAAAGAATTCAACCGTCTACCTGTTCCATTCATTGTTCTACTTGTCGAAAGTTACAAATAATTTCCGATAAAGGATTAACCATTGGGGCTCGTTGTTCACTTAAACTTGAAGAACAATAAATTGGCGAATTGTACTGTCTGGATGCTTTGCATATATGTTTCTTAGACTATATAGACGCAATATACACAAGGTTTTCAACCGTCTACCTGTTCCATTCATTGTTCTAATTGTCGAAAGTTACAAATAATTACCGATAAAGTATTAACCATTGGGGCTCATTGTTCACTTAAACTTGAAGAACAAAAAATTGGCGAATTGTACTGTTTGGATGCTTTGCATATATGATTCTTAGACTATACAGAAGCAATATATACAAAGATTTCAACCGTCTACCTGTTCCATTCATTGTTCTACTTGTCGAAAGTTACAAATAATTTCCGATAATAGATTAACAATGGGGCTCATTGTTCACTTAAACTTGAAGGACAAAAAATTGGCGAATTGTACTGTTTGGATGCTTTGCATATATGTTTCTTAGACTATATAGAAGCAATATATACAAAGAATTCAACCGTCTACCTGTTCCATTCATTGTTCTACTTGACGAAAGTTACAAATAATTTCCGATAAAGGATTAACCATTGGGGCTCATTGTTCACTTAAACTTGAAAAACAAAAAATTGGCGAATTGTACTGTTTGGATGCTTTGCATATATGTTTCTTAGACTATATGGAAGCAATATATACAATGATTTCAACCGTCTACCTATTCCATTCATTGTTCTACTTGTCGAAATTTACAAATAATTCCCTTTATAGGATTAACAATGGGGCTCGTTGTACACTTAAACTTGAAGAACAATAAAGTGGCGAATTGTACTGTTTGGATGCTTTGCATATATGTTTCTTAGACTATATAGAAGCAATATATACAAAGAATTCAACAGTCTACTTGTTCCATTCATTGTTCTACTTGTCGAAAGTTACAAATAATTTCCGATAAAGGATTAACCATTGGGGCTCGTTGTTCACTTAAACTTGAAGGACAAAAAATTGGCGAATGGTACTGTTTGGATGCATTGCATATATGTTTCTTAGACTATATGGAAGCAATATATACAAAGATTTCAACCGTCTAAGTGTTCCAATCATTATTCTACTTGTAGAAAGTTACAATTAATTTGCGGTAAAGGATTAACAATGGGGCTCGTAGTTCACTTAAACTTGAAGAACAAAAAATTGGCGAATTGTACTGTTTGGATGCTATGCATATATGTTTCTTAGACTATTTAGAAGCAATATATAGAAACATTTCACCCGTCTACCTGTACTATTCATTGTTCTACTTGTCGAAAGTTACAAATAATTTCCGATAAAGGATTAACCATTGGGGCTCATTGTTCACTTAAACTTGAATAACAAAAAACTGGCGAATTGTACTGTTTGGATGCTTTGCATATATGTTTCTTAGATTATACAGAAGCAATATATACATTGATTTCAACCGTCTACCTGTTCCACTCATTGTTCTACTTGTCGCAAGTTACAAATAATTTCAGTTATAGTATTAACAATGGGGCTCGTAGTTCACTTAAACATGAAGATGAAATAATTGGCGAATTGTACTGTTTGGATGCTTTGCATATATGTTTCTTAGATTATATAGAAGCAATATATACAAAGATATCAACCGTCTACCTGTTCCATTCATTGTTCTACTTGTCGAAAATTACAAATAATTTCCGATTAAGGATTAACCATTGGGGCTCATTGTTCACTTAAACTTGAAGAACAATAAATTGGCGAATTGTACTGTTTGGATGCTTTGCATATATGTTTCTTAGACTATGTAGAAGCAATATATACAAAGATTTCAAAAGTCTACCTGTTCCATTCATTGTTCTACTTGTCGAAAATTACAAATAATTTCAGTTAAAGGATTAACAATGGCGCTCGTGGTTCACTTAAACTTGAAGAACAAAAAATTGGCGAATTGTACTGTTTGGATGCTTTGCATATATGTTTCGTAGACTATATAGAAGCAATATATACAATGATTTCAACCGTCTACATGATCCATTCATTGTTCTACTTGTCGAAATTTACAAATAATTTCATTTAAAGGATTAACAATGGGGCTCATTGTTCACTTAAACTTGAAGGACAAAAATTGGCGAATGTTACTGTTTGGATGCTTTGCATATATGTTTCTTAGACTATATGGAATCAATATATACAAAGATGTCAACCATCTACGTGTTCCAATCATTGTTCTACTTGTAGAAAGTTACAAATAATTTCCGTTTCATGATTATCAATGGGGCTCGTTGTTCACTTAAACTTGAAGAACAAAAAATTGGCGAATGGCACTGTTTGGATGCTTTGCATATATGTTTCTTAGATTATACAGAAGCAATATATACAAAGATTTCAACCGTCTACCTGTTCCATTCATTGTTCTACTTGTCGAAAATTACAAATAATTTCTGATAAAGGATTAACCATTGGGGCTCATTGTTCACTTAAACTTGAAGAACAAAAAATTGGCGAATGGTACTGTTTGGATGCTTCGCGTACATGTTTCTTAGACTATATGGAAGCAACATATACAAAGATTTCAACCGTCTACCTGTTCCTTTCATTGTTCTACTTGTCGAATGTTACAACTAATTTCCGATAACGGATTAACCATTGGGGCTCATTGTTCACTTAAACTTGAAGAACAAAAAAGTGGCGAATTGTACTGTTTGGATGCTTTGCATATATGTTTCTTATACTATATAGAAGCAATATATACAAAGATTTCAACCGTCTACCTGTTCTTTTCACGGTTCTACTTGTCGAAAGTTACAAATAATTTCCGATAAAGGATTAACAATGGGGCTCATTGTTCAATTAAACTTGAAGAACAAAAAATTGGCGAATGGTACTGTTTTGATGCTTTGCATATATGTTTCTTAGACTATATGGAAGCAATATATATAAAGATTTCAACCGTCTGCGAGTTCCAATCATTGTTCTACTTGTCGAAAGTTACAAATAATTTCCGTTAAGGGATTAACAATGGAGCTCGTAGTTCACTTGAACTTGAAGAACAAAAAATTGGCGAATTGTACTGTTTGGATGCTTTGCATAGATGTTTCTTAGACTATATAGAAGCAATATATACAATGATTTCAACCGTCTACCTGTTCCATTCATTGTTCTACTTGTCGAAAATTACAAATAATTTCCGTTAAGGATTAACCATTGGGGCTCATTGTTCACTTAAACTTCAAGAACAAAAAATTGGCGAATGGTACTGTTTGGATGCTTTGCATATATGTTTCTTAGACTATATAGAAGCAATATATACAATGATTTCAACAGTCTACCTGTTCCATTCATTGTTCTACTTGTCGAAAATTACAAATAATTTCCGTTAAGGATTAACCATTGGGGCTCATTGTTCACTTAAACTTGAAGAACAAAAAATTGGCGAATGGTACTGTTTGGATGCTTTGCATATATGTTTCTTAGATTATATAGAAGCAATATATACAAAGATTTCAAAAGTCTACCTGTTCCATTCATTGTTCTACTTGTCGAAATTTACAAATAATTCCCTTTATAGGATTAACAATGGGGCTCGTTGTACACTTAAACTTGAAGAACAATAAATTGGCGAATTGTACTGTTTGGATGCTTTGCATATATGTTTCTTAGACTATATAGAAGCAATATATACAATGATTTCAACCGTCTACCTGTCCCATTCATTGTTCTACTTGTCGAAAGTTACAAATAATTTCCGTTAAGGGATTAACAATGGGGATCGTAGATTACTTAAACTTGAAGAACAAAAAATTGGCGAATTGTACTGTTTGGATGCTTTGCATATATGTTTCTTAGACTATATAGAAGCAATATATACAATGATTTCAACAGTCTACCTGTTCCATTCATTGTTCTACTTGTCGAAAGTTACAAATCATTTCCGATAACGGATTAACCATTGGGGCTCATTGTTCACTTAAACTTGAAGAACAAAAAATTGTCGAATTGTACTGTTTGGATGCTTTGCATATATGTTTCTTAGACTATATAGAAGCAATATATACAATGATATCAACCGTCTACCTGTTCCATTCATTGTTCTACTTGTCGAAAATTACAAATAATTTCCGATAAAGGATTAACCATTGGGGCTCATTGTTCACTTAAACTTGAAGAACAAAAAATTGGCGAATTGTACTGTTTGGATGCTTTGCATATATGTTTCTTAGACTATATAGAAGCAATATATACAATGATTTCAACAGTCTACCTGTTCCATTCATTGTTCTACTTGTCGAAATTTACAAATAATTTCCTTTAAAGGATTAACAATGGGGCTCGTAGTTCACTTAAACTTGAAGAACAAAAAATTGGCGAATGGTACTGTTTGGATGCTTTGCATATATGTTTCTTAGACTATATAGAAGCAATATATACAAAGATTTCAACCGTATACCTGTTCCATTCATTGTTCTACTTGTCGAAAGTTACAAATCATTTCCGATAACGGATTAACCATTGGGGCTCATTGTTCACTTAAACTTGAAGAACAAAAAATTGGCGAATGGTACTGTTTGGATGCTTTGCATATATGTTTCTTAGACTATATAGAAGCAATATATACATTGATTTCAACCGTCTACCTGTTCCACTCATTGTTCTACTTGTCGCAAGTTACAAATAATTTCAGTTATAGTATTAACAATGGGGCTCGTAGTTCACTTAAACATGAAGATGAAATAATTGGCGAATTGTACTGTTTGGATGCTTTGCATATATGTTTCTTAGATTATATAGAAGCAATATATACAAAGATATCAACCGTCTACCTGTTCCATTCATTGTTCTACTTGTCGAAAATTACAAATAATTTCCGATTAAGGATTAACCATTGGGGCTCATTGTTCACTAAACTTGAAGAAAAAAAATTGGCGAATTGTACTGTTTGGATGCTTTGCATATATGTTTCTTAGACTATACAGAAGCAATATATACAAAGATTTCAACCGTTTACCTGTTCCATTCATTGTTCTACTTGTCGAAATTTACAAATAATTTCCTGTAAGGATTAACGATGGGGCTCGTAGTTCACTTAAACTTGAAGAACAATAAATTGGCGAATTGTACTGTTTGGATGCTTTGCATATATGTTTCTTAGACTATGTAGAAGCAATATATACAATGATTTCAACAGTCTACCTATACCATTCATTGTTCTACTTGTCGAAATTTACAAATAATTTCCTTTAAAGGATTAACAATGGGGCTCGTTGTACACTTAAACTTCAAGAACAATAAATTGGCGAATTGTACTGTTTGGATGCTTTGCATATATGTTTCTTAGACTATATAGAAGCAATATATACAAAGAATTCAACCGTCTACCTGTTCCATTCATTGTATTACTTGTCGAAAGTTACAAATAATTTCCGATAAAGGATTAACCATTGGGGCTCGTTGTTCACTTAAACTTGAAGAACAATAAATTGGCGAATTGTACTGTCTGGATGCTTTGCATATATGTTTCTTAGACTATATAGACGCAATATACACAAGGTTTTCAACCGTCTACCTGTTCCATTCATTGTTCTAATTGTCGAAAGTTACAAATAATTTCCGTTAAGGGATTAACAATGGGGATCGTAGTTTACTTAAACTTGAAGAACAAAAAATTGGCGAATGGTACTGTTTGGATGCTTTGCATATATGTTTCTTAGACTATATAGAAGGAATATATACAATGATTTCAACCGTCTACCTATTCCATTCATTGTTCTACTTGCCGAAATTTACAAATAATTTCATTTAAAGGATTAACAATGGGGCTCATTGTTCACTTAAACTTGAAGGACAAAAATTGGCGAATGTTACTGTTTGGATGCTTTGCATATATGTTTCTTAGACTATATGGAAGCAATATATACAAAGATGTCAACCATCTACGTGTTCCAATCATTGTTCTACTTGTAGAAAGTTACAAATAATTTCCGTTTCATGATTATCAATGGGGCTCGTTGTTCACTTAAACTTGAAGATCAAAAAATTGGCGAATGGCACTGTTTGGATGCTTTGCATATATGTTTCTTAGATTATACAGAAGCAATATATACAAAGATTTCAACCGTCTACCTGTTCCATTCATTGTTCTACTTGTCGAAAATTACAAATAATTTCTGATAAAGGATTAACCATTGGGGCTCATTGTTCACTTAAACTTGAAGAACAAAAAATTGGCGAATGGAACTGTTTGGATGCTTCGCGTACATGTTTCTTAGACTATATGGAAGCAACATATACAAAGATTTCAACCGTCTACCTGTTCCTTTCATTGTTCTACTTGTCGAAAGTTACAACTAATTTCCGATAACGGATTAACCATTGGGGCTCATTGTTCACTTAAACTTGAAGAACAAAAAAGTGGCGAATTGTACTGTTTGGATGCTTTGCATGTATGTTTCTTATACTATATAGAAGCAATATATACAAAGATTTCAACCGTCTACCTGTTCTTTTCACTGTTCTACTTGTCGAAAGTTACAAATAATTTCCGATAAAGGATTAACAATGGGGCTCATTGTTCAATTAAACTTGAAGAACAAAAAATTGGCGAATGGTACTGTTTTGATGCTTTGCATATATGTTTCTTAGACTATATGGAAGCAATATATATAAAGATTTCAACCGTCTGCGAGTTCCAATCATTGTTCTACTTGTCGAAAGTTACAAATAATTTCCGTTAAGGGATTAACAATGGAGCTCGTAGTTCACTTGAACTTGAAGAACAAAAAATTGGCGAATTGTACTGTTTGGATGCTTTGCATAGATGTTTCGTAGGCTATATAGAAGCAATATATACAATGATTTCAAACGTCTACCTGATCCATTCATTGTTCTACTTGTCGAAAATTAAAAATAATTTCAGATAAAGGATTAACCATTGGGGCTCATTGTTCACTTAAACTTGAAGAACAAAAAATTGGCGAATGGTACTGTTTGGATGCTTTGCATATATGTTTCTTAGACTATATGGAAGCAATATATACAAAGATTTCAACCGTCTACGTGTTCCAATCATTGTTCTACTTGTAGAAAGTTACAATTAATTTCCGTTAAAGGATTAACAATGGGGCTCGTAGTTCACTTAAACTTGAAGATCAAATAATTGGCGAATTGTACAGTTTCGATGATATGCAGATATGTTACTTAGACTATATAGAAGCAATATATACAATGATTTCAACCGTCTACCTGTTCCATTCATTGTTCTACTTGTCGAAAGTTACAAATAATTTCCGATAAAGGATTAATAATGGGGCTCATTGTTCACTTAAACTTGAAGAATAAAAAATTGGCGAAAGTCACTGTTTTGATGCCTTGCATATAGGTTTATTAGACTATATAGCAGCAACATATACAAAGATTTCAACCGTCTACCTGTTCCATTCATTGTTCTACTTGTCGAAATTTACAAATAATTTCCGATAAAGGATTAACAATGGGGCTCATTGTTCACTTAAACTTGAAGAACAAAGAATTGGCGAATGATACTGTTTGGATGCTCTGCATATATGTTTCTTAGACTATATAGAAGCAATATATACATTGATTTCAACCGTCTACCTGTTCCATTCATTGTTCTACTTGTCGGAAGTTACAAATAATTTCCGTTAAAGTATTAACAATGGGGCTCGTTGTTCACTTAAACATGAAGATGAAATAATTGGTGAATTGTACTGTTTGGATGCTTTGCATATATGTTTCTTAGATTATATAGAAGCAATATATACAAAGATTTCAACCGTTTACCTGTTCCATTCGTTGTTCTACTTGTCGAAAATTACAAATAATTTCCGATAAAGGATTAACCATTGGGGCTCATTGTTCACTTAAACTTGAAGAACAATAAATTGTCGAATTGTACTATTTGGATGCTTTGCATATATGTTTCTTAGACTATATAGAAGCAATATATACAATGTTTTCAACCGTCTACCTGTTCCATTCATTGTTCTACTTGTCGAAAGTTACAAATAATTTCCGTTAAGGGATTAACAATGGGGACCGTAGTTTACTTAAACTTGAAGAACAAAAAATTGGCGAATGGTACTGTTTGGATGCTTTACATATATGTTTCTTAGACTATATAGAAGCAATATATACATTGATTTCAACCGTCTACCTGTTCCATTCATTGTTCTACTTGTCGGAAGTTACAAATAATTTCCGTTAAAGTATTAACATTGGGGCTCGTAGTTCACTTAAACATGAAGATGAAATAATTGGCGAATGGTACTGTTTGGATGCTTTGCATATATGTTTCTTAGACTATATGGAAGCAATATATACAAAGATTTCAACCGTCTGCGTGTTCCAATCATTGTTCTACCTGTAGAAAGTTACAATTAATTTCCGTTAAAGGATTAACAATGGGGCTCGTAGTTCACTTAAACTTGAAGAACAAAAAATTGGCGAATTGTACTGTTTGGATGCTTTGCATATATGTTTCGTAGGCTATATAGAAGCAATATATACAATGATTTCAACCGTCTACCTGATCCATTCATTGTTCTACTAGTCGCAAGTTACAAATAATTTGCGTTAAAGTATTAACAATGGGTCTCGTAGTTCACTTAAACTTGAAGATGAAATAATTGGCAAATTGTACTGTTTGGATGCTTTGCATATATGTTTCTTAGATTATATAGAAGCAATATATACAAAGATTTCAACCGTCTACCTGTTCCACTCATTGTTCTACTTGTCGCAAGTTACAAATAATTTCTGTTAAAGTATTAACAATGGGGCTCGTAGTTCACTTAAACATGAAGATGAAATAATTGGCGAATTGTACTGTTTGGATGCTTTGCATATATGTTTCTTAGACTATATAGAAGCAATATATACAATGTTTTCAACCGTCTACCTGTTCCATTCATTGTTCTACTTGTCGAAAATTACAAATAATTTCCGTTAAGGATTAACCATTGGGGCTCATTGTTCACTAAACTTGAAGAACAAAGATTGTCGAATTATACTGTTTGGATGCTTTGCATATATGTTTCTTAGACTATATAGAAGCAATATATACAATGATTTCAACCGTCTACCTGTCCCATTCATTGTTCTACTTGTCGAAAGTTACAAATAATTTCCGTTAAGGGATTAACAATGGGGATCGTAGTTTACTTAAACTTGAAGAACAAAAAATTGGCGAATGGTACTGTTTGGATGCTTTGCATATATGTTTCTTAGACTATATAGAAGCAATATATACAATGATTTCAACAGTCTACCTGTTCCATTCATTGTTCTACTTGTCGAAATTTACAAATAATTTCCTTTAAAGGATTAACAATGGGGCTCGTAGTTCACTTAAACTTGAAGAACAAAAAATTGGCGAATGGTACTGTTTGGATGCTTTGCATATATGTTTCTTAGACTATATAGAAGCAATATATACAAAGACTTCAACCGTCTACCTGTTCCATTCATTGTTCTACTTGTCGAAAGTTACAAATCATTTCCGATAACGGATTAACCATTGGGGCTCACTGTTCACTTAAACTTGAAGAACAAAAAATTGGCGAATGGTACTGTTTGGATGCTTTGCATATATGTTTCTTAGACTATATAGAAGCAATATATACATTGATTTCAACCGTCTACCTGTTCCACTCATTGTTCTACTTGTCGCAAGTTACAAATAATTTCTGTTAAAGTATTAACAATGGGGCTCGTAGTTCACTTAAACATGAAGATGAAATAATTGGCGAATTGTACTGTTTGGATGCTTTGCATATATGTTTCTTAGATTATATAGAAGCAATATATACAAAGATATCAACCGTCTACCTGTTCCATTCATTGTTCTACTTGTCGAAAATTACAAATAATTTCCGATTAAGGATTAACCATTGGGGCTCATTGTTCACTAAACTTGAAGAACAAAAAATTGTCGAATTGTACTGTTTGGATGCTTTGCATATATGTTTCTTAGACTATATAGAAGCAATATATACAATGATTTCAACCGTCTACCTGTTCCATTCATTGTTCTACTTGTCGAAAATTACAAATAATTTCCGATAAAGGATTAACCATTGGGGCACATTGTTCACTAAACTTTAAGAACAAAAAATTGTCGAATGGTACTGTTTGGATGCTTTGCATATATGTTTCTTAGACTATATAGAAGCAATATATACATTGATTTCAACCGTCTACCTGTTCCATTCATTCTTCTACTTGTCGAAAATTACAAATAATTTCCGATAAAGGATTAACCATTGGGGCTCATTGTTCACTAAACTTGAAGAACAAAAAATTGTCGAATTGTACTGTTTGGATGCTTTGCATATATGTTTCTTAGACTATACAGAAGCAATATATACAAAGATTTCAACCGTCTACCTGTTCCATTCATTGTTCTACTTGTCGAAAGTTACAATTAATTTCCGTTAAAGGATTAACAATGGGGCTCGTAGTTCACTTAAACTTGAAGAACAAAAAATTGGCGAATTGTACTGTTTGGATACTTTGCATAAATGTTTCTTAGACTATATAGAAGCAATATATACCATGATTTCAACCGTCTACCTGTTCCATTCATTGTTCTACTTGTCGAAAGTTACAAATAATTTCCGTTAAAGGATTAACAATGGGGCTCATAGTTCACTTAAACTTAAGAACAAAAAATTAGCGAATGGTACTGTTTGGATGCTTTGCATATATATTTCTTGGACTATATGGAAGCAATATATACAATGATTTCAACAGTCTACCTGTTCCATTCATTGTTCTACTTGTCGAAATTTACAAATAATTTCATTTAAAGGATTAACAATGGGGCTCGTTGTTCACTTAAACTTGAAGAACAATAAATTGGCGAATTGTACTGTTTGGATGCTTTGCATATATGTTTCTTAGACTATATAGAAGCAATGTATACAAAGATTTCAACCGTCTACCTGTTCCATTCATTGTTCTACTTGTCGAAAGTTACAAATAATTTCCGATAATGGATTAACCATTGGGTCTCATTGTTCACTTATACTTGAAGAACAAAAAATTGGCGAATTGTACTGTTTGGATGCTTTGCATATATGTTTCTTAGACTATATAGAAGCAATATATACCATGATTTCAACCGTCTACCTGTTCCATTCATTGTTCTACTTGTCGAAAGTTACAAATAATTTCCGTTAAACTATTAACAATGGGGCTCGTAGTTCTCTTAAACTTGAAGAACAAAAAATTGGCGAATTGTACTGTTTCGATGCTTTGCATATATGTTTCTTTGACTATATAGAAGCAATATATACATTGATTTCCACCGTCTACCTGGTCCATTCATTGTTCTACTTGTAGAAAATTACAATTAATTTCCGTTAAAGGATTAACAATGGGGCTCGTAGTTCACTTAAACTTGAAGAACAAAAAATTGGCGAATGGTACTGTTTGGATGCTTTGCATATATGTTTCTTAGACTATATAGAAGCAATATATACAAAGATATCAACCGTCTACCTGTTCCATTCATTGTTCTACTTGTCGAAAGTTACAAATAATTTCCGTTAAAGGATTGACAATGGGGCTCATAGTTCACTTAAACTTAAGAACAAAAAATTAGCGAATGGTACTGTTTGGATGCTTTGCATATATATTTCTTGGACTATATGGAAGCAATATATACAATGATTTCAACAGTCTACCTGTTCCATTCATTGTTCTACTTGTCGAAATTTACAAATAATTTCATTTAAAGGATTAACAATGGGGCTCGTTGTTCACTTAAACTTGAAGAACAATAAATTGGCGAATTGTACTGTTTGGATGCTTTGCATATATGTTTCTTAGACTATATAGAAGCAATGTATACAAAGATTTCAACCGTCTACCTGTTCCATTCATTGTTCTACTTGTCGAAAGTCACAAATAACTTCCGATAATGGATTAACCATTGGGTCTCATTGTTCACTTATACTTGAAGAACAAAAAATTGGCGAATTGTACTGTTTGGATGCTTTGCATATATGTTTCTTAGACTATATAGAAGCAATATATACAATGATTTCAACCGTCTACCTGTTCCATTCATTGTTCTACTTGTCGAAAGTTACAAATAATTTCTGTTAAAGGATTAACAATGGGAATCGTAGTTCACTTAAACTTGATGTACAAAAAATTGGCGAATTGTACTGTTTGGATGCTTTGCATATATGTTTCTTAGACTATACAGAAGCAATATATAGAAGGATTTCACTCGTCTACCTGTACTATTCATTGTTCTACTTGTAGAAAGTTACAAATAATTACCACTTCATGATTATCAATGGGGCTCGTTGTTCACTTAAACTTGAAGAACAAAAAATTGGGGAATGGTACTGTTTGGATGCTTTGCATATATGTTTCTTAGACTATATAGAAGCAATATATACAAAGATTTCAACCGTCTACCTGTTCCATTCATTCTTCTACTTGTCGAAAGTTACAAATAATTTCCGTTAAAGGATTAACAATGGGGCTCATAGTTCACTTAAACTTAAGAACAAAAAATTAGCGAATGGTACTGTTTGGATGCTTTGCATATATATTTCTTGGACTATATGGAAGCAATATATACAATGATTTCAACAGTCTACCTGTTCCATTCATTGTTCTACTTGTCGAAATTTACAAATAATTTCATTTAAAGGATTAACAATGGGGCTCGTTGTTCACTTAAACTTGAAGAACAATAAATTGGCGAATTGTACTGTTTGGATGCTTTGCATATATGTTTCTTAGACTATATAGAAGCAATGTATACAAAGATTTCAACCGTCTACCTGTTCCATTCATTGTTCTACTTGTCGAAAGTTACAAATAATTTCCGATAATGGATTAACCATTGGGTCTCATTGTTCACTTATACTTGAAGAACAAAAAATTGGCGAATTGTACTGTTTGGATGCTTTGCATATATGTTTCTTAGATTATATAGAAGCAATATATACAAAGATATCAACCGTCTACCTGTTCCATTCATTGTTCTACTTGTCGAAAATTACAAATAATTTCCGATTAAGGATTAACCATTGGGGCTCATTGTTCACTAAACTTGAAGAAAAAAAATTGGCGAATTGTACTGTTTGGATGCTTTGCATATATGTTTCTTAGACTATACAGAAGCAATATATACAAAGATTTCAACCGTCTACCTGTTCCATTCATTGTTCTACTTGTCGAAATTTACAAATAATTTCCTGTAAGGATTAACGATGGGGCTCGTAGTTCACTTAAACTTGAAGAACAATAAATTGGCGAATTGTACTGTTTGGATGCTTTGCATATATGTTTCTTAGACTATGTAGAAGCAATATATACAAAGATTTCAAAAGTCTACCTGTTCCATTCATTGTTCTACTTGTCGAAAATTACAAATAATTTCAGTTAAAGGATTAACAATGGCGCTCGTGGTTCACTTAAACTTGAAGAACAAAAAATTGGCGAATTGTACTGTTTGGATGCTTTGCATATATGTTTCGTAGACTATATAGAAGCAATATATACAATGATTTCAACCGTCTACATGATCCATTCATTGTTCTACTTGTCGAAATTTACAAATAATTTCATTTAAAGGATTAACAATGGGGCTCATTGTTCACTTAAACTTGAAGGACAAAAATTGGCGAATGTTACTGTTTGGATGCTTTGCATATATGTTTCTTAGACTATATGGAAGCAATATATACAAAGATGTCAACCATCTACGTGTTCCAATCATTGTTCTACTTGTAGAAAGTTACAAATAATTTCCGTTTCATGATTATCAATGGGGCTCGTTGTTCACTTAAACTTGAAGATCAAAAAATTGGCGAATGGCACTGTTTGGATGCTTTGCATATATGTTTCTTAGATTATACAGAAGCAATATATACAAAGATTTCAACCGTCTACCTGTTCCATTCATTGTTCTACTTGTCGAAAATTACAAATAATTTCTGATAAAGGATTAACCATTGGGGCTCATTGTTCACTTAAACTTGAAGAACAAAAAATTGGCGAATGGAACTGTTTGGATGCTTCGCGTACATGTTTCTTAGACTATATGGAAGCAACATATACAAAGATTTCAACCGTCTACCTGTTCCTTTCATTGTTCTACTTGTCGAAAGTTACAACTAATTTCCGATAACGGATTAACCATTGGGGCTCATTGTTCACTTAAACTTGAAGAACAAAAAAGTGGCGAATTGTACTGTTTGGATGCTTTGCATATATGTTTCTTATACTATATAGAAGCAATATATACAAAGATTTCAACCGTCTACCTGTTCTTTTCACTGTTCTACTTGTCGAAAGTTACAAATAATTTCCGATAAAGGATTAACAATGGGGCTCATTGTTCAATTAAACTTGAAGAACAAAAAATTGGCGAATGGTACTGTTTTGATGCTTTGCATATATGTTTCTTAGACTATATGGAAGCAATATATATAAAGATTTCAACCGTCTGCGAGTTCCAATCATTGTTCTACTTGTCGAAAGTTACAAATAATTTCCGTTAAGGGATTAACAATGGAGCTCGTAGTTCACTTGAACTTGAAGAACAAAAAATTGGCGAATTGTACTGTTTGGATGCTTTGCATAGATGTTTCGTAGGCTATATAGAAGCAATATATACAATGATTTCAAACGTCTACCTGATCCATTCATTGTTCTACTTGTCGAAAATTAAAAATAATTTCCGATAAAGGATTAACCATTGGGGCTCATTGTTCACTTAAACTTGAAGAACAAAAAATTGGCGAATGGTACTGTTTGGATGCTTTGCATATATGTTTCTTAGCCTATATGGAAGCAATATATACAAAGATTTCAACCGTCTACGTGTTCCAATCATTGTTCTACTTGTAGAAAGTTACAATTAATTTCCGTTAAAGGATTAACAATGGGGCTCGTAGTTCACTTAAACTTGAAGATCAAATAATTGGCGAATTGTACAGTTTCGATGATATGCAGATATGTTACTTAGACTATATAGAAGCAATATATACAATGATTTCAACCGTCTACCTGTTCCATTCATTGTTCTACTTGTCGAAAGTTACAAATAATTTCCGATAAAGGATTAACAATGGGGCTCATTGTTCACTTAAACTTGAAGAATAAAAAATTGGCGAAAGTCACTGTTTTGATGCCTTGCATATAGGTTTATTAGACTAGATAGAAGCAACATATACAAAGATTTCAACCGTCTACCTGTTCCATTCATTGTTCTACTTGTCGAAATTTACAAATAATTTCCGATAAAGGATTAACAATGGGGCTCATTGTTCACTTAAACTTGAAGAACAAAGAATTGGCGAATGATACTGTTTGGATGCTCTGCATATATGTTTCTTAGACTATATAGAAGCAATATATACATTGATTTCAACCGTCTACCTGTTCCATTCATTGTTCTACTTGTCGGAAGTTACAAATAATTTCCGTTAAAGTATTAACAATGGGGCTCGTTGTTCACTTAAACATGAAGATGAAATAATTGGTGAATTGTACTGTTTGGATGCTTTGCATATATGTTTCTTAGATTATATAGAAGCAATATATACAAAGATTTCAACCGTCTACCTGTTCCATTCATTGTTCTACTTGTCGAAAATTACAAATAATTTCCGTTAAGGATTAACCATTGGGGCTCATTGTTCACTAAACTTGAAGAACAAAGATTGTCGAATTATACTGTTTGGATGCTTTGCATATATGTTTCTTAGACTATATAGAAGCAATATATACAATGATTTCAACCGTCTACCTGTCCCATTCATTGTTCTACTTGTCGAAAGTTACAAATAATTTCCGTTAAGGGATTAACAATGGGGATCGTAGTTTACTTAAACTTGAAGAACAAAAAATTGGCGAATGGTACTGTTTGGATGCTTTGCATATATGTTTCTTAGACTATATAGAAGCAATATATACAATGATTTCAACAGTCTACCTGTTCCATTCATTGTTCTACTTGTCGAAATTTACAAATAATTTCCTTTAAAGGATTAACAATGGGGCTCGTAGTTCACTTAAACTTGAAGAACAAAAAATTGGCGAATGGTACTGTTTGGATGCTTTGCATATATGTTTCTTAGACTATATAGAAGCAATATATACAAAGACTTCAACCGTCTACCTTTTCCATTCATTGTTCTACTTGTCGAAAGTTACAAATCATTTCCGATAACGGATTAACCATTGGGGCTCACTGTTCACTTAAACTTGAAGAACAAAAAATTGGCGAATGGTACTGTTTGGATGCTTTGCATATATGTTTCTTAGACTATATAGAAGCAATATATACATTGATTTCAACCGTCTACCTGTTCCACTCATTGTTCTACTTGTCGCAAGTTACAAATAATTTCTGTTAAAGTATTAACAATGGGGCTCGTAGTTCACTTAAACATGAAGATGAAATAATTGGCGAATTGTACTGTTTGGATGCTTTGCATATATGTTTCTTAGATTATATAGAAGCAATATATACAAAGATATCAACCGTCTACCTGTTCCATTCATTGTTCTACTTGTCGAAAATTACAAATAATTTCCGATTAAGGATTAACCATTGGGGCTCATTGTTCACTAAACTTGAAGAACAAAAAATTGTCGAATTGTACTGTTTGGATGCTTTGCATATATGTTTCTTAGACTATATAGAAGCAATATATACAAAGATTTCAAGCGTCTACCTGTTCCATTCATTGTTCTACTTGTCGAAAGTTACAAATAATTTCCTATAAATGATTAACAATGGGGCTCATTGTTCACTTAAACTTGAAGAACAAAAAATTGGCGAATGGTACTGTTTGGATGCTTTGCATATATGTTTCTTAGACTATATAGAAGCAATATATACATTGATTTCAACCGTCTACCTGTTCCACTCATTGTTCTACTTGTCGCAAGTTACAAATAATTTCCGTTATAGTATTAACAATGGGGCTCGTAGTTCACTTAAACTTGAAGTTCAAATAATTGGCGAATTGTACAGTTTCGATGATATGCAGATATGTTTCTTAGTCTATATAGAAGCAATATGTACAATGATTTCAACCGTCTACCTGTTCCATTCATTGTTCTACTTGTCGAAAGTTACAAATAATTTCCTTTAAAGGATTAACAATGGGGCTCGTAGTTCACTTAAACTTGAAGAGCAAAAAATTGGCGATTGTTACTGTTTAGATGCTTTCCATATATGTTTCTTAGATTATGTAGAAGCAATATATACAAAGATTTCAACCGTCTACCTGTTCCATTCATTGTTCTACTTGTCGAAAATTACAAATAATTTCCGATAAAGGATTAACCATTGGGGCTCATTGTTCACTTAAACTTGAAGAACAATAAATTGTCGAATTGTACTATTTGGATGCTTTGCATATATGTTTCTTAGACTATATAGAAGCAATATATACAATGTTTTCAACCGTCTACGTGTTCCATTCATTGTTCTACTTGTCGAAAGTTACAAATAATTTCCGTTAAGGGATTAACAATGGGGATCGTAGTTTACTTAAACTTGAAGAACAAAAAATTGGCGAATGGTACTGTTTGGATGCTTTGCATATATGTTTCTTAGACTATATAGAAGCAATATATACAATGATTTCAACCGTCTACCTGTTCCACTCATTGTTCTACTTGTCGCAAGTTACAAATAATTTCCGTTATAGTATTAACAATGGGGCTCGTAGTTCACTTAAACCTGAAGATGAAATAATTGGCGAATGGTACTGTTTGGATGCTTTGCATATATGTTTCTTAGACTATATAGAAGCAATATATACAATGATTTCAACAGTGTACCTGTTCCATTCATTGTTCTACTTGTCGAAATTTACAAATAATTTCCTTTAAAGGATTAACAATGGGGCTCGTAGTTCACTTAAACTTGAAGAACAAAAAATTGGCGAATGGTGCTGTTTGGATGCTTTGCATATATGTTTCTTAGACTATATAGAAGCAATATATACAAAGACTTCAACCGTCTACCTGTTCCATTCATTGTTCTACTTGTCGAAAGTTACAAATCATTTCCGATAACGGATTAACCATTGGGGCTCACTGTTCACTTAAACTTGAAGAACAAAAAATTGGCGAATGGTACTGTTTGGATGCTTTGCATATATGTTTCTTAGACTATATAGAAGCAATATATACATTGATTTCAACCGTCTACCTGTTCCACTCATTGTTCTACTTGTCGCAAGTTACAAATAATTTCTGTTAAAGTATTAACAATGGGGCTCGTAGTTCACTTAAACATGAAGATGAAATAATTGGCGAATTGTACTGTTTGGATGCTTTGCATATATGTTTCTTAGATTATATAGAAGCAATATATACAAAGATATCAACCGTCTACCTGTTCCATTCATTGTTCTACTTGTCGAAAATTACAAATAATTTCCGATTAAGGATTAACCATTGGGGCTCATTGTTCACTAAACTTGAAGAACAAAAAATTGTCGAATTGTACTGTTTGGATGCTTTGCATATATGTTTCTTAGACTATATAGAAGCAATATATACAATGATTTCAACCGTCTACCTGTTCCATTCATTGTTCTACTTGTCGAAAATTACAAATAATTTCCGATAAAGGATTAACCATTGGGGCTCATTGTTCACTAAACTTTAAGAACAAAAAATTGTCGAATTGTACTGTTTGGATGCTTTGCATATATGTTTCTTAGACTATATAGAAGCAATATATACAAAGATTTCAAGCGTCTACCTGTTCCATTCATTGTTCTACTTGTCGAAAGTTACAAATAATTTCCTATAAATGATTAACAATGGGGCTCATTGTTCACTTAAACTTGAAGAACAAAAAATTGGCGGATGGTACTGTTTGGATGCTTTGCATATATGTTTCTTAGATTATATAGAAGCAATATATACAAAGATATCAACCGTCTACCTGTTCCATTCATTGTTCTACTTGTCGAAAATTACAAATAATTTCCGATAAAGGATTAACCATTGGGGCTCATTGTTCACTAAACTTGAAGAACAAAAAATTGTCGAATTGTACTGTTTGGATGCTTTGCATATATGTTTCTTAGACTATATAGAAGCAATATATACAATGATTTCAACCGTCTACCTGTTCCATTCATTGTTCTACTTGTCGAAAATTACAAATAATTTCCGATAAAGGATTAACCATTTGGGCTCATTGTTCACTAAACTTGAAGAACAAAAAATTGTCGTATTGTACTGTTTGGATGCTTTGCATATATGTTTCTTAGACTATATAGAAGCAATATATACAATGATTTCAACCGTCTACCTGTTCCATTCATTGTTCTACTTGTCGAAAATTACAAATAATTTCCGATAAAGGATTAACCATTGGGGCTCATTGTTCACTAAACTTGAAGAACAAAAAATTGGCGAATTGTACTGTTTGGATGCTTTGCATATATGTTTCTTAGACTATACAGAAGCAATATATACAAAGATTTCAACCGTCTACCTGTTCCATTCATTGTTCTACTTGTCGAAAATTACAAATAATTTCCGTTAAGGGATTAACAATGGAGCTCGTAGTTCACTTGAACTTGAAGAACAAAAAATTGGCGAATTGTACTGTTTGGATGCTTTGCATAGATGTTCCGTAGGCTATATAGAAGCAATATATACAATGATTTCAAACGTCTACCTGATCCATTCATTGTTCTACTTGTCGAAAATTACAAATAATTTCCGATAAAGGATTAACCATTGGGGCTCATTGTTCACTTAAACTTGAAGAACAAAAAATTGGCGAATGGTACTGTTTTGATGCTTTGCATATATGTTTCTTAGACTATATGGAAGCAATATATACAAAGATTTCAACCGTCTGCGTGTTCCAATCATTGTTCTACTTGTCGAAAATTACAAATAATTTCCGATAAAGGATTAACAATGGGGCTCATAGTTCACTTAAACTTGAAGGACAAAAAATTGGCGAATGGTACTGTTTGAATGCTTTGCATCTATGTTTCTTAGATTATATAGAAGCAATATATACAAAGATTTCAACCGTCTACCTGTTCCAATCATTGTTCTACTTGTCGAAATTTACAAATAATTTCCTTTAAAGGATTAACAATGGGGCTCGTTGTTCACTTAAACTTGAAGAACAATAAATTGGCGAATGGTACGGTTTGGATGCTTTGCGTACATGTTTCTTAGATTATATAGAAGCAATATATACAAAGATTTCAACCGTCTACCTGTTCCAATCATTGTTCTACTTGTCGAAATTTACAAATAATTTCCGATAAAGGATTAACCATTGGGGCTCATTGTTCACTAAACTTGAAGAACAAAAAATTGTCGAATTGTACTGTTTTGATGCTTTGCATATATGTTTCTTAGACTATATGGAAGCAATATATACAAAGATTTCAACCGTCTGCGTGTTCCAATCATTGTTCTACTTGTCGAAAATTACAAATAATTTCCGATAAAGGATTAACAATGGGGCTCGTAGTTCACTTAAACTTGAAGAACAAAAAATTGGCGAATGGTACTGTTTGAATGCTTTGCATCTATGTTTCTTAGATTATATAGAAGCAATATATACAAAGATTTCAACCGTCTACCTGTTCCAATCATTGTTCTACTTGTCGAAATTTACAAATAATTTCCTTTAAAGGATTAACATTGGGGCTCGTTGTTCACTTAAACTTGAAGAACAATAAATTGGCGAATGGTACGGTTTGGATGCTTTGCGTACATGTTTCTTAGATTATATAGAAGCAATATATACAAAGATTTCAACCGTCTACCTGTTCCAATCATTGTTCTACTTGTCGAAAGTTACAAATAATTTCCGATAAAGGATTAACAATGGGGCTCGTAGTTCACTTAAACTTGAAGCTCAAAAAATTGGCGATTGTTACTGTTTAGATGCTTTGCATATATGTTTCTTAGATTATATAGAAGCAATATATACAAAGATGTCAACCGTCTACCTGTTCCATTCATTGTTCTACTTGTCGAAAATTACAAATAATTTCCGTTAAGGGATTAACAATGGAGCTCGTAGTTCACTTGAACTTGAAGAACAATAAATTGGCGAATTGTACTGTTTGGATGCTTTGCATATATGTTTCTTAGACTATATAGAAGCAATGTATACAAAGATTTCAACCGTCCACCTGTTCCATTCATTGTTCTACTTGTCGAAAGTTACAAATAATTTCCGATAAAGGATTAAAAATGGGGCTCATTGTTCACTTAAACTTGAAGATCAAATAATTGGAGAATGGTACTGTTTGGATTCTTTGCATATATGTTTCTTAGACTATATGGAAGCAATATATACAAAGATTTCAACCGTCTACGTGTTCCAATCATTGTTCTACTTGTAGAAAGTTACAATTAATTTCCGTTAAAGTATTAACAATGGGGCTCGTAGTTCACTTAAACTTGAAGATCAAAAAATTGGCGATTGTTACTGTGTAGATGCTTTGCATATATGTTTCTTAGATTATATAGAAGCAATATATACAAAGATGTCAACCGTCTACCTGTTCCATTCATTGTTCTACTTGTCGAAAATTACAAATAATTTCCGATAAAGGATTAACCATTGGGGCTCATTGTTCACTTAAACTTGAAGAACAAAAAATTGGCGAATGGTACTGTTTGGATGCTTTGCATATATGTTTCTTAGACTATATAGAAGCAATATATACAAAGATTTCAACCGTCTACCTGTTCCATTCATTGTTCTACTTGTTTAAAGTTACAAATAATTTCCGATAAAGGATTAACAATGGGGCTCGTAGTTCACTTAAACTTGAAGCTCAAAAAATTGGCGATTGTTACTGTTTAGATGCTTTGCATATATGTTTCTTAGATTATATAGAAGCAATATATACAAAGATGTCAACCGTCTACCTGTTCCATTCATTGTTCTACTTGTCGAAAATTACAAATAATTTCCGTTAAGGGATTAACAATGGAGCTCGTAGTTCACTTGAACTTGAAGAACAAAAAATTGGCGAATTGTACTGTTTGGATGCTTTGCATAGATGTTCCGTAGGCTATATAGAAGCAATATATACAATGATTTCAAACGTCTACCTGATCCATTCATTGTTCTACTTGTCGAAAATTACAAATAATTTCCGATAAAGGATTAACCATTGGGGCTCATTGTTCACTTAAACTTGAAGAACAAAAAATTGGCGAATGGTACTGTTTTGATGCTTTGCATATATGTTTCTTAGACTATATGGAAGCAATATATACAAAGATTTCAACCGTCTGCGTGTTCCAATCATTGTTCTACTTGTCGAAAATTACAAATAATTTCCGATAAAGGATTAACCATTGGGGCTCATTGTTCACTAAACTTGAAGAACAAAAAATTGTCGAATTGTACTGTTTGGATGCTTTGCATATATGTTTCTTAGACTATATAGAAGCAATATATACAATGATTTCAACCGTCTACCTGTTCCATTCATTGTTCTACTTGTCGAAAATTACAAATAATTTCCGATAAAGGATTAACCATTGGGGCTCATTGTTCACTAAACTTGAAGAACAAAAAATTGTCGTATTGTACTGTTTGGATGCTTTGCATATATGTTTCTTAGACTATATAGAAGCAATATATACAATGATTTCAACCGTCTACCTGTTCCATTCATTGTTCTACTTGTCGAAAATTACAAATAATTTCCGATAAAGGATTAACCATTGGGGCTCATTGTTCACTAAACTTGAAGAACAAAAAATTGGCGAATTGTACTGTTTGGATGCTTTGCATATATGTTTCTTAGACTATACAGAAGCAATATATACAAAGATTTCAACCGTCTACCTGTTCCATTCATTGTTCTAGTTGTCGAAAATTACAAATAATTTCAGTTAAAGGATTAACAATGGCGCTCGTAGTTCACTTAAACTTGAAGAACAAAAAATTGGCGAATTGTACTGTTTGGATGCTTTGCATATATGTTTCGTAGACTATATAGAAGCAATATATACAATGATTTCAACCGTCTACATGATCCATTCATTGTTCTACTTGTCGAAATTTACAAATAATTTCCTTTAAAGGATTAACAATGGGGCTCATTGTTCACTTAAACTTGAAGGACAAAAAATTGGCGAATGTTACTGTTTGGATGCTTGCATATATGTTTCTTAGACTATATGGAAGCAATATATACAAAGATGTCAACCATCTACGTGTTCCAATCATTGTTCTACTTGTAGAAAGTTACAAATAATTTCCGTTTCATGATTATCAATGGGGCTCGTTGTTCACTTAAACTTGAAGAACAAAAAATTGGCGAATGGCACTGTTTGCATGCTTTGCATATATGTTTCTTAGATTATACAGAAGCAATATATACAAAGATTTCAACCGTCTACCTGTTCCATTCATTGTTCTACTTGTCGAAAATTACAAATAATTTCTGATAAAGGATTAACCATTGGGGCTCGTAGTTCACTTAAACTTGAAGAACAAAAAATTGGCGAATTGTACTGTTTGGATGCTTTGCATATATGTTTCTTAGACTATATAGAAGCAATATATACAAAGATTTCAAGCGTCTACCTGTTCCATTCATTGTTCTACTTGTCGAAATTTACAAATAATTTCCTTTAAAGGATTAACAATGGCGCTCGTAGTTCACTTAAACTTGAAGAACAAAAAATTGGCGAATTGTACTGTTTGGATGCTTTGCATATATGTTTCTTAGACTATATAGAAGCAATATATACAAAGATTTCAAGCGTCTACCTGTTCCATTCATTGTTCTACTTGTCGAAAGTTACAAATAATTTCCTATAAAGGATTAACAATGGGGCTCATTGTTCACTTAAACTTGAAGAACAAAAAATTGGCGAATGGTACTGTTTGGATGCTTTGCATATATGTTTCTTAGACTATATAGAAGCAATATATACAAAGACTTCAACCGTCTACCTGTTCCATTCATTGTTCTACTTGTCGAAAGTTACAAATCATTTCCGATAACGGATTAACCATTGGGGCTCACTGTTCACTTAAACTTGAAGAACAAAAAATTGGCGAATGGTACTGTTTGGATGCTTTGCATATATGTTTCTTAGACTATATAGAAGCAATATATACATTGATTTCAACCGTCTACCTGTTCCACTCATTGTTCTACTTGTCGCAAGTTACAAATAATTTCTGTTAAAGTATTAACAATGGGGCTCGTAGTTCACTTAAACATGAAGATGAAATAATTGGCGAATTGTACTGTTTGGATGCTTTGCATATATGTTTCTTAGATTATATAGAAGCAATATATACAAAGATATCAACCGTCTACCTGTTCCATTCATTGTTCTACTTGTCGAAAATTACAAATAATTTCCGATTAAGGATTAACCATTGGGGCTCATTGTTCACTAAACTTGAAGAACAAAAAATTGTCGAATTGTACTGTTTGGATGCTTTGCATATATGTTTCTTAGACTATATAGAAGCAATATATACAATGATTTCAACCGTCTACCTGTTCCATTCATTGTTCTACTTGTCGAAAATTACAAATAATTTCCGATAAAGGATTAACCATTGGGGCTCATTGTTCACTAAACTTTAAGAACAAAAAATTGTCGAATTGTACTGTTTGGATGCTTTGCATATATGTTTCTTAGACTATATAGAAGCAATATATACAAAGATTTCAAGCGTCTACCTGTTCCATTCATTGTTCTACTTGTCGAAAGTTACAAATAATTTCCTATAAATGATTAACAATGGGGCTCATTGTTCACTTAAACTTGAAGAACAAAAAATTGGCGGATGGTACTGTTTGGATGCTTTGCATATATGTTTCTTAGACTATATAGAAGCAATATATACATTGATTTCAACCGTCTACCTGTTCCACTCATTGTTCTAATTGTCGGAAGTTACAAATAATTTCCGTTATAGTATTAACAATGGGGCTCGTAGTTCACTTAAACATGAAGATGAAATAATTGGCGAATTGTACTGTTTGGATGCTTTGCATATATGTTTCTTAGATTATATAGAAGCAATATATACAAAGATATCAACCGTCTACCTGTTCCATTCATTGTTCTACTTGTCGAAAATTACAAATAATTTCCGATAAAGGATTAACCATTGGGGCTCATTGTTCACTAAACTTGAAGAACAAAAAATTGTCGAATTGTACTGTTTGGATGCTTTGCATATATGTTTCTTAGACTATATAGAAGCAATATATACAATGATTTCAACCGTCTACCTGTTCCATTCATTGTTCTACTTGTCGAAAATTACAAATAATTTCCGATAAAGGATTAACCATTTGGGCTCATTGTTCACTAAACTTGAAGAACAAAAAATTGTCGTATTGTACTGTTTGGATGCTTTGCATATATGTTTCTTAGACTATATAGAAGCAATATATACAATGATTTCAACCGTCTACCTGTTCCATTCATTGTTCTACTTGTCGAAAATTACAAATAATTTCCGATAAAGGATTAACCATTGGGGCTCATTGTTCACTAAACTTGAAGAACAAAAAATTGGCGAATTGTACTGTTTGGATGCTTTGCATATATGTTTCTTAGACTATACAGAAGCAATATATACAAAGATTTCAACCGTCTACCTGTTCCATTCATTGTTCTACTTGTCGAAAATTACAAATAATTTCCGTTAAGGGATTAACAATGGAGCTCGTAGTTCACTTGAACTTGAAGAACAAAAAATTGGCGAATTGTACTGTTTGGATGCTTTGCATAGATGTTCCGTAGGCTATATAGAAGCAATATATACAATGATTTCAAACGTCTACCTGATCCATTCATTGTTCTACTTGTCGAAAATTACAAATAATTTCCGATAAAGGATTAACCATTGGGGCTCATTGTTCACTTAAACTTGAAGAACAAAAAATTGGCGAATGGTACTGTTTTGATGCTTTGCATATATGTTTCTTAGACTATATGGAAGCAATATATACAAAGATTTCAACCGTCTGCGTGTTCCAATCATTGTTCTACTTGTCGAAAATTACAAATAATTTCCGATAAAGGATTAACAATGGGGCTCATAGTTCACTTAAACTTGAAGGACAAAAAATTGGCGAATGGTACTGTTTGAATGCTTTGCATCCATGTTTCTTAGATTATATAGAAGCAATATATACAAAGATTTCAACCGTCTACCTGTTCCAATCATTGTTCTACTTGTCGAAATTTACAAATAATTTCCTTTAAAGGATTAACAATGGGGCTCGTTGTTCACTTAAACTTGAAGAACAATAAATTGGCGAATGGTACGGTTTGGATGCTTTGCGTACATGTTTCTTAGATTATATAGAAGCAATATATACAAAGATTTCAACCGTCTACCTGTTCCAATCATTGTTCTACTTGTCGAAATTTACAAATAATTTCCGATAAAGGATTAACCATTGGGGCTCATTGTTCACTAAACTTGAAGAACAAAAAATTGTCGAATTGTACTGTTTTGATGCTTTGCATATATGTTTCTTAGACTATATGGAAGCAATATATACAAAGATTTCAACCGTCTGCGTGTTCCAATCATTGTTCTACTTGTCGAAAATTACAAATAATTTCCGATAAAGGATTAACAATGGGGCTCGTAGTTCACTTAAACTTGAAGAACAAAAAATTGGCGAATGGTACTGTTTGAATGCTTTGCATCCATGTTTCTTAGATTATATAGAAGCAATATATACAAAGATTTCAACCGTCTACCTGTTCCAATCATTGTTCTACTTGTCGAAATTTACAAATAATTTCCTTTAAAGGATTAACATTGGGGCTCGTTGTTCACTTAAACTTGAAGAACAATAAATTGGCGAATGGTACGGTTTGGATGCTTTGCGTACATGTTTCTTAGATTATATAGAAGCAATATATACAAAGATTTCAACCGTCTACCTGTTCCAATCATTGTTCTACTTGTCGAAAGTTACAAATAATTTCCGATAAAGGATTAACAATGGGGCTCGTAGTTCACTTAAACTTGAAGCTCAAAAAATTGGCGATTGTTACTGTTTAGATGCTTTGCATATATGTTTCTTAGATTATATAGAAGCAATATATACAAAGATGTCAACCGTCTACCTGTTCCATTCATTGTTCTACTTGTCGAAAATTACAAATAATTTCCGTTAAGGGATTAACAATGGAGCTCGTAGTTCACTTGAACTTGAAGAACAATAAATTGGCGAATTGTACTGTTTGGATGCTTTGCATATATGTTTCTTAGACTATATAGAAGCAATGTATACAAAGATTTCAACCGTCCACCTGTTCCATTCATTGTTCTACTTGTCGAAAGTTATAAATAATTTCCGATAAAGGATTAAAAATGGGGCTCATTGTTCACTTAAACTTGAAGATCAAATAATTGGAGAATGGTACTGTTTGGATTCTTTGCATATATGTTTCTTAGACTATATGGAAGCAATATATACAAAGATTTCAACCGTCTACGTGTTCCAATCATTGTTCTACTTGTAGAAAGTTACAATTAATTTCCGTTAAAGGATTAACAATGGGGCTCGTAGTTCACTTAAACTTGAAGATCAAAAAATTGGCGATTGTTACTGTTTAGATGCTTTGCATATATGTTTCTTAGATTATATAGAAGCAATATATACAAAGATGTCAACCGTCTACCTGTTCCATTCATTGTTCTACTTGTCGAAAATTACAAATAATTTCCGATAAAGGATTAACCATTGGGGCTCATTGTTCACTTAAACTTGAAGAACAAAAAATTGGCGAATGGTACTGTTTGGATGCTTTGCATATATGTTTCTTAGACTATATAGAAGCAATATATACAAAGATTTCAACCGTCTACCTGTTCCATTCATTGTTCTACTTGTTTAAAGTTACAAATAATTTCCGATAAAGGATTAACAATGGGGCTCGTAGTTCACTTAAACTTGAAGCTCAAAAAATTGGCGATTGTTACTGTTTAGATGCTTTGCATATATGTTTCTTAGATTATATAGAAGCAATATATACAAAGATGTCAACCGTCTACCTGTTCCATTCATTGTTCTACTTGTCGAAAATTACAAATAATTTCCGTTAAGGGATTAACAATGGAGCTCGTAGTTCACTTGAACTTGAAGAACAAAAAATTGGCGAATTGTACTGTTTGGATGCTTTGCATAGATGTTCCGTAGGCTATATAGAAGCAATATATACAATGATTTCAAACGTCTACCTGATCCATTCATTGTTCTACTTGTCGAAAATTACAAATAATTTCCGATAAAGGATTAACCATTGGGGCTCATTGTTCACTTAAACTTGAAGAACAAAAAATTGGCGAATGGTACTGTTTTGATGCTTTGCATATATGTTTCTTAGACTATATGGAAGCAATATATACAAAGATTTCAACCGTCTGCGTGTTCCAATCATTGTTCTACTTGTCGAAAATTACAAATAATTTCCGATAAAGGATTAACCATTGGGGCTCATTGTTCACTAAACTTGAAGAACAAAAAATTGTCGAATTGTACTGTTTGGATGCTTTGCATATATGTTTCTTAGACTATATAGAAGCAATATATACAATGATTTCAACCGTCTACCTGTTCCATTCATTGTTCTACTTGTCGAAAATTACAAATAATTTCCGATAAAGGATTAACCATTGGGGCTCATTGTTCACTAAACTTGAAGAACAAAAAATTGTCGTATTGTACTGTTTGGATGCTTTGCATATATGTTTCTTAGACTATATAGAAGCAATATATACAATGATTTCAACCGTCTACCTGTTCCATTCATTGTTCTACTTGTCGAAAATTACAAATAATTTCCGATAAAGGATTAACCATTGGGGCTCATTGTTCACTAAACTTGAAGAACAAAAAATTGGCGAATTGTACTGTTTGGATGCTTTGCATATATGTTTCTTAGACTATACAGAAGCAATATATACAAAGATTTCAACCGTCTACCTGTTCCATTCATTGTTCTAGTTGTCGAAAATTACAAATAATTTCAGTTAAAGGATTAACAATGGCGCTCGTAGTTCACTTAAACTTGAAGAACAAAAAATTGGCGAATTGTACTGTTTGGATGCTTTGCATATATGTTTCGTAGACTATATAGAAGCAATATATACAATGATTTCAACCGTCTACATGATCCATTCATTGTTCTACTTGTCGAAATTTACAAATAATTTCCTTTAAAGGATTAACAATGGGGCTCATTGTTCACTTAAACTTGAAGAACAAAAAATTGGCGAATGGTACTGTTTGGATGCTTTGCATATATGTTTCTTAGACTATATAGAAGCAATATATACATTGATTTCAACCGTCTACCTGTTCCACTCATTGTTCTACTTGTCGCAAGTTACAAATAATTTCCGTTAAAGTATTAACAATGGGGCTCGTAGTTCACTTAAACATGAAGATGAAATAATTGGCGAATTGTACTGTTTGGATTCTTTGCATATATGTTTCTTAGATTATATAGAAGCAATATATACAAAGATATCAACCGTCTACCTGTTCCATTCATTGTTCTACTTGTCGAAAATTACAAATAATTTCCGATAAAGGATTAACCATTGGGGCTCATTGTTCACTAAACTTGAAGAACAAAAAATTGTCGAATTGTACTGTTTGGATGCTTTGCATATATGTTTCTTAGACTATATAGAAGCAATATATACAATGATTTCAACCGACTACCTGTTCCATTCAATGTTCTACTTGTCGAAAATTACAAATAATTTCCGATAAAGGATTAACCATTGGGGCTCATTGTTCACTAAACTTGAAGAACAAAAAATTGTCGAATTGTACTGTTTGGATGCTTTGCATATATGTTTCTTAGACTATATAGAAGCAATATATACAATGATTTCAACCGTCTACCTGTTCCATTCATTGTTCTACTTGTCGAAAATTACAAATAATTTCCGATAAAGGATTAACCATTGGGGCTCATTGTTCACTATACTTGAAGAACAAAAAATTGGCGAATTGTACTGTTTGGATGCTTTGCATATATGTTTCTTAGACTATACAGAAGCAATATATACAAAGATTTCAACCGTCTACCTGTTCCATTCATTGTTCTACTTGTCGAAATTTACAAATAATTTCCTGTAAGGATTAACGATGGGGCTCGTAGTTCACTTAAACTTGAAGAACAATAAATTGGCGAATTGTACTGTTTGGATGCTTTGCATATATGTTTCTTAGACTATATAGAAGCAATATAAACAAAGATTTCAAAAGTCTACCTGTTCCATTCATTGTTCTACTTGTCGAAAATTACAAATAATTTCAGTTAAAGGATTAACAATGGCGCTCGTAGTTCACTTAAACTTGAAGAACAAAAAATTGGCGAATTGTACTGTTTGGATGCTTTGCATATATGTTTCGTAGACTATATAGAAGCAATATATACAATGATTTCAACCTTCTACATGATCCATTCATTGTTCTACTTGTCGATATTTACAAATAATTTCCTTTAAAGGATTAACAATGGGGCTCATTGTTCACTTAAACTTGAAGGACAAAAAATTGGCGAATGTTACTGTTTGGATGCTTTGCATATATGTTTCTTAGACTATATGGAAGCAATATATACAAAGATGTCAACCATCTACGTGTTCCAATCATTGTTCTACTTGTAGAAAGTTACAAATAATTTCCGTTTCATGATTATCAATGGGGCTCGTTGTTCACTTAAACTTGAAGAACAAAAAATTGGCGAATGGCACTGTTTGGATGCTTTGCGTATATGTTTCTTAGATTATGCAGAAGCAATATATACAAAGATTTCAACCGTCTACCTGTTCCATTCATTGTTCTACTTGTCGAAAATTACAAATAATTTCTGATAAAGGATTAACCATTGGGGCTCATTGTTCACTTAAACTTGAAGAACAAAAAATTGGCGAATGGTACTGTTTGGATGCTTCGCGTACATGTTTCCTAGACTATATGGAAGCAACATATACAAAGATTTCAACCGTCTACCTGTTCCATTCATTGTTCTACTTGTCGAAAGTTACAACTAATTTCCGATAACGGATTAACCATTGGGGCTCATTGTTCACTTAAACTTGAAGAACAAAAAAGTGGCGAATTGTACTGTTTGGATGCTTTGCATATATGTTTCTTATACTATATAGAAGCAATATATAACAAGATTTCAACCGTCTACCTGTTCCATTCACTGTTCTACTTGTCGAAAGTTACAAATAATTTCCGATAAAGGATTAACAATGGGGCTCATTGTTCAATTAAACTTGAAGAACAAAAAATTGGCGAATGGTACTGTTTTGATGCTTTGCATATATGTTTCTTAGACTATATGGAAGCAATATATACAAAGATTTCAACCGTCTGCGTGTTCCAATCATTGTTCTACTTGTCGAAAGTTACAAATAATTTCCGTTAAGGGATTAACAATGGAGCTCGTAGTTCACTTGAACTTGAAGAACAAAAAATTGGCGAATTGTACTGTTTGGATGCTTTGCATAGATGTTCCGTAGGCTATATAGAAGCAATATATACAATGATTTCAAACGTCTACCTGATCCATTCATTGTTCTACTTGTCGAAAATTACAAATAATTTCCGATAAAGGATTAACCATTGGGGCTCATTGTTCACTTAAACTTGAAGAACAAAAAATTGGCGAATGGTACTGTTTTGATGCTTTGCATATATGTTTCTTAGACTATATGGAAGCAATATATACAAAGATTTCAACCGTCTGCGTGTTCCAATCATTGTTCTACTTGTCGAAAATTACAAATAATTTCCGATAAAGGATTAACAATGGGGCTCGTAGTTCACTTAAACTTGAAGAACAAAAAATTGGCGAATGGTACTGTTTGAATGCTTTGCATCTATGTTTCTTAGATTATATAGAAGCAATATATACAAAGATTTCAACCGTCTACCTGTTCCAATCATTGTTCTACTTGTCGAAATTTACAAATAATTTCCTTTAAAGGATTAACAATGGGGCTCGTTGTTCACTTAAACTTGAAGAACAATAAATTGGCGAATTGTACTGTTTGGATGCTTTGCATATATGTTTCTTAGACTATATAGAAGCAATGTATACAAAGATTTCAACCGTCCACCTGTTCCATTCATTGTTCTACTTGTCGAAAGTTACAAATAATTTCCGATAAAGGATTAAAAATGGGGCTCATTGTTCACTTAAACTTGAAGATCAAATAATTGGAGAATGGTACTGTTTGGATTCTTTGCATATATGTTTCTTAGACTATATGGAAGCAATATATACAAAGATTTCAACCGTCTACGTGTTCCAATCATTGTTCTACTTGTAGAAAGTTACAATTAATTTCCGTTAAAGGATTAACAATGGGGCTCGTAGTTCACTTAAACTTGAAGATCAAAAAATTGGCGATTGTTACTGTTTAGATGCTTTGCATATATGTTTCTTAGATTATATAGAAGCAATATATACAAAGATGTCAACCGTCTACCTGTTCCATTCATTGTTCTACTTGTCGAAAATTACAAATAATTTCCGATAAAGGATTAACCATTGGGGCTCATTGTTCACTTAAACTTGAAGAACAAAAAATTGGCGAATGGTACTGTTTGGATGCTTTGCATATATGTTTCTTAGACTATATAGAAGCAATATATACAAAGATTTCAACCGTCTACCTGTTCCATTCATTGTTCTACTTGTTTAAAGTTACAAATAATTTCCGATAAAGTATTAACAATGGGGCTCGTAGTTCACTTAAACTTGAAGAACAAAAAATTGGCGAATGGTACTGTTTGAATGCTTTGCATCTATGTTTCTTAGATTATATAGAAGCAATATATACAAAGATTTCAACCGTCTACCTGTTCCAATCATTGTTCTACTTGTCGAAATTTACAAATAATTTCCTTTAAAGGATTAACAATGGGGCTCGTTGTTCACTTAAACTTGAAGAACAATAAATTGGCGAATGGTACGGTTTGGATGCTTTGCGTACATGTTTCTTAGATTATATAGAAGCAATATATACAAAGATTTCAACCGTCTACCTGTTCCAATCATTGTTCAACTTGTCGAAATTTACAAATAATTTCCTTTAAAGGATTAACAATGGGGCTCGTTGTTCACTTAAACTTGAAGAACAATAAATTGGCGAATTGTACTGTTTGGATGCTTTGCATATATGATTCTTAGACTATACAGAAGCAATATATACAAAGATTTCAACCGTCTACCTGTTCCATTCATTGTTCTACTTGTCGAAAGTTACAAATAATTTCCGATAATAGATTAACAATGGGGCTCATTGTTCACTTAAACTTGAAGGACAAAAAATTGGCGAATTGTACTGTTTGGATGCTTTGCATATATGTTTCTTAGACTATATAGAAGCAATATATACAAAGAATTCAACCGTCTACCTGTTCCATTCATTGTTCTACTTGACGAAAGTTACAAATAATTTCCGATAAAGGATTAACCATTGGGGCTCATTGTTCACTTAAACTTGAAAAACAAAAAATTGGCGAATTGTACTGTTTGGATGCTTTGCATATATGTTTCTTAGACTATATGGAAGCAATATATACAATGATTTCAACCGTCTACCTATTCCATTCATTGTTCTACTTGTCGAAATTTACAAATAATTCCCTTTATAGGATTAACAATGGGGCTCGTTGTTCACTTAAACTTGAAGAACAATAAATTGGCGAATTGTACTGTTTGGATGCTTTGCATATATGTTTCTTAGACTATATAGAAGCAATGTATACAAAGGTTTCAACCGTCCACCTGTTCCATTCATTGTTCTACTTGTCGAAAGTTACAAATAATTTCCGATAAAGGATTAAAAATGGGGCTCATTGTTCACTTAAACTTGAAGATCAAATAATTGGAGAATGGTACTGTTTGGATTCTTTGCATATATGTTTCTTAGACTATATGGAAGCAATATATACAAAGATTTCAACCGTCTACGTGTTCCAATCATTGTTCTACTTGTAGAAAGTTACAATTAATTTCCGTTAAATGATTAACAATGGGGCTCGTAGTTCACTTAAACTTGAAGATCAAAAAATTGGCGATTGTTACTGTTTAGATGCTTTGCGTATATGTTTCTTAGATTATATAGAAGCAATATATACAAAGATGTCAACCGTCTACCTGTTCCATTCATTGTTCTACTTGTCGAAAATTACAAATAATTTCCGATAAAGGATTAACCATTGGGGCTCATTGTTCACTTAAACTTGAAGAACAAAAAATTGGCGAATGGTACTGTTTGGATGCTTTGCATATATGTTTCTTAGACTATATAGAAGCAATATATACAAAGATTTCAACCGTCTACCTGTTCCATTCATTGTTCTACTTGTTTAAAGTTACAAATAATTTCCGATAAAGGATTAACAATGGGGCTCGTAGTTCACATAAACTTGAAGCTCAAAAAATTGGCGATTGTTACTGTTTAGATGCTTTGCATATATGTTTCTTAGATTATATAGAAGCAATATATACAAAGATGTCAACCGTCTACCTGTTCCATTCATTGTTCTACTTGTCGAAAATTACAAATAATTTCCGTTAAGGGATTAACAATGGAGCTCGTAGTTCACTTGAACTTGAAGAACAAAAAATTGGCGAATTGTACTGTTTGGATGCTTTGCATAGATGTTTCTTAGACTATATAGAAGCAATATATACAATGATTTCAACCGTCTACCTATTCCATTCATTGTTCTACTTGCCGAAATTTACAAATAATTTCCTTTAAAGGATTAACAATGGGGCTCGTAGTTCACTTAAACTTGAAGAGCAAAAAATTGTCGAATTGTACTGTTTGGATGCTTTGCATATATGTTTCTTGGACTATATAGAAGCAATATATACAATGATTTCAACCGTCTACCTGTTCCATTCATTGTTCTACTTGTCGAAAGTTACAAATAATTTCCGATAAAGGATTAAAAATGGGGCTCATTGTTCACTTAACCTTGAAGATCAAATAATTGGAGAATGGTACTGTTTGGATTCTTTGCATATATGTTTCTTAGACTATATGGAAGCAATATATACAAAGATTTCAACCGTCTACGTGTTCCAATCATTGTTCTACTTGTAGAAAGTTACAATTAATTTCCGTTAAAGGATTAACAATGGGGCTCGTAGTTCACTTAAACTTGAAGATCAAAAAATTGGCGATTGTTACTGTTTAGATGCTTTGCATATATGTTTCTTAGATTATATAGAAGCAATATATACAAAGATTTCAACCGTCTACCTGTTCCATTCATTGTTCTACTTGTCGAAAGTTACAACTAATTTCCGATAACGGATTAACCATTGGGGCTCATTGTTCACTTAAACTTGAAGAACAAAAAAGTGGCGAATTGTACTGTTTGGATGCTTTGCATATATGTTTCTTATACTATATAGAAGCAATATATAACAAGATTTCAACCGTCTACCTGTTCCATTCACTGTTCTACTTGTCGAAAGTTACAAATAATTTCCGATAAAGGATTAACAATGGGGCTCATTGTTCAATTAAACTTGAAGAACAAAAAATTGGCGAATGGTACTGTTTTGATGCTTTGCATATATGTTTCTTAGACTATATGGAAGCAATATATACAAAGATTTCAACCGTCTGCGTGTTCCAATCATTGTTCTACTTGTCGAAAGTTACAAATAATTTCCGTTAAGGGATTAACAATGGAGCTCGTAGTTCACTTGAACTTGAAGAACAAAAAATTGGCGAATTGTAGTGTTTGGATGCTTTGCATAGATGTTCCGTAGGCTATATAGAAGCAATATATACAATGGTTTCAAACGTCTACCTGATCCATTCATTGTTCTACTTGTCGAAAATTACAAATAATTTCCGATAAAGGATTAACCATTGGGGCTCATTGTTCACTTAAACTTGAAGAACAAAAAATTGGCGAATGGTACTGTTTTGATGCTTTGCATATATGTTTCTTAGACTATATGGAAGCAATATATACAAAGATTTCAACCGTCTGCGTGTTCCAATCATTGTTCTACTTGTCGAAAATTACAAATAATTTCCGATAAAGGATTAACAATGGGGCTCGTAGTTCACTTAAACTTGAAGAACAAAAAATTGGCGAATGGTACTGTTTGAATGCTTTGCATCTATGTTTCTTAGATTATATAGAAGCAATATATACAAAGATTTCAACCGTCTACCTGTTCCAATCATTGTTCTACTTGTCGAAATTTACAAATAATTTCCTTTAAAGGATTATCAATGGGGCTCGTTGTTCACTTAAACTTGAAGAACAATAAATTGGCGAATGGTACGGTTTGGATGCTTTGCGTACATGTTTCTTAGATTATATAGAAGCAATATATACAAAGATTTCAACCGTCTACCTGTTCCAATCATTGTTCTACTTGTCGAAATTTACAAATAATTTCCTTTAAAGGATTAACAATGGGGCTCGTTGTTCACTTAAACTTGAAGAACAATAAATTGGCGAATTGTACTGTTTGGATGCTTTGCATATATGTTTCTTAGACTATATAGAAGCAATGTATACAAAGATTTCAACCGTCCACCTGTTCCATTCATTGTTCTACTTGTCGAAAGTTACAAATAATTTCCGATAAAGGATTAAAAATGGGGCTCATTGTTCACTTAAACTTGAAGATCAAATAATTGGAGAATGGTACTGTTTGGATTCTTTGCATATATGTTTCTTAGACTATATGGAAGCAATATATACAAAGATTTCAACCGTCTACGTGTTCCAATCATTGTTCTACTTGTAGAAAGTTACAATTAATTTCCGTTAAAGGATTAACAATGGGGCTCGTAGTTCACTTAAACTTGAAGATCAAAAAATTGGCGATTGTTACTGTTTAGATGCTTTGCATATATGTTTCTTAGATTATATAGAAGCAATATATACAAAGATGTCAACCGTCTACCTGTTCCATTCATTGTTCTACTTGTCGAAAATTACAAATAATTTCCGATAAAGGATTAACCATTGGGGCTCATTGTTCACTTAAACTTGAAGAACAAAAAATTGGCGAATGGTACTGTTTGGATGCTTTGCATATATGTTTCTTAGACTATATAGAAGCAATATATACAAAGATTTCAACCGTCTACCTGTTCCATTCATTGTTCTACTTGTTTAAAGTTACAAATAATTTCCGATAAAGGATTAACAATGGGGCTCGTAGTTCACTTAAACTTGAAGCTCAAAAAATTGGCGATTGTTACTGTTTAGATGCTTTGCATATATGTTTCTTAGATTATATAGAAGCAATATATACAAAGATGTCAACCGTCTACCTGTTCCATTCATTGTTCTACTTGTCGAAAATTACAAATAATTTCCGATAAAGGATTAACCATTGGGGCTCATTGTTCACTAAACTTGAAGAACAAAAAATTGGCTAATGGTACTGTTTTGATGCTTTGCATATATGTTTCTTAGACTATATCGAAGCAATATATACAAAGATTTCAACCATCTGCGTGTTCCAATCATTGTTCTACTTGTCGAAAATTACAAATAATTTCCGATAAAGGATTAACAATGGGGCTCGTAGTTCACTTAAACTTGAAGAACAAAAAATTGGCGAATGGTACTGTTTGAATGCTTTGCATCTATGTTTCTTAGATTATATAGAAGCAATATATACAAAGATTTCAACCGTCTACCTGTTCCAATCATTGTTCAACTTGTCGAAATTTACAAATAATTTCCTTTAAAGGATTATCAATGGGGCTCGTTGTTCACTTAAACTTGAAGAACAATAAATTGGCGAATGGTACGGTTTGGATGCTTTGCGTACATGTTTCTTAGATTATATAGAAGCAATATATACAAAGATTTCAACCGTCTACCTGTTCCAATCATTGTTCTACTTGTCGAAATTTACAAATAATTTCCTTTAAAGGATTAACAATGGGGCTCGTTGTTCACTTAAACTTGAAGAACAATAAATTGGCGAATTGTACTGTTTGGATGCTTTGCATATATGTTTCTTAGACTATATAGAAGCAATGTATACAAAGATTTCAACCGTCCACCTGTTCCATTCATTGTTCTACTTGTCGAAAGTTACAAATAATTTCCGATAAAGGATTAAAAATGGGGCTCATTGTTCACTTAAACTTGAAGATCAAATAATTGGAGAATGGTACTGTTTGGATTCTTTGCATATATGTTTCTTAGACTATATGGAAGCAATATATACAAAGATTTCAACCGTCTACGTGTTCCAATCATTGTTCTACTTGTAGAAAGTTACAATTAATTTCCGTTAAAGGATTAACAATGGGGCTCGTAGTTCACTTAAACTTGAAGATCAAAAAATTGGCGATTGTTACTGTTTAGATGCTTTGCATATATGTTTCTTAGATTATATAGAAGCAATATATACAAAGATGTCAACCGTCTACCTGTTCCATTCATTGTTCTACTTGTCGAAAATTACAAATAATTTCCGATAAAGGATTAACCATTGGGGCTCATTGTTCACTTAAACTTGAAGAACAAAAAATTGGCGAATGGTACTGTTTGGATGCTTTGCATATATGTTTCTTAGACTATATAGAAGCAATATATACAAAGATTTCAACCGTCTACCTGTTCCATTCATTGTTCTACTTGTTTAAAGTTACAAATAATTTCCGATAAAGGATTAACAATGGGGCTCGTAGTTCACTTAAACTTGAAGCTCAAAAAATTGGCGATTGTTACTGTTTAGATGCTTTGCATATATGTTTCTTAGATTATATAGAAGCAATATATACAAAGATGTCAACCGTCTACCTGTTCCATTCATTGTTCTACTTGTCGAAAATTACAAATAATTTCCGTTAAGGGATTAACAATGGAGCTCGTAGTTCACTTGTACTTGAAGAACAAAAAATTGGCGAATTGTACTGTTTGGATGCTTTGCATAGATGTTCCGTAGGCTATATAGAAGCAATATATACAATGATTTCAAACGTCTACCTGATCCATTCATTGTTCTACTTGTCGAAAATTACAAATAATTTCCGATAAAGGATTAACCATTGGGGCTCATTGTTCACTTAAACTTGAAGAACAAAAAATTGGCGAATGGTACTGTTTTGATGCTTTGCATATATGTTTCTTAGACTATATGGAAGCAATATATACAAAGACTTCAACCGTCTGCGTGTTCCAATCATTGTTCTACTTGTCGAAAATTACAAATAATTTCCGATAAAGGATTAACAATGGGGCTCGTAGTTCACTTAAACTTGAAGAACAAAAAATTGGCGAATGGTACTGTTTGGATGCTTTGCATATATGTTTCTTAGACTATATGGAAGCAATATATACAAAGATTTCAACCGTCTACGTGTTCCAATCATTGTTCTACTTGTAGAAAGTTACAATTAATTTCCGTTAAAGGATTAACAATGGGGCTCGTAGTTCACTTAAACTTGAAGAACAAAAAATTGGCGAATTGTACTGTTTGGATGCTTTGCATATATGTTTCTTAGACTATATAGAAGCAATATATACATTGATTTCAACCTTCTACATGTTCGATTCATTGTTCTACTTGTCGCAAGTTACAAATAATTTCCGTTAAAGTATTAACAATGGGGCTCGTAGTTCACTTAAACTTGAAGATCAAATAATTGGCGAATTGTACTGTTTGGACGCTTTGCATATAAGTTTCTTGGACTATATAGAAGCAATATATACAATGATTTCAACAGTCTACCTGTTCCATACATTGTTCTACTTGTCGAAATTTACAAATAATTTGCGATAAACGATTAACAATGGGGCTCATTGTTCACTTAAACTTGAAGAACAAAAAATTGGCGAATGGTACTGTTTGGATGCTTTGCATATCTGTTTCTTAGACTATATAGAAGCAATATATACATTGATTTCAACCGGCTACCTGTTCCATTCATTGTTCTACTTGTCGAAAGTTACAAATAATTTCCGTTAAAGTATTAACAATGGGGCTCGTAGTTCACTTAAACTTGAAGAACAAAAAATTGGCGAATGGTACTGTTTGGATGCTTTGCTTATATGTTTCTTATACTATATAGAATCAATATATACAAAGATTTCAACCGTCTACCTGTTCCATTCAATGTTCTACTTGTCGAAAGTTACAAATAATTTCCGATAAAGGATTAACAATGGGGCTCATTGTTCACTTAAACTTGAAGAACAAAAAATTGGCGAATGGTACTGTTTGGATGCTTTGCATATATGTTTCTTAGATTATATAGAAGCAATATATACAAAGATTTCAACCGTCTACCTGTTCCATTCATTGTTCTACTTGTCGAAATTTACAAATAATTTCCGTTAAAGGATTAACAATGGGGCTCGTAGTTCACTTAAACTTGAAGAACAATAAATTGGCGAATTCTACTGTTTGGATGCTTTGCATATATGTTTCTTAGACTATATAGAAGCAATATATACAATGATTTCAACCGTCTACCTATTCCATTCATTGTTCTACTTGTCGAAAATTACAAATAATTTCCATTACAGGAATAACAATGGGGCCCGTTGTTCACTTAAACTTGAAGAACAATAAATTGGCGAATTGTACTGTTTGGATGCTTTACATATATGTTTCTTAGACTATATAGATGCAATATATACAAAGATTTCATCCGTCTACCTGTTCCATTCATTGTTCTACTTTGTCGAAATTTACAAATAACTTCCTTTGAAGGATTAACAATGGGGCTCGTAGTTCACTTAAACTTGAAGAACAAAAAATTGGCGAATTGTACTGTTTGGATGCTTTGCAAATATGTTTCTTAAACTATATAGAAGCAATATATACACTGATTTCAACCGTCTACCTGTTCCATTCCTTGTTCTACTTGTCGAAAGTTACAAATAATTTCCTTTAAAGGATTAACAATGGGGCTCGTTGTTCACTTAAACTTGAAGAACAAGGAATTGGCGACTTGTACTGTTTGGATGCTTTGCATATATGTTTCTTAGGCTATACTGAAGCAATATATACAAAGATTTCAACAGTCCTCCTGTTCCATTCATTGTTCTACTTGTCGAAATTTACAAATAATTTCCTTTAAAGGATTAACAATGGGGCTCGTAGTTCACTTAAACTTGAAGAACAAAAAATTGGCGAATTGTACTGTTTGGATGCTTTTCATATATGTTTCTTAGACTATTTAGAAGCAATATATAGAAAGATTTCACCCGTCTACCTGTTCCATTCCTTGTTCTACTTGTCGAAAGTTACAAATAATTTCCTTTAAAGGATTAACAATGGGGCTCGTTGTTCACTTAAACTTGAAGAACAATGAATTAGCGACTTGTACTGTTTGGATGCTTTGCATATATGTTTCTTAGGCTATACTGAAGCAATATATACAATGATTTCAACCGTCTACCTGTTCCATTCATTGTTCTACTTGTCGAAAGTCACAAATAATTTCCGTTAAGGGATTAACAATGGGGATCGTAGTTTACTTAAACTTGAAGAACAAAAAATTGGCGAATTGTACTGTTTGGATGCTTTGCATATATGTTTCTTAGACTATATAGAAGCAATATATACAATGATTTCAACCGTCTACCTGTTCCATTCCTTGTTCTACTTGTCGAAAGTTACAAATAATTTCCTTTAAGGGATTAACAATGGGGCTCGTTGTTCACTTAAACTTGAAGAACAAAAAATTGGCGAATTGTACTGTTTGGATGCTTTGCATATATGTTTCTTAGACTATATAGAAGCAATATATACAATGATTTCAACCGTCTACCTATTCCATTCATTGTTCTACTTGTCGAAAATTACAAATAATTTCCATTACAGGAATAACAATGGGGCCCGTTGTTCACTTAAACTTGAAGAACAATAAATTGGCGAATTGTACTGTTTGGATGCTTTACATATATGTTTCTTAGACTATATAGATGCAATATATACAAAGATTTCATCCGTCTACCTGTTCCATTCATTGTTCTACTTTGTCGAAATTTACAAATAATTTCCTTTAAAGGATTAACAATGGGGCTCGTTGTTCACTTAAACTTGAAGAACAATGAATTAGCGACTTGTACTGTTTGGATGCTTTGCATATATGTTTCTTAGGCTATACTGAAGCAATATATACAATGATTTCAACCGTCTACCTGTTCCATTCATTGTTCTACTTGTCGAAAGTCACAAATAATTTCCGTTAAGGGATTAACAATGGGGATCGTAGTTTACTTAAACTTGAAGAACAAAAAATTGGCGAATTGTACTGTTTGGATGCTTTGCATATATGTTTCTTAGACTATATAGAAGCAATATATACAATGATTTCAACAGTCTACCTGTTCCATTCAGTGTTCTACTTGTCGAAATTTACAAATAATTTCCTTTAAAGGATTAACAATGGGGCTCGTAGTTCACTTAAACTTGAAGAACAAAAAATTGGCGAATGGTACTGTTTGGATGCTTAGCATATACGTTTCTTGGACTATATAGATGCAATATCTACAAAGATTTCATCCGCCTACCTGTTCCATTCATTGTTCTACTTGTCGAAATTTACAAATAATTTCCTTTAAAGGATTAACAATGCGGCTCGTTGTTCACTTAAACTTGAAGAACAAAAAATTGGCGAATTGTACTGTTTCGATGCTTTGCATATATGTTTCTTTGACTATATAGAAGCAATATATACATTGATTTCCACCGTCTACCTGGTCCATTCATTGTTCTACTTGTAGAAAATTACAATTAATTTCCGTTAAAGGATTAACAATGGGGCTCGTAGTTCACTTAAACTTGAAGAACAAAAAATTGGCGATTGTTACTGTTTAGATGCTTTGCATATATGTTTCTTAGATTATATAGAAGCAATATATACAAAGATGTCAACCGTCTACCTGTTCCATTCATTGTTCTACTTGTCGAAAAGTACAAATAATTTCCGATAAAGGATTAACCATTGGGGCTCATTGTTCACTTAAACTTGAAGAACAAAAAATTGGCGAATGGTACTGTTTGGATGCTTTGCATATATGTTTCTTAGACTATATAGAAGCAATATATACAAAGATTTCAACCGTCTACCTGTTCCATTCCTTGTTCTACTTGTCGAAAGTTACAAATAATTTCCTTTAAAGGATTAACAATGGGGCTCGTTGTTCACTTAAACTTGAAGAACAATAAATTGGCGAATTGTACTGTTTGGATGCTTTGCATATATGTTTCTTAGACTATATAGATGCAATATATACAATGATTTCAACGGTCTAACTGTTCTATACATTGTTCTACTTGTAGAAAGTTACAAATAATTTCCGTTAAAGGATTAACAATGGGGCTCATAGTTCACTTAAACTTAAGAACAAAAAATTAGCGAATGGTACTGTTTGGATGCTTTGCATATATGTTTCTTAGACTATATGGAAGCAATATATACAAAGTTTTCAACGTCTACGTGTTCCATTCATTGTTCTACTTGCCGAAATTTACAAATAATTTCCTTTAAAGGATTAACAATGGGGCTCGTAGTTCACTTAAACTTGAAGAACAAAATATTGGCGAATTGAACTGTTTGGATGCTTTGCATATATGTTTCTTAGACTATATAGAAGCAATATATACATTGATTTCCACCGTCTACCTGTTCCATTCATTGTTCTACTTGTCGAAAGTTACAAATAATTTCCGTTAAAGTATTAACAATGGGGCTCGTAGTTCTCTTAAACTTGAAGAACAAAAAATTGGCGAATTGTACTGTTTCGATGCTTTGCATATATGTTTCTTTGACTATATAGAAGCAATATATACATTGATTTCCACCGTCTACCTGGTCCATTCATTGTTCTACTTGTAGAAAATTACAATTAATTTCCGTTAAAGGATTAACAATGGGGCTCGTAGTTCACTTAAACTTGAAGATCAATAAATTGGCGAATTGTACTGTTTGGATGCTTTGCATATATGTTTCTTAGCCTACATAGAAGCATCATATACAAAGATTTCAACCGTCTACCTGTTCCATTCATTGTTCTACTTGTAGAAAATTAGAATTAATTTCCGTTAAAGGATTAACAATGGGGCTCGTAGTTCACTTAAACTTGAAGAACAAAAAATTGGCGAATGGTACTGTTTGGATGCTTTGCATATATGTTTCTTAGACTATATAGAAGCAATATATACAAAGATTTCAACCGTCTACCTGTTCCATTCATTGTTCTACTTGTCGAAAGTTACAAATAATTTCCGTTAAAGGATTAACAATGGGGCTCATAGTTCACTTAAACTTAAGAACAAAAAATTAGCGAATGGTACTGTTTGGATGCTTTGCATATATATTTCTTGGACTATATGGAAGCAATATATACAATGATTTCAACAGTCTACCTGTCCCATTCATTGTTCTACTTGTAGAAAATTACAATTAATTTCCGTTAAAGGATTAACAATGGGGCTCGTAGTTCACTTAAACTTGAAGATCAATAAATTGGCGAATTGTACTGTTTGGATGCTTTGCATATATGTTTCTTAGCCTACATAGAAGCATCATATACAAAGATTTCAACCGTCTACCTGTTCCATTCATTGTTCTACTTGTAGAAAATTACAATTAATTTCCGTTAAAGGATTAACAATGGGGCTCGTAGTTCACTTAAACTTGAAGAACAAAAAATTGGCGAATTGTACTGTTTGGATGCTTTGCATATATGTTTCTTAGACTATATAGAAGCAATATATACAATGATTTCAACCGTCTACCTGTTCCATTCATTGTTCTACTTGTCGAAAGTTACAAATAATTTCTGTTAAAGGATTAACAATGGGAATCGTAGTTCACTTAAACTTGAAGTACAAAAAATTGGCGAATTGTACTGTTTGGATGCTTTGCATATATGTTTCTTAGACTATACAGAAGCAATATATAGAAGGATTTCACTCGTCTACCTGTACTATTCATTGTTCTACTTGTAGAAAGTTAGAAATAATTACCACTTCATGATTATCAATGGGGCTCGTTGTTCACTTAAACTTGAAGAACAAAAAATTGGCGAATGGTACTGTTTGGATGCTTTGCATATATGTTTCTTAGACTATATAGAAGCAATATATACAAAGAATTCAACCGTCTACCTGTTCCATTCATTGTTCTACTTGTCGAAAGTTACAATTAATTTCCGTTAAAGGATTAACAATGGAGCTCGTAGTTCACTTAAACTTGAAGAACAAAAAATTGGCGAATGGTACTGTTTGGATGCTTTGCATATATGTTTCTTAGACTATATAGAAGCAATACATACAATGATTTCAACCGTCTTCCTGCTCCATTCATTGTTCTACTTGTAGAAAGTTACAAATAATTTCCATTTAAAGGATTAACAATGGGGCTCGTTGTTCACTTAAACTTGAAGAACAATAAATTGGCGAATTGTACTGTTTGGATGCTTTGCATATATGTTTCTTAGACTATATAGAAGCAATATATACAAAGATTTCAACCGTCTACCTGTTCCATTCATTGTTCTACTTGTCGAAAGTTACAAATAATTTCCGATAATGGATTAACCATTGAGTCTCATTGTTCACTTATACTTGAAGAACAAAAAATTGGCGAATTGTACTGTTTGGATGCTTTGCATAAATGTTTCTTAGACTATATAGAAGCAATATATACCATGATTTCAACCGTCTACCTGTTCCATTCATTGTTCTACTTGTCGAAAGTTACAAATAATTTCCGTTAAAGTATTAACAATGGGGCTCGTAGTTCTCTTAAACTTGAAGAACAAAAAATTGGCGAATTGTACTGTTTCGATGCTTTGCATATATGTTTCTTTGACTATATAGAAGCAATATATACATTGATTTCCACCGTCTACCTGGTCCATTCATTGTTCTACTTGTAGAAAATTACAATTAATTTCCGTTAAAGGATTAACAATGGGGCTCGTAGTTCACTTAAACTTGAAGATCAATAAATTGGCGAATGGTACTGTTTGGATGCTTTGCATATATGTTTCTTAGACTATATAGAAGCAATATATACAAAGATTTCAACCGTCTACCTGTTCCATTCATTGTTCTACTTGTCGAAAGTTACAAATAATTTCCGTTAAAGGATTAACAATGGGGCTCATAGTTCACTTAAACTTAAGAACAAAAAATTAGCGAATGGTACTGTTTGGATGCTTTGCATATATATTTCTTGGACTATATGGAAGCAATATATACAATGATTTCAACAGTCTACCTGTTCCATTCATTGTTCTACTTGTCGAAATTTACAAATAATTTCATTTAAAGGATTAACAATGGGGCTCGTTGTTCACTTAAACTTGAAGAACAATAAATTGGCGAATTGTACTGTTTGGATGCTTTGCATATATATTTCTTAGACTATATAGAAGCAATGTATACAAAGATTTCAACCGTCTACCTGTTCCATTCATTGTTCTACTTGTCGAAAGTTACAAATAATTTCCGATAATGGATTAACCATTGGGTCTCATTGTTCACTTATACTTGAAGAACAAAAAATTGGCGAATTGTACTGTTTGGATGCTTTGCATATATGTTTCTTAGACTATATAGAAGCAATATATACAATGATTTCAACCGTCTACCTGTTCCATTCATTGTTCTACTTGTCGAAAGTTACAAATAATTTCTGTTAAAGGATTAACAATGGGAATCGTAGTTCACTTAAACTTGATGTACAAAAAATTGGCGAATTGTACTGTTTGGATGCTTTGCATATATATTTCTTGGACTATATGGAAGCAATATATACAATGATTTCAACAGTCTACCTGTCCTATTCATTGTTCTACTTGTCGAAATTTACAAATAATTTCATTTAAAGGATTAACAATGGGGCTCGTTGTTCACTTAAACTTGAAGAACAATAAATTGGCGAATTGTACTGTTTGGATGCTTTGCATATATGTTTCTTAGACTATATAGAAGCAATGTATACAAAGATTTCAACCGTCTACCTGTTCCATTCATTGTTCTATTTGTCGAAAGTTACAAATAATTTCCGATAATGGATTAACCATTAGGTCTCATTGTTCACTTATACTTGAAGAACAAAAAATTGGCGAATTGTACTGTTTGGATGCTTTGCATATATGTTTCTTAGACTATATAGAAGCAATATATACAAAGATTTCAACCGTCTACCTGTTCCATTCATTGTTCTACTTGTCGAAAGTCACAAATAATTTCCGTTAAGGGATTAACAATGGGGATCGTAGTTTACTTAAACTTGAAGAACAAAAAATTGGCGAATTGTACTGTTTGGATGCTTTGCATATATGTTTCTTAGACTATATAGAAGCAATATATACAATGATTTCAACAGTCTACCTGTTCCATTCAGTGTTCTCCTTGTCGAAATTTACAAATAATTTCCTTTAAAGGATTAACAATGGGGCTCGTAGTTCACTTAAACTTGAAGAACAAAAAATTGGCGAATGGTACTGTTTGGATGCTTAGCATATACGTTTCTTGGACTATATATATGCAATATCTACAAAGATTTCATCCGCCTACCTGTTCCATTCATTGTTCTACTTGTCGAAATTTACAAATAATTTCCTTTAAAGGATTAACAATGCGGCTCGTTGTTCACTTAAACTTGAAGAACAATGAATTGGCGACTTGTACTGTTTGGATGCTTTGCATATATGTTTCTTAGGCTATACTTGAAGCAATATATACAATGATTTCAACCGTCTACCTGTTCCATTCATTGTTCTACTTGTTGAAATTTACAAATAATTTCCTTTAAAGGATTAACAATGGGGCTCATAGTTCACTTAAACTTGAAGAACAAAAAATTGGCGAATGGTACTGTTTGGATGCTTTGCATATATGTTTCTTAGACTATATAGAAGCAATATATACAAAGATTTCAACCGTCTACCTGTTCCATTCCTTGTTCTACTTGTCGAAAGTTACAAATAATTTCCTTTAAAGGATTAACAATGGGGCTCGTTGTTCACTTAAACTTGAAGAACAATAAATTGGCGAATTGTACTGTTTGGATGCTTTGCATATATGTTTCTTAGACTATATAGATGCAATATATACAATGATTTCAACGGTCTAACTGTTCTATACATTGTTCTACTTGTAGAAAGTTACAAATAATTTCCGTTAAAGGATTAACAATGGGGCTCGTTGTTCACTTAAACTTGAAGAGCAAAAAATTGGCGAATGGTACTGTTTGGATGCTTTGCATATATGTTTCTTAGACTATATAGAAGCAATATATACAAAGATGTCAACCGTCTACCTGTTCCATTCATTGTTCTACTTGTCGAAAATTACAAATAATTTCCGATAAAGGATTAACCATTGGGGCTCATTGTTCACTTAAACTTGAAGAACAAAAAATTGGCGAATGGTACTGTTTGGATGCTTTGCATATATGTTTCTTAGACTATATAGAAGCAATATATACAAAGATTTCAACCGTCTACCTGTTCCATTCATTGTTCTACTTGTCGAAAATTACAAATAATTTCCGTTAAGGGATTAACAATGGAGCTCGTAGTTCACTTGAACTTGAAGAACAAAAAATTGGCGAATTGTACTGTTTGGATGCTTTGCATAGATGTTTCTTAGACTATATAGAAGCAATATATACAATGATTTCAACCGTCTACCTATTCCATTCATTGTTCTACTTGCCGAAATTTACAAATAATTTCCTTTAAAGGATTAACAATGGGGCTCGTAGTTCACTTAAACTTGAAGAGCAAAAAATTGTCGAATTGTACTGTTTGGATGCTTTGCATATATGTTTCTTGGACTATATAGAAGCAATATATACAATGATTTCAACCGTCTACCTGTTCCATTCATTGTTCTACTTGTCGAAAGTTACAAATAATTTCCGATAAAGGATTAAAAATGGGGCTCATTGTTCACTTAACCTTGAAGATCAAATAATTGGAGAATGGTACTGTTTGGATTCTTTGCATATATGTTTCTTAGACTATATGGAAGCAATATATACAAAGATTTCAACCGTCTACGTGTTCCAATCATTGTTCTACTTGTAGAAAGTTACAATTAATTTCCGTTAAAGGATTAACAATGGGGCTCGTAGTTCACTTAAACTTGAAGATCAAAAAATTGGCGATTGTTACTGTTTAGATGCTTTGCATATATGTTTCTTAGATTATATAGAAGCAATATATACAAAGATTTCAACCGTCTACCTGTTCCATTCATTGTTCTACTTGTCGAAAGTTACAACTAATTTCCGATAACGGATTAACCATTGGGGCTCATTGTTCACTTAAACTTGAAGAACAAAAAAGTGGCGAATTGTACTGTTTGGATGCTTTGCATATATGTTTCTTATACTATATAGAAGCAATATATAACAAGATTTCAACCGTCTACCTGTTCCATTCACTGTTCTACTTGTCGAAAGTTACAAATAATTTCCGATAAAGGATTAACAATGGGGCTCATTGTTCAATTAAACTTGAAGAACAAAAAATTGGCGAATGGTACTGTTTTGATGCTTTGCATATATGTTTCTTAGACTATATGGAAGCAATATATACAAAGATTTCAACCGTCTGCGTGTTCCAATCATTGTTCTACTTGTCGAAAGTTACAAATAATTTCCGTTAAGGGATTAACAATGGAGCTCGTAGTTCACTTGAACTTGAAGAACAAAAAATTGGCGAATTGTAGTGTTTGGATGCTTTGCATAGATGTTCCGTAGGCTATATAGAAGCAATATATACAATGATTTCAAACGTCTACCTGATCCATTCATTGTTCTACTTGTCGAAAATTACAAATAATTTCCGATAAAGGATTAACCATTGGGGCTCATTGTTCACTTAAACTTGAAGAACAAAAAATTGGCGAATGGTACTGTTTTGATGCTTTGCATATATGTTTCTTAGACTATATGGAAGCAATATATACAAAGATTTCAACCGTCTGCGTGTTCCAATCATTGTTCTACTTGTCGAAAATTACAAATAATTTCCGATAAAGGATTAACAATGGGGCTCGTAGTTCACTTAAACTTGAAGAACAAAAAATTGGCGAATGGTACTGTTTGAATGCTTTGCATCTATGTTTCTTAGATTATATAGAAGCAATATATACAAAGATTTCAACCGTCTACCTGTTCCAATCATTGTTCTACTTGTCGAAATTTACAAATAATTTCCTTTAAAGGATTATCAATGGGGCTCGTTGTTCACTTAAACTTGAAGAACAATAAATTGGCGAATGGAACGGTTTGGATGCTTTGCGTACATGTTTCTTAGATTACTTAGAAGCAATATATACAAAGATTTCAACCGTCTACCTGTTCCAATCATTGTTCTACTTGTCGAAATTTACAAATAATTTCCTTTAAAGGATTAACAATGGGGCTCGTTGTTCACTTAAACTTGAAGAACAATAAATAGGCGAATTGTACTGTTTGGATGCTTTGCATATATGTTTCTTAGACTATATAGAAGCAATGTATACAAAGATTTCAACCGTCCACCTGTTCCATTCATTGTTCTACTTGTCGAAAGTTACAAATAATTTCCGATAAAGGATTAAAAATGGGGCTCATTGTTCACTTAAACTTGAAGATCAAATAATTGGAGAATGGTACTGTTTGGATTCTTTGCATATATGTTTCTTAGACTATATGGAAGCAATATATACAAAGATTTCAACCGTCTACGTGTTCCAATCATTGTTCTACTTGTAGAAAGTTACAATTAATTTCCGTTAAAGGATTAACAATGGGGCTCGTAGTTCACTTAAACTTGAAGATCAAAAAATTGGCGATTGTTACTGTTTAGATGCTTTGCATATATGTTTCTTAGATTATATAGAAGCAATATATACAAAGATGTGAACCGTCTACCTGTTCCATTCATTGTTCTACTTGTCGAAAATTACAAATAATTTCCGATAAAGGATTAACCATTGGGGCTCATTGTTCACTTAAACTTGAAGAACAAAAAATTGGCGAATGGTACTGTTTGGATGCTTTGCATATATGTTTCTTAGACTATATAGAAGCAATATATACAAAGATTTCAACCGTCTACCTGTTCCATTCATTGTTCTACTTGTTTAAAGTTACAAATAATTTCCGATAAAGGATTAACAATGGGGCTCGTAGTTCACTTAAACTTGAAGCTCAAAAAATTGGCGATTGTTACTGTTTAGATGCTTTGCATATATGTTTCTTAGATTATATAGAAGCAATATATACAAAGATGTCAACCGTCTACCTGTTCCATTCATTGTTCTACTTGTCGAAAATTACAAATAATTTCCGATAAAGGATTAACCATTGGGGCTCATTGTTCACTAAACTTGAAGAACAAAAAATTGGCTAATGGTACTGTTTTGATGCTTTGCATATATGTTTCTTAGACTATATCGAAGCAATATATACAAAGATTTCAACCATCTGCGTGTTCCAATCATTGTTCTACTTGTCGAAAATTACAAATAATTTCCGATAAAGGATTAACAATGGGGCTCGTAGTTCACTTAAACTTGAAGAACAATAAATTGGCGAATGGTACGGTTTGGATGCTTTGCGTACATGTTTCTTAGATTATATAGAAGCAATATATACAAAGATTTCAACCGTCTACCTGTTCCAATCATTGTTCTACTTGTCGAAATTTACAAATAATTTCCTTTAAAGGATTAACAATGGGGCTCGTTGTTCACTTAAACTTGAAGAACAATAAATTGGCGAATTGTACTGTTTGGATGCTTTGCATATATGTTTCTTAGACTATATAGAAGCAATGTATACAAAGATTTCAACCGTCCACCTGTTCCATTCATTGTTCTACTTGTCGAAAGTTACAAATAATTTCCGATAAAGGATTAACAATGGGGCTCATAGTTCACTTAAACTTGAAGGACAAAAAATTGGCGAATGGTACTGTTTGAATGCTTTGCATCTATGTTTCTTAGATTATATAGAAGCAATATATACAAAGATTTCAACCGTCTACCTGTTCCAATCATTGTTCTACTTGTCGAAATTTACAAATAATTTCCTTTAAAGGATTAACAATGGGGCTCGTTGTTCACTTAAACTTGAAGATCAAAAAATTGGCGATTGTTACTGTTTAGATGCTTTGCATATATGTTTCTTAGATTATATAGAAGCAATATATACAAAGATGTCAACCGTCTACCTGTTCCATTCATTGTTCTACTTGTCGAAAATTACAAATAATTTCCGATAAAGGATTAACCATTGGGGCTCATTGTTCACTTAAACTTGAAGAACAAAAAATTGGCGAATGGTACTGTTTGGATGCTTTGCATATATGTTTCTTAGACTATATAGAAGCAATATATACAAAGATTTCAACCGTCTACCTGTTCCAATCATTGTTCTACTTGTCGAAATTTACAAATAATTTCCTTTAAAGGATTATCAATGGGGCTCGTTGTTCACTTAAACTTGAAGAACAATAAATTGGCGAATGGTACGGTTTGGATGCTTTGCGTACATGTTTCTTAGATTATATAGAAGCAATATATACAAAGATTTCAACCGTCTACCTGTTCCAATCATTGTTCTACTTGTCGAAATTTACAAATAATTTCCTTTAAAGGATTAACAATGGGGCTCGTTGTTCACTTAAACTTGAAGAACAATAAATTGGCGAATTGTACTGTTTGGATGCTTTGCATATATGTTTCTTAGACTATATAGAAGCAATGTATACAAAGATTTCAACCGTCCACCTGTTCCATTCATTGTTCTACTTGTCGAAAGTTACAAATAATTTCCGATAAAGGATTAAAAATGGGGCTCATTGTTCACTTAAACTTGAAGATCAAATAATTGGAGAATGGTACTGTTTGGATTCTTTGCATATATGTTTCTTAGACTATATGGAAGCAATATATACAAAGATTTCAACCGTCTACGTGTTCCAATCATTGTTCTACTTGTAGAAAGTTACAATTAATTTCCGTTAAAGGATTAACAATGGGGCTCGTAGTTCACTTAAACTTGAAGATCAAAAAATTGGCGATTGTTACTGTTTAGATGCTTTGCATATATGTTTCTTAGATTATATAGAAGCAATATATACAAAGATGTCAACCGTCTACCTGTTCCATTCATTGTTCTACTTGTCGAAAATTACAAATAATTTCCGATAAAGGATTAACCATTGGGGCTCATTGTTCACTTAAACTTGAAGAACAAAAAATTGGCGAATGGTACTGTTTGGATGCTTTGCATATATGTTTCTTAGACTATATAGAAGCAATATATACAAAGATTTCAACCGTCTACCTGTTCCATTCATTGTTCTACTTGTTTAAAGTTACAAATAATTTCCGATAAAGGATTAACAATGGGGCTCGTAGTTCACTTAAACTTGAAGCTCAAAAAATTGGCGATTGTTACTGTTTAGATGCTTTGCATATATGTTTCTTAGATTATATAGAAGCAATATATACAAAGATGTCAACCGTCTACCTGTTCCATTCATTGTTCTACTTGTCGAAAATTACAAATAATTTCCGTTAAGGGATTAACAATGGAGCTCGTAGTTCACTTGTACTTGAAGAACAAAAAATTGGCGAATTGTACTGTTTGGATGCTTTGCATAGATGTTCCGTAGGCTATATAGAAGCAATATATACAATGATTTCAAACGTCTACCTGATCCATTCATTGTTCTACTTGTCGAAAATTACAAATAATTTCCGATAAAGGATTAACCATTGGGGCTCATTGTTCACTTAAACTTGAAGAACAAAAAATTGGCGAATGGTACTGTTTTGATGCTTTGCATATATGTTTCTTAGACTATATGGAAGCAATATATACAAAGACTTCAACCGTCTGCGTGTTCCAATCATTGTTCTACTTGTCGAAAATTACAAATAATTTCCGATAAAGGATTAACAATGGGGCTCGTAGTTCACTTAAACTTGAAGAACAAAAAATTGGCGAATGGTACTGTTTGGATGCTTTGCATATATGTTTCTTAGACTATATGGAAGCAATATATACAAAGATTTCAACCGTCTACGTGTTCCAATCATTGTTCTACTTGTAGAAAGTTACAATTAATTTCCGTTAAAGGATTAACAATGGGGCTCGTAGTTCACTTAAACTTGAAGAACAAAAAATTGGCGAATTGTACTGTTTGGATGCTTTGCATATATGTTTCTTAGACTATATAGAAGCAATATATACATTGATTTCAACCTTCTACATGTTCGATTCATTGTTCTACTTGTCGCAAGTTACAAATAATTTCCGTTAAAGTATTAACAATGGGGCTCGTAGTTCACTTAAACTTGAAGATCAAATAATTGGCGAATTGTACTGTTTGGACGCTTTGCATATATGTTTCTTGGACTATATAGAAGCAATATATACAATGATTTCAACAGTCTACCTGTTCCATACATTGTTCTACTTGTCGAAATTTACAAATAATTTGCGATAAACGATTAACAATGGGGCTCATTGTTCACTTAAACTTGAAGAACAAAAAATTGGCGAATGGTACTGTTTGGATGCTTTGCATATCTGTTTCTTAGACTATATAGAAGCAATATATACATTGATTTCAACCGGCTACCTGTTCCATTCATTGTTCTACTTGTCGAAAGTTACAAATAATTTCCGTTAAAGTATTAACAATGGGGCTCGTAGTTCACTTAAACTTGAAGAACAAAAAATTGGCGAATGGTACTGTTTGGATGCTTTGCTTATATGTTTCTTATACTATATAGAATCAATATATACAAAGATTTCAACCGTCTACCTGTTCCATTCAATGTTCTACTTGTCGAAAGTTACAAATAATTTCCGATAAAGGATTAACAATGGGGCTCATTGTTCACTTAAACTTGAAGAACAAAAAATTGGCGAATGGTACTGTTTGGATGCTTTGCATATATGTTTCTTAGATTATATAGAAGCAATATATACAAAGATTTCAACCGTCTACCTGTTCCATTCATTGTTCTACTTGTCGAAATTTACAAATAATTTCCGTTAAAGGATTAACAATGCGGCTCGTTGTTCACTTAAACTTGAAGAACAAAAAATTGGCGAATTGTACTGTTTCGATGCTTTGCATATATGTTTCTTTGACTATATAGAAGCAATATATACATTGATTTCCACCGTCTACCTGGTCCATTCATTGTTCTACTTGTAGAAAATTACAATTAATTTCCGTTAAAGGATTAACAATGGGGCTCGTAGTTCACTTAAACTTGAAGAACAAAAAATTGGCGATTGTTACTGTTTAGATGCTTTGCATATATGTTTCTTAGATTATATAGAAGCAATATATACAAAGATGTCAACCGTCTACCTGTTCCATTCATTGTTCTACTTGTCGAAAAGTACAAATAATTTCCGATAAAGGATTAACCATTGGGGCTCATTGTTCACTTAAACTTGAAGAACAAAAAATTGGCGAATGGTACTGTTTGGATGCTTTGCATATATGTTTCTTAGACTATATAGAAGCAATATATACAAAGATTTCAACCGTCTACCTGTTCCATTCCTTGTTCTACTTGTCGAAAGTTACAAATAATTTCCTTTAAAGGATTAACAATGGGGCTCGTTGTTCACTTAAACTTGAAGAACAATAAATTGGCGAATTGTACTGTTTGGATGCTTTGCATATATGTTTCTTAGACTATATAGATGCAATATATACAATGATTTCAACGGTCTAACTGTTCTATACATTGTTCTACTTGTAGAAAGTTACAAATAATTTCCGTTAAAGGATTAACAATGGGGCTCATAGTTCACTTAAACTTAAGAACAAAAAATTAGCGAATGGTACTGTTTGGATGCTTTGCATATATGTTTCTTAGACTATATGGAAGCAATATATACAAAGTTTTCAACGTCTACGTGTTCCATTCATTGTTCTACTTGCCGAAATTTACAAATAATTTCCTTTAAAGGATTAACAATGGGGCTCGTAGTTCACTTAAACTTGAAGAACAAAATATTGGCGAATTGAACTGTTTGGATGCTTTGCATATATGTTTCTTAGACTATATAGAAGCAATATATACATTGATTTCCACCGTCTACCTGTTCCATTCATTGTTCTACTTGTCGAAAGTTACAAATAATTTCCGTTAAAGTATTAACAATGGGGCTCGTAGTTCTCTTAAACTTGAAGAACAAAAAATTGGCGAATTGTACTGTTTCGATGCTTTGCATATATGTTTCTTTGACTATATAGAAGCAATATATACATTGATTTCCACCGTCTACCTGGTCCGTTCATTGTTCTACTTGTAGAAAATTACAATTAATTTCCGTTAAAGGATTAACAATGGGGCTCGTAGTTCACTTAAACTTGAAGATCAATAAATTGGCGAATTGTACTGTTTGGATGCTTTGCATATATGTTTCTTAGCCTACATAGAAGCATCATATACAAAGATTTCAACCGTCTACCTGTTCCATTCATTGTTCTACTTGTAGAAAATTAGAATTAATTTCCGTTAAAGGATTAACAATGGGGCTCGTAGTTCACTTAAACTTGAAGAACAAAAAATTGGCGAATGGTACTGTTTGGATGCTTTGCATATATGTTTCTTAGACTATATAGAAGCAATATATACAAAGATTTCAACCGTCTACCTGTTCCATTCATTGTTCTACTTGTCGAAAGTTACAAATAATTTCCGTTAAAGGATTAACAATGGGGCTCATAGTTCACTTAAACTTAAGAACAAAAAATTAGCGAATGGTACTGTTTGGATGCTTTGCATATATATTTCTTGGACTATATGGAAGCAATATATACAATGATTTCAACAGTCTACCTGTCCCATTCATTGTTCTACTTGTAGAAAATTACAATTAATTTCCGTTAAAGGATTAACAATGGGGCTCGTAGTTCACTTAAACTTGAAGATCAATAAATTGGCGAATTGTACTGTTTGGATGCTTTGCATATATGTTTCTTAGCCTACATAGAAGCATCATATACAAAGATTTCAACCGTCTACCTGTTCCATTCATTGTTCTACTTGTAGAAAATTACAATTAATTTCCGTTAAAGGATTAACAATGGGGCTCGTAGTTCACTTAAACTTGAAGAACAAAAAATTGGCGAATTGTACTGTTTGGATGCTTTGCATATATGTTTCTTAGACTATATAGAAGCAATATATACAATGATTTCAACCGTCTACCTGTTCCATTCATTGTTCTACTTGTCGAAAGTTACAAATAATTTCTGTTAAAGGATTAACAATGGGAATCGTAGTTCACTTAAACTTGAAGTACAAAAAATTGGCGAATTGTACTGTTTGGATGCTTTGCATATATGTTTCTTAGACTATACAGAAGCAATATATAGAAGGATTTCACTCGTCTACCTGTACTATTCATTGTTCTACTTGTAGAAAGTTAGAAATAATTACCACTTCATGATTATCAATGGGGCTCGTTGTTCACTTAAACTTGAAGAACAAAAAATTGGCGAATGGTACTGTTTGGATGCTTTGCATATATGTTTCTTAGACTATATAGAAGCAATATATACAAAGAATTCAACCGTCTACCTGTTCCATTCATTGTTCTACTTGTCGAAAGTTACAATTAATTTCCGTTAAAGGATTAACAATGGAGCTCGTAGTTCACTTAAACTTGAAGAACAAAAAATTGGCGAATGGTACTGTTTGGATGCTTTGCATATATGTTTCTTAGACTATATAGAAGCAATACATACAATGATTTCAACCGTCTTCCTGCTCCATTCATTGTTCTACTTGTAGAAAGTTACAAATAATTTCCATTTAAAGGATTAACAATGGGGCTCGTTGTTCACTTAAACTTGAAGAACAATAAATTGGCGAATTGTACTGTTTGGATGCTTTGCATATATGTTTCTTAGACTATATAGAAGCAATATATACAAAGATTTCAACCGTCTACCTGTTCCATTCATTGTTCTACTTGTCGAAAGTTACAAATAATTTCCGATAATGGATTAACCATTGAGTCTCATTGTTCACTTATACTTGAAGAACAAAAAATTGGCGAATTGTACTGTTTGGATGCTTTGCATAAATGTTTCTTAGACTATATAGAAGCAATATATACCATGATTTCAACCGTCTACCTGTTCCATTCATTGTTCTACTTGTCGAAAGTTACAAATAATTTCCGTTAAAGTATTAACAATGGGGCTCGTAGTTCTCTTAAACTTGAAGAACAAAAAATTGGCGAATTGTACTGTTTCGATGCTTTGCATATATGTTTCTTTGACTATATAGAAGCAATATATACATTGATTTCCACCGTCTACCTGGTCCATTCATTGTTCTACTTGTAGAAAATTACAATTAATTTCCGTTAAAGGATTAACAATGGGGCTCGTAGTTCACTTAAACTTGAAGATCAATAAATTGGCGAATGGTACTGTTTGGATGCTTTGCATATATGTTTCTTAGACTATATAGAAGCAATATATACAAAGATTTCAACCGTCTACCTGTTCCATTCATTGTTCTACTTGTCGAAAGTTACAAATAATTTCCGTTAAAGGATTAACAATGGGGCTCATAGTTCACTTAAACTTAAGAACAAAAAATTAGCGAATGGTACTGTTTGGATGCTTTGCATATATATTTCTTGGACTATATGGAAGCAATATATACAATGATTTCAACAGTCTACCTGTTCCATTCATTGTTCTACTTGTCGAAATTTACAAATAATTTCATTTAAAGGATTAACAATGGGGCTCGTTGTTCACTTAAACTTGAAGAACAATAAATTGGCGAATTGTACTGTTTGGATGCTTTGCATATATATTTCTTAGACTATATAGAAGCAATGTATACAAAGATTTCAACCGTCTACCTGTTCCATTCATTGTTCTACTTGTCGAAAGTTACAAATAATTTCCGATAATGGATTAACCATTGGGTCTCATTGTTCACTTATACTTGAAGAACAAAAAATTGGCGAATTGTACTGTTTGGATGCTTTGCATATATGTTTCTTAGACTATATAGAAGCAATATATACAATGATTTCAACCGTCTACCTGTTCCATTCATTGTTCTACTTGTCGAAAGTTACAAATAATTTCTGTTAAAGGATTAACAATGGGAATCGTAGTTCACTTAAACTTGATGTACAAAAAATTGGCGAATTGTACTGTTTGGATGCTTTGCATATATATTTCTTGGACTATATGGAAGCAATATATACAATGATTTCAACAGTCTACCTGTCCTATTCATTGTTCTACTTGTCGAAATTTACAAATAATTTCATTTAAAGGATTAACAATGGGGCTCGTTGTTCACTTAAACTTGAAGAACAATAAATTGGCGAATTGTACTGTTTGGATGCTTTGCATATATGTTTCTTAGACTATATAGAAGCAATGTATACAAAGATTTCAACCGTCTACCTGTTCCATTCATTGTTCTATTTGTCGAAAGTTACAAATAATTTCCGATAATGGATTAACCATTAGGTCTCATTGTTCACTTATACTTGAAGAACAAAAAATTGGCGAATTGTACTGTTTGGATGCTTTGCATATATGTTTCTTAGACTATATAGAAGCAATATATACAAAGATTTCAACCGTCTACCTGTTCCATTCATTGTTCTACTTGTCGAAAGTCACAAATAATTTCCGTTAAGGGATTAACAATGGGGATCGTAGTTTACTTAAACTTGAAGAACAAAAAATTGGCGAATTGTACTGTTTGGATGCTTTGCATATATGTTTCTTAGACTATATAGAAGCAATATATACAATGATTTCAACAGTCTACCTGTTCCATTCAGTGTTCTCCTTGTCGAAATTTACAAATAATTTCCTTTAAAGGATTAACAATGGGGCTCGTAGTTCACTTAAACTTGAAGAACAAAAAATTGGCGAATGGTACTGTTTGGATGCTTAGCATATACGTTTCTTGGACTATATAGATGCAATATCTACAAAGATTTCATCCGCCTACCTGTTCCATTCATTGTTCTACTTGTCGAAATTTACAAATAATTTCCTTTAAAGGATTAACAATGCGGCTCGTTGTTCACTTAAACTTGAAGAACAATGAATTGGCGACTTGTACTGTTTGGATGCTTTGCATATATGTTTCTTAGGCTATACTGAAGCAATATATACAATGATTTCAACCGTCTACCTGTTCCATTCATTGTTCTACTTGTTGAAATTTACAAATAATTTCCTTTAAAGGATTAACAATGGGGCTCATAGTTCACTTAAACTTGAAGAACAAAAAATTGGCGAATGGTACTGTTTGGATGCTTTGCATATATGTTTCTTAGACTATATAGAAGCAATATATACAAAGATTTCAACCGTCTACCTGTTCCATTCCTTGTTCTACTTGTCGAAAGTTACAAATAATTTCCTTTAAAGGATTAACAATGGGGCTCGTTGTTCACTTAAACTTGAAGAACAATAAATTGGCGAATTGTACTGTTTGGATGCTTTGCATATATGTTTCTTAGACTATATAGATGCAATATATACAATGATTTCAACGGTCTAACTGTTCTATACATTGTTCTACTTGTAGAAAGTTACAAATAATTTCCGTTAAAGGATTAACAATGGGGCTCGTTGTTCACTTAAACTTGAAGAGCAAAAAATTGGCGAATGGTACTGTTTGGATGCTTTGCATATATGTTTCTTAGACTATATAGAAGCAATATATACATTGATTTCAACCGTCTACCTGTTCCATTCATTGTTCTACTTGTCGAAAGTTACAAATAATTTCTGTTGAAGGATTAACAATGGGAATCGTAGTTCACTTAAACTTGAAGTACAAAAAATTGGCGAATTGTATTGTTTGGATGCTTTGCATATATGTTTCTTAGACTATATAGAAGCAATACATACAATGATTTCAACCGTCTTCCTGCTCCATTCATTGTTCTACTTGTAGAAAGTTACAAATAATTTCCATTTAAAGGATTAACAATGGGGCTCGTTGTTCACTTAAACTTGAAGAACAATAAATTGGCGAATTGTACTGTTTGGATGCTTTGCATATATGTTTCTTAGACTATATAGAAGCAATATATACAAAGATTTCAACCGTCTACCTGTTCCATTCGTTGTTCTACTTGTCGAAAGTTACAAATAATTTCCGATAATGGATTAACCATTGAGTCTCATTGTTCACTTATACTTGAAGAACAAAAAATTGGCGAATTGTACTGTTTGGATGCTTTGCATATATGTTTCTTAGACTATATAGAAGCAATATATAGAAAGATTTCACCCGTCTACCTGTACTATTCATTGTTCTACTTGTCGAAAGTTACAAATAATTTCTGTTAAAAGATTAACAATGGGAATCGTAGTTCCCTTAAACTTGAAGTACAAAAAATTGGCGAATTGTACTGTTTGGATGCTTTGCATATATGTTTCTTAGACTACATAGAAGCATCATATACAAAGATTTCAACCGTCTACCTGTTCCATTCATTGTTCTACTTGTAGAAAATTACAATTAATTTCCGATAAAGGATTAACAGTGGGGCTCGTAGTTCACTTAAACTTGAAGAACAAAAAATTGGCGAATGGTACTGTTTGGATGCTTTGCATATATGTTTCTTAGACTATATAGAAGCAATATATACATTGATTTCAACCGTCTACCTGTTCCATTCATTGTTCTACTTGTCGAAAGTTACAAATAATTTCTGTTAAAGGATTAACAATGGGAATCGTAGTTCACTTAAACTTGAAGTACAAAAAATTGGCGAATTGTATTGTTTGGATGCTTTGCATATATGTTTCTTAGACTATATAGAAGCAATACATACAATGATTTCAACCGTCTTCCTGCTCCATTCATTGTTCTACTTGTAGAAAGTTACAAATAATTTCCATTTAAAGGATTAACAATGGGGCTCGTTGTTCACTTAAACTTGAAGAACAATAAATTGGCGAATTGTACTGTTTGGATGCTTTGCATATATGTTTCTTAGACTATATAGAAGCAATATATACAAAGATTTCAACCGTCTACCTGTTCCATTCATTGTTCTACTTGTCGAAAGTTACAAATAATTTCCGATAATGGATTAACCATTGAGTCTCATTGTTCACTTATACTTGAAGAACAAAAAATTGGCGAATTGTACTGTTTGGATGCTTTGCATAAATGTTTCTTAGACTATATAGAAGCAATATATACCATGATTTCAACCGTCTACCTGTTCCATTCATTGTTCTACTTGTCGAAAGTTACAAATAATTTCCGTTAAAGGATTAACAATGGGGCTCATAGTTCACTTAAACTTAAGAACAAAAAATTAGCGAATGGTACTGTTTGGATGCTTTGCATATATATTTCTTGGACTATATGGAAGCAATATATACAATGATTTCAACAGTCTACCTGTTCCATTCATTGTTCTACTTGTAGAAAATTACAATTAATTTCCGTTAAAGGATTAACAATGGGGCTCGTTGTTCACTTAAACTTGAAGAACAAAAAATTGGCGAATGGTACTGTTTGGATGCTTTGCATATATGTTTCTTAGACTATATAGAAGCAATATATACAAAGATTTCAACCGTCTACCTGTTCCATTCATTGTTCTACTTGTCGAAAGTTACAAATAATTTCCGTTAAAGGATTAAAAATGGGGCTCATAGTTCACTTAAACTTAAGAACAAAAAATTAGCGAATGGTACTGTTTGGATGCTTTGCATATATATTTCTTGGACTATATGGAAGCAATATATACAATGATTTCAACAGTCTACCTGTTCCATTCATTGTTCTACTTGTCGAAATTTACAAATAATTTCATTTAAAGGATTAACAATGGGGCTCGTTGTTCACTTAAACTTGAAGAACAATAAATTGGCGAATTGTACTGTTTGGATGCTTTGCATATATGTTTCTTAGACTATATAGAAGCAATGTATACAAAGATTTCAACCGTCTAACTGTTCCATTCATTGTTCTACTTGTCGAAAGTTACAAATAATTTCCGATAATGGATTAACCATTGGGTCTCATTGTTCACTTATACTTGAAGAACAAAAAATTGGCGAATTGTACTGTTTGGATACTTTGCATATATGTTTCTTAGACTATATAGAAGCAATATATACAATGATTTCAACCGTCTACCTGTTCCATTCATTGTTCTACTTGTCGAAAGTTACAAATAATTTCTGTTAAAGGATTAACAATGGGAATCGTAGTTCACTTAAACTTGAAGTACAAAAAATTGGCGAATTGTACTGTTTGGATGCTTTGCATATATGTTTCTTAGACTATACAGAAGCAATATATAGAAGGATTTCACTCGTCTACCTGTACTATTCATTGTTCTACTTGTAGAAAGTTACAAATAATTACCACTTCATGATTATCAATGGGGCTCGTTGTTCACTTAAACTTGAAGAACAAAAAATTGGCGAATGGTACTGTTTGGATACTTTGCATATATGTTTCTTAGACTATATAGAAGCAATATATACAAAGATTTCAACCGTCTACCTGTTCCATTCATTGTTCTACTTGTCGAAAGTTACAATTAATTTCCGTTAAAGGATTAACAATGGGGCTCGTAGTTCACTTAAACTTGAAGAACAAAAAATTGGCGAATGGTACTGTTTGGATGCTTTGCATATATGTTTCTTAGACTATATAGAAGCAATACATACAATGATTTCAACCGTCTTCCTGCTCCCTTCATTGTTCTACTTGTAGAAAGTTACAAATAATTTCCATTTAAAGGATTAACAATGGGGCTCGTTGTTCACTTAAACTTGAAGAACAATAAATTGGCGAATTGTACTGTTTGGATGCTTTGCATATATGTTTCTTAGACTATATAGAAGCAATGTATACAAAGATTTCAACCGTCTACCTGTTCCATTCATTGTTCTACTTGTCGAAAGTTACAAATAATTTCCGTTAAAGTATTAACAATGGGGCTCGTAGGTCTCTTAAACTTGAAGAACAAAAAATTGGCGAATTGTACTGTTTCGATGCTTTGCATATATGTTTCTTTGACTATATAGAAGCAATATATACATTGATTTCCACCGTCTACATGGTCCATTCATTGTTCTACTTGTAGAAAATTACAATTAATTTCCGTTAAAGGATTAACAATGGGGCTCGTAGTTCACTTAAACTTGAAGATCAATAAATTGGCGAATTGTACTGTTTGGATGCTTTGCATATATGTTTCTTAGCCTACATAGAAGCATCATATACAAAGATTTCAACCGTCTACCTGTTCCATTCATTGTTCTACTTGTAGAAAATTACAATTAATTTCCGTTAAAGGATTAACAATGGGGCTCGTAGTTCACTTAAACTTGAAGAACAAAAAATTGGCGAATGGTACTGTTTGGATGCTTTGCATATATGTTTCTTAGACTATATAGAAGCAATATATACAAAGATTTCAACCGTCTACCTGTTCCATTCATTGTTCTACTTGTCGAAAGTTACAAATAATTTCCGTTAAAGGATTAACAATGGGGCTCATAGTTCACTTAAACTTAAGAACAAAAAATTAGCGAATGGTACTGTTTGGATGCTTTGCATATATATTTCTTGGACTATATGGAAGCAATATATACAATGATTTCAACAGTCTACCTGTTCCATTCATTGTTCTACTTGTCGAAATTTACAAATAATTTCATTTAAAGGATTAACAATGGGGCTCGTTGTTCACTTAAACTTGAAGAACAATAAATTGGCGAATTGTACTGTTTGGATGCTTTGCATATATGTTTCTTAGACTATATAGAAGCAATGTATACAAAGATTTCAACCGTCTACCTGTTCCATTCATTGTTCTACTTGTCGAAAGTTACAAATAATTTCCGATAATGGATTAACCATTGGGTCTCATTGTTCACTTATACTTGAAAAACAAAAAATTGGCGAATTGTACTGTTTGGATGCTTTGCATATATGTTTCTTAGACTATATAGAAGCAATATATACAATGATTTCAACCGTCTACCTGTTCCATTCATTGTTCTACTTGTCGAAAGTTACAAATAATTTCTGTTAAAGGATTAACAATGGGAATCGTAGTTCACTTAAACTTGATGTACAAAAAATTGGCGAATTGTACTGTTTGGATGCTTTGCATATATGTTTCTTAGACTATATAGAAGCAATATATACAATGATTTCAACAGTCTACCTGTTCCATTCATTGTTCTACTTGTCGAAATTTACAAATAATTTCATTTAAAGGATTAACAATGGGGCTCGTTGTTCACTTAAACTTGAAGAACAATAAATTGGCGAATTGTACTGTTTGGATGCTTTGCATATATGTTTCTTAGACTATATAGAAGCAATGTATACAAAGATTTCAACCGTCTACCTGTTCCATTCATTGTTCTACTTGACGAAAGTTACAAATAATTTCCGATAATGGATTAACCATTGGGTCTCATTGTTCACTTATACTTGAAAAACAAAAAATTGGCGAATTGTACTGTTTGGATGCTTTGCATATATGTTTCTTAGACTATATAGAAGCAATATATACAATGATTTCAACCGTCTACCTGTTCCATTCATTGTTCTACTTGTCGAAAGTTACAAATAATTTCTGTTAAAGGATTAACAATGGGAATCGTAGTTCACTTAAACTTGATGTACAAAAAATTGGCGAATTGTACTGTTTGGATGCTTTGCATATATGTTTCTTAGACTATACAGAAGCAATATATAGAAGGATTTCACTCGTCTACCTGTACTATTCATTGTTCTACTTGTAGAAAGTTACAAATAATTACCACTTCATGATTATCAATGGGGCTCGTTGTTCACTTAAACTTGAAGAACAAAAAAGTGGCGAATGGTACTGTTTGGATGCTTTGCATATATGTTTCTTAGACTATATAGAAGCAATATATACAAAGATTTCAACCGTCTACATGTTCCATTCATTGTTCTACTTGTCGAAAGTTACAAATAATTCCGATAAAGGATTAACAATGGGGCTCATTGTTCACTTAAACTTGTAGAACAAAAAATTGGCGAATGGTACTGTTTGGATGCTTTGCATATATGTTTCTTAGACTATATAGAAGCAATATATACAAAGATTTCAACCGTCTACCTGTTCCATTCACTGTTCTACTTGTCGAAAGTTACAAATAATTTCCGGTAAGGGATTAACAATGGGGATCGTAGTTTACTTAAACTTGAAGAACAAAAAATTGGCGAATTGTACTGTTTGGATCCTTTGCATAAATGTTTCTTAGACTATATAGAAGCAATATATACAATGATTTCAACAGTCTACCTGTTCCATTCATTGTTCTACTTGTAGAAAGTTACAAATAATTTCCTTTAAAGGATTAACAATGGGGCTCAGTGTTCACTTAAACTTGAAGAACAAAAAATTGGCGAATTGTACTGTTTGGATGCTTTGCATATATGATTCTTATACTATATAGAAGCAATATATACAATGATTTCAACAGTCTACCTGTTCCATTCATTGTTCTACTTGTCGAAATTTACAAATAATTTCCGATAAAGGATTAACCATTGGGGCTCATTGTTCACTTAAACTTGAAGAACAAAAAATTGGCGAATTGTACTGTTTGGATGCTTTGCATATATGTTTCTTAGACTATATAGAAGCAATATATACTAAGATTTCAACCGTCTACCTGTTCCATTCATTGTTCTACTTGTCGAAAGTTACAAATAATTTCCGATAAAGGATTAACCATTGGGGCTCTTTGTTCACTTAAACTTGTAGAACAAAAAATTGGCGAATGGTACTGTTTGGATGCTTGCATATATGTTTCTTATAGTATATAGAAGCAATATATACAAAGATTTCAACCGTCTACCTGTTCCATTCACTGTTCTACTTGTCGAAAGTTACAAATAATTTCCGTTAAGGGATTAACAATGGGGATCGTAGTTTACTTAAACTTGAAGAACAAAAAATTAGCGAATTGTACTGTTTGTATGCTATGCATAAATGTTTCTTAGACTATATAGAAGCAATATATACAATGATTTCGACAGTCTACCTGTTCCATTCATTGTTCTACTTGTCGAAAGTTACAAATAATTTCCGATAAAGGATTAACCATTGGGGCTCATTGTTCACTTAAACTTGAAGAACAAAAAATTGGCGAATTGTACTGTTTGGATGCTTTGCATATATGTTTCTTATACTATATAGAAGCAATATATACAATGATTTCAACAGTCTACCTGTTCCATTCATTGTTCTACTTGTCGAAATTTACAAATAATTTCCGATAAAGGATTAACCATTGGGGCTCATTGTTCACTTAAACTTGAAGAACAAAAAATTGGCGAATTGTACTGTTTGGATGCTTTGCATATATGTTTCTTAGACTATATAGAAGCAATATATACAAAGATTTCAACCGTCTACCTGTTCCATTCATTGTTCTACTTGACGAAAGTTACAAATAATTTCGGATAAAGGATTAACCATTGGGGCTCTTTGTTCACTTAAACTTGTAGAACAAAAAATTGGCGAATGGTACTGTTTGGATGCTTTGCATATATGTTTCTTATACTATATAGAAGCAATATATACAAAGATTTCAACCGTCTACCTGTTCCATTCACTGTTCTACTTGTCGAAAGTTACAAATAATTTCCGTTAAGGGATTAACAATGGGGATCGTAGTTTACTTAAACTTGAAGAACAAAAAATTGGCGAATTGTACTGTTTGTATGCTTTGCATAAATGTTTCTTAGACTATATAGAAGCAATATATACAATGATTTCAACAGTCTACCTGTTCCATTCATTGTTCTACTTGTCGAAGGTTACAAATAATTTCCTTTAAAGGATTAACAATGGAGCTCGCAGTTCACTTAAACTTGAAGAACAAAAAATTGGCGAATGGTACTGTTTGGATGCTTTGAATATATGTTTCTTATACTATATAGAAGCAATAGATTCAAAGATTTCAACCGTCTACCTGTTCCATTCAATGTTCTACTTGTCGAAAGTTACAAATAATTTCCTTTAAAGGATTAACAATGGAGCTCGCAGTTCACTTAAACTTGAAGAACAAAAAATTCGCGAATGGTACTGTTTGGATGCTTTGCATATATGTTTCTTATACTATATAGAAGCAATAGATTCAAAGATTTCAACCGTCTACCTGTTCCATTCAATGTTCTACTTGTCGAAAGTTACAAATAATTTCCGATAAAGGATTAACCATTGGGGCTCATTGTTCACTTAAACTTGAAGAACAAAAAATTGGCGAATGGTACTGTTTGGATGCTTTGCATATATGTTTCTTAGACTATATAGAAGCAATATATACAAAGATTTCAACCGTCTACCTTTTCCATTCATTGTTCTTCTTGTCGAAAGTTACAAATAATTTCCGATAACGGATTAACCATTGGGGCTCATTGTTCACTTAAACTTGAAGAACAAAAAATTGGCGAATGGTACTGTTTGGATGCTTTGCATATATGTTTCTTAGACTATATAGAAGCAATATTTACAAAGATTTCAACCGTCTACCTTTTCCATTCATTGTTCTTCTTGTCGAAAGTTACAAATAATTTCCGATAACGGATTCACCATTGGGGCTCATTGTTCACTTAAACTTGAAGAACAAAAAATTGGCGAATTGTACTGTTTGGATGCTTTGCATATATGTTTCTTAGACTACATAGAAGCAATATATACAAAGATTTCAACCGTCTACCTGTTCCATTCATTGTTCTACTTGTCGAAGGTTACAAATAATTTCCTTTAAAGGATTAACAATGGAGCTCGCAGTTCACTTAAACTTGAAGAACAAAAAATTGGCGAATGGTACTGTTTGGATGCTTTGAATATATGTTTCTTATACTATATAGAAGCAATAGATTCAAAGATTTCAACCGTCTACCTGTTCCATTCAATGTTCTACTTGTCGAAAGTTACAAATAATTTCCTTTAAAGGATTAACAATGGAGCTCGCAGTTCACTTAAACTTGAAGAACAAAAAATTCGCGAATGGTACTGTTTGGATGCTTTGCATATATGTTTCTTATACTATATAGAAGCAATAGATTCAAAGATTTCAACCGTCTACCTGTTCCATTCAATGTTCTACTTGTCGAAAGTTACAAATAATTTCCGATAAAGGATTAACCATTGGGGCTCATTGTTCACTTAAACTTGAAGAACAAAAAATTGGCGAATGGTACTGTTTGGATGCTTTGCATATATGTTTCTTAGACTATATAGAAGCAATATATACAAAGATTTCAACCGTCTACCTTTTCCATTCATTGTTCTTCTTGTCGAAAGTTACAAATAATTTCCGATAACGGATTAACCATTGGGGCTCATTGTTCACTTAAACTTGAAGAACAAAAAATTGGCGAATGGTACTGTTTGGATGCTTTGCATATATGTTTCTTAGACTATATAGAAGCAATATTTACAAAGATTTCAACCGTCTACCTTTTCCATTCATTGTTCTTCTTGTCGAAAGTTACAAATAATTTCCGATAACGGATTCACCATTGGGGCTCATTGTTCACTTAAACTTGAAGAACAAAAAATTGGCGAATTGTACTGTTTGGATGCTTTGCATATATGTTTCTTAGACTACATAGAAGCAATATATACAAAGATTTCAACCGTCTACCTGTTCCATTCATTGTTCTACTTGTCGAAAGTTACAAATAATTTCCGATAAAGGATTAACCATTGGGGCTCTTTGTTCACTTAAACTTGTAGAACAAAAAATTGGCGAATGGTACTGTTTGGATGCTTTGCATATATGTTTCTTAGACTATATAGAAGCAATATGTACAAAGATTTCAACCGTCTACCTGTTCCATTCATTGTTCTACTTGTCGAAAGTTACAAATAATTTCCGATAAAGGATTAACCATTGGGGCTCATTGTTCACTTAAACTTGAAGAACAAAAAATTGGCGAATGGTACTGTTTGTATGCTTTGCATAAATGTTTCTTAGACTATATAGAAGCAATATATACAATGATTTCAACAGTCTACCTGTTCCATTCATTGTTCTACTTGTCGAAGGTTACAAATAATTTCCTTTAAAGGATTAACAATGGAGCTCGCAGTTCACTTAAACTTGAAGAACAAAAAATTGGCGAATGGTACTGTTTGGATGCTTTGAATATATGTTTCTTATACTATATAGAAGCAATAGATTCAAAGATTTCAACCGTCTACCTGTTCCATTCAATGTTCTACTTGTCGAAAGTTACAAATAATTTCCTTTAAAGGATTAACAATGGAGCTCGCAGTTCACTTAAACTTGAAGAACAAAAAATTCGCGAATGGTACTGTTTGGATGCTTTGCATATATGTTTCTTATACTATATAGAAGCAATAGATTCAAAGATTTCAACCGTCTACCTGTTCCATTCAATGTTCTACTTGTCGAAAGTTACAAATAATTTCCGATAAAGGATTAACCATTGGGGCTCATTGTTCACTTAAACTTGAAGAACAAAAAATTGGCGAATTGTACTGTTTGGATGCTTTGCACATATGTTTCTTATACTATATAGAAGCAATATATACAATGATTTCAACAGTCTACCTGTTCCATTCATTGTTCTACTTGTCGAAATTTACAAATAATTTCCGATAAAGGATTAACCATTGGGGCTCATTGTTCACTTAAACTTGAAGAACAAAAAATTGGCGAATTGTACTGTTTGGATGCTTTGCATATATGTTTCTTAGACTACATAGAAGCAATATATACAAAGATTTCAACCGTCTACCTGTTCCATTCATTGTTCTACTTGTCGAAAGTTACAAATAATTTCCGATAAAGGATTAACCATTGGGGCTCTTTGTTCACTTAAACTTGTAGAACAAAAAATTGGCGAATGGTACTGTTTGGATGCTTTGCATATATGTTTCTTAGACTATATAGAAGCAATATATACAAAGATTTCAACCGTCTACCTGTTCCATTCATTGTTCTACTTGTCGAAAGTTACAAATAATTTCCGATAAAGGATTAACCATTGGGGCTCATTGTTCACTTAAACTTGAAGAACAAAAAATTGGCGAATGGTACTGTTTGGATGCTTTGCATATATGTTTCTTAGACTATATAGAAGCAATATATACAAAGATTTCAACCGTCTACCTTTTCCATTCATTGTTCTTCTTGTCGAAAGTTACAAATAATTTCCGATAACGGATTAACCATTGGGGCTCATTGTTCACTTAAAATGAAGAACAAAAAATTGGCGAATGGTACTGTTTGGATGCTTTGCATATATGTTTCTTAGACTATATAGAAGCAATATATACAAAGATTTCAACCGTCTACCTTTTCCATTCATTGTTCTTCTTGTCGAAAGTTACAAATAATTTCCGATAACGGATTCACCATTGGGGCTCATTGTTCACTTAAACTTGAAGAACAAAAAATTGGCGAATTGTACTGTTTGGATGCTTTGCATATATGTTTCTTAGACTACATAGAAGCAATATATACAAAGATTTCAACCGTCTACCTGTTCCATTCATTGTTCTACTTGTCGAAAGTTACAAATAATTTCCGATAAAGGATTAACCATTGGGGCTCTTTGTTCACTTAAACTTGTAGAACAAAAAATTGGCGAATGGTACTGTTTGGATGCTTTGCATATATGTTTCTTAGACTATATAGAAGCAATATATACAAAGATTTCAACCGTCTACCTGTTCCATTCATTGTTCTACTTGTCGAAAGTTACAAATAATTTCCGATAAAGGATTAACCATTGGGGCTCATTGTTCACTTAAACTTGAAGAACAAAAAATTGGCGAATGGTACTGTTTGTATGCTTTGCATAAATGTTTCTTAGACTATATAGAAGCAATATATACAATGATTTCAACAGTCTACCTGTTCCATTCATTGTTCTACTTGTCGAAGGTTACAAATAATTTCCTTTAAAGGATTAACAATGGAGCTCGCAGTTCACTTAAACTTGAAGAACAAAAAATTGGCGAATGGTACTGTTTGGATGCTTTGAATATATGTTTCTTATACTATATAGAAGCAATAGATTCAAAGATTTCAACCGTCTACCTGTTCCATTCAATGTTCTACTTGTCGAAAGTTACAAATAATTTCCTTTAAAGGATTAACAATGGAGCTCGCAGTTCACTTAAACTTGAAGAACAAAAAATTCGCGAATGGTACTGTTTGGATGCTTTGCATATATGTTTCTTATACTATATAGAAGCAATAGATTCAAAGATTTCAACCGTCTACCTGTTCCATTCAATGTTCTACTTGTCGAAAGTTACAAATAATTTCCGATAAAGGATTAACCATTGGGGCTCATTGTTCACTTAAACTTGAAGAACAAAAAATTGGCGAATTGTACTGTTTGGATGCTTTGCACATATGTTTCTTATGCTATATAGAAGCAATATATACAATGATTTCAACAGTCTACCTGTTCCATTCATTGTTCTACTTGTCGAAATTTACAAATAATTTCCGATAAAGGATTAACCATTGGGGCTCATTGTTCACTTAAACTTGAAGAACAAAAAATTGGCGAATTGTACTGTTTGGATGCTTTGCATATATGTTTCTTAGACTACATAGAAGCAATATATACAAAGATTTCAACCGTCTACCTGTTCCATTCATTGTTCTACTTGTCGAAAGTTACAAATAATTTCCGATAAAGGATTAACCATTGGGGCTCTTTGTTCACTTAAACTTGTAGAACAAAAAATTGGCGAATGGTACTGTTTGGATGCTTTGCATATATGTTTCTTAGACTATATAGAAGCAATATATACAAAGATTTCAACCGTCTACCTGTTCCATTCATTGTTCTACTTGTCGAAAGTTACAAATAATTTCCGATAAAGGATTAACCATTGGGGCTCATTGTTCACTTAAACTTGAAGAACAAAAAATTGGCGAATGGTACTGTTTGGATGCTTTGCATATATGTTTCTTAGACTATATAGAAGCAATATATACAAAGATTTCAACCGTCTACCTTTTCCATTCATTGTTCTTCTTGTCGAAAGTTACAAATAATTTCCGATAACGGATTAACCATTGGGGCTCATTGTTCACTTAAACTTGAAGAACAAAAAATTGGCGAATGGTACTGTTTGGATGCTTTGCATATATGTTTCTTAGACTATATAGAAGCAATATATACAAAGATTTCAACCGTCTACCTTTTCCATTCATTGTTCTTCTTGTCGAAAGTTACAAATAATTTCCGATAACGGATTCACCATTGGGGCTCATTGTTCACTTAAACTTGAAGAACAAAAAATTGGCGAATTGTACTTTTTGGATGCTTTGCATATATGTTTCTTATACTATATAGAAGCAATATATACAAAGATTTCAATCGTCTACCTGTTCCATTCACAGTTCTACATGTCGAAAGTTACAAATAATTTCCGATAATGGATTAACAATGGGGCTCATTGTTCACTTAAACTTGAAGAACAAAAAAGTGGCGTATGGTACTGTTTGGATGCTTTGCATAAATGTTTCTTAGACTATATAGAAGCAATATATACAATGATTTCAACAGTCTACCTGTTCCATTCATTGTTCTACTTGTCGAAAGTTACAAATAATTTCCGATAAAGGATTAACCATTGGGGCTCATTGTTCACTTAAACTTGAAGAACAAAAAATTGGCGAATGGTACTGTTTGGATGCTTTGCATATATGTTTCTTAGACTATATAGAAGCAATATATACAAAGATTTCAACCGTCTACCTTTTCCATTCATTGTTCTTCTTGTCGAAAGTTACAAATAATTTCCGATAACGGATTAACCATTGGGGCTCATTGTTCACTTAAACTTGAAGAACAAAAAATTGGCGAATGGTACTGTTTGGATGCTTTGCATATATGTTTCTTAGACTATATAGAAGCAATATATACAAAGATTTCAACCGTCTACCTTTTCCATTCATTGTTCTTCTTGTCGAAAGTTACAAATAATTTCCGATAAAGGATTAGCAATGGGGCTCATTGTTCACTTAAACTTGAAGAACAAAAAATTGGCGAATGGTACTGTTTGGATGCTTTGCATATATGTTTCTTAGACTATATGGAAGCAATATATACAAAGATTTCAACCGTCTGCGTGTTCCAATCATTGTTCTACTTGTAGAAAGTTACAATTAATTTCCGTTAAAGGATTAACAATGGGGCTCGTAGTTCACTTAAACTTGAAGAACAAAAAAGTGGCGAATGGTACTGTTTGGATGCTTTGCATATATGTTTCTTAGACTATAAAGAAGCAATATATACATTGATTTCAACCGTCTACCTGTTCCATTCATTGTTCTACTTGTCGCAAGTTACAAATAATTTCCGTTAAAGTATTAACAATGGGGCTCGTAGTTCACTTAAACTTGAAGATCAAATAATTGGCGAATTGTACTGTTTGGATGATTTGCATATGTGTTTCTTAGACTATATAGACGCAATATATACAAAGATTTCAACCGTCTACCTGTTCCATTCATTGTTCTACTTGTCGAAAGTTACAAATAATTTCCGTTAAGGGATTAACAATGGGGATCGTAGTTTACTTAAACTTGAAGAATAAGAAATTGGCGAATTGTACTGTTTGGATGATTTGCATATATGTTTCCTAGACTATATAGAAGCAATATATACAATGATTTCAACCGTCTAACTATTCCATTCATTGTTCTACTTGCCGAAATTTACAAATAATTTCCTTTAAAGGATTAACAATGGGGCTCGAAGTTCACTTAAACTTGAAGAACAAAAAATTGGCGAATGGTACTGTTTGGATGCTTTGCATATATGTTTCTTAGACTATATAGATGCAATATATACAAAGATTTCAACCGTCTACCTGTTCCATTCATTGTTCTACTTGTCGAATGTTACAAATAATTTCCTTTAAAGGAATAACAATGGGGCTCGTTGTTCACTTAAACTTGAAGAACAATAAATTGGCGAATTGTACTGTTTGGATGCTTTGCATATATGTTTCTTAGACTATATAGAAGCAATATATACAAAGATTTCAACCGTCTACCTTTTCCATTCATTGTTCTTCTTGTCGAAAGTTACAAATAATTTCCGATAACGGATTAACCATTGGGGCTCATTGTTCACTTAAACTTGAAGAACAAAAAATTGGCGAATGGTACTGTTTGGATGCTTTGCATATATGTTTCTTAGACTATATAGAAGCAATATATACAAAGATTTCAACCGTCTACCTTTTCCATTCATTGTTCTTCTTGTCGAAAGTTACAAATAATTTCCGATAAAGGATTAGCAATGGGGCTCATTGTTCACTTAAACTTGAAGAACAAAAAATTGGCGAATGGTACTGTTTGGATGCTTTGCATATATGTTTCTTAGACTATATGGAAGCAATATATACAAAGATTTCAACCGTCTACCTTTTCCATTCATTGTTCTTCTTGTCGAAAGTTACAAATAATTTCGGATAACGGATTAACCATTGGGGCTCATTGTTCACTTAAACTTGAAGAACAAAAAATTGGCGAATTGTACTGTTTGGATGCTTTGCATATATGTTTCTTAGACTATATAGAAGCAATATATACAAAGATTTCAACCGTCTACCTGTTCCATTCATTGTTCTACTTGTCGAAAGTTACAAATAATTTCCGATAACGGATTAACCATTGGGGCTCATTGTTCACTTAAACTTGAAGAACAAAAAATTGGCGAATGGTACTGTTTGGATGCTTTGCATATATGTTTCTTAGATTATATAGAAGCAATATATACAAAGATTTCAACCGTCTACCTGTTCATTGATTGTTCTACTTGTCGAAAATTACAAATAATTTCCGATAAAGGATTAACCATTGGGGCTCATTGTTCACTAAACTTGAAGAACAAAAAATTCAACCGTCTACCTGTTCCATTCATTGTTCTACTTGTCGAAAGTTACAAATAATTTCCGTCAAGGGATTAACAATGGGGATCGTAGTTTACTTAAACTTGAAGAACAAAAAATTGGCGAATTGTACTGTTTGGATGCTTTGCATATATGTTTCTTAGATTATTTAGAAGCAATATATACAATGATTTCAACAGTCTACCTGTTCCATTCATTGTTCTACTTGTCGAAATTTACAAATAATTTCCTTTAAAGGATTAACAATGGGGCTCGTAGTTCACTTAAACTTGAAGAACAAAAAATTGGCGAATGGTACTGTTTGGATGCTTTGCATATATGTTTCTTAGACTATATAGAAGCAATATATACAAAGATTTCAACCATCTACCTGTTCCATTCATTGTTCTACTTGTCGAAAGTTACAAATAATTTCCGATAACGGATTAACCATTGGGGCTCATTGTTCACTTAAACTTGAAGAACGAAAAATTGGCGAATTGTACAGTTTGGATGCTTTGCATATATGTTTCTTATACTATAAAGAAGCAATATATACAAAGATTTCAACCGTCTACCTTTTCCATTCATTGTTCTTCTTGTCGAAAGTTACAAATAATTTCCGATAACGGATTCACCATTGGGGCTCATTGTTCACTTAAACTTGAAGAACAAAAAATTGGCGAATTGTACTGTTTGGATGCTTTGCATATATGTTTCTTAGACTACATAGAAGCAATATATACAAAGATTTCAACCGTCTACCTGTTCCATTCATTGTTCTACTTGTCGAAAGTTACAAATAATTTCCGATAAAGGATTAACCATTGGGGCTCTTTGTTCACTTAAACTTGTAGAACAAAAAATTGGCGAATGGTACTGTTTGGATGCTTTGCATATATGTTTCTTAGACTATATAGAAGCAATATATACAAAGATTTCAACCGTCTACCTGTTCCATTCATTGTTCTACTTGTCGAAAGTTACAAATAATTTCCGATAAAGGATTAACCATTGGGGCTCATTGTTCACTTAAACTTGAAGAACAAAAAATTGGCGAATGGTACTGTTTGTATGCTTTGCATAAATGTTTCTTAGACTATATAGAAGCAATATATACAATGATTTCAACAGTCTACCTGTTCCATTCATTGTTCTACTTGTCGAAGGTTACAAATAATTTCCTTTAAAGGATTAACAATGGAGCTCGCAGTTCACTTAAACTTGAAGAACAAAAAATTGGCGAATGGTACTGTTTGGATGCTTTGAATATATATTTCTTATACTATATAGAAGCAATAGATTCAAAGATTTCAACCGTCTACCTGTTCCATTCAATGTTCTACTTGTCGAAAGTTACAAATAATTTCCTTTAAAGGATTAACAATGGAGCTCGCAGTTCACTTAAACTTGAAGAACAAAAAATTCGCGAATGGTACTGTTTGGATGCTTTGCATATATGTTTCTTATACTATATAGAAGCAATAGATTCAAAGATTTCAACCGTCTACCTGTTCCATTCAATGTTCTACTTGTCGAAAGTTACAAATAATTTCCGATAAAGGATTAACCATTGGGGCTCATTGTTCACTTAAACTTGAAGAACAAAAAATTGGCGAATTGTACTGTTTGGATGCTTTGCACATATGTTTCTTATACTATATAGAAGCAATATATACAATGATTTCAACAGTCTACCTGTTCCATTCATTGTTCTACTTGTCGAAATTTACAAATAATTTCCGATAAAGGATTAACCATTGGGGCTCATTGTTCACTTAAACTTGAAGAACAAAAAATTGGCGAATTGTACTGTTTGGATGCTTTGCATATATGTTTCTTAGACTACATAGAAGCAATATATACAAAGATTTCAACCGTCTACCTGTTCCATTCATTGTTCTACTTGTCGAAAGTTACAAATAATTTCCGATAAAGGATTAACCATTGGGGCTCTTTGTTCACTTAAACTTGTAGAACAAAAAATTGGCGAATGGTACTGTTTGGATGCTTTGCATATATGTTTCTTAGACTATATAGAAGCAATATATACAAAGATTTCAACCGTCTACCTGTTCCATTCATTGTTCTACTTGTCGAAAGTTACAAATAATTTCCGATAAAGGATTAACCATTGGGGCTCATTGTTCACTTAAACTTGAAGAACAAAAAATTGGCGAATGGTACTGTTTGGATGCTTTGCATATATGTTTCTTAGACTATATAGAAGCAATATATACAAAGATTTCAACCGTCTACCTTTTCCATTCATTGTTCTTCTTGTCGAAAGTTACAAATAATTTCCGATAACGGATTAACCATTGGGGCTCATTGTTCACTTAAAATGAAGAACAAAAAATTGGCGAATGGTACTGTTTGGATGCTTTGCATATATGTTTCTTAGACTATATAGAAGCAATATATACAAAGATTTCAACCGTCTACCTTTTCCATTCATTGTTCTTCTTGTCGAAAGTTACAAATAATTTCCGATAACGGATTCACCATTGGGGCTCATTGTTCACTTAAACTTGAAGAACAAAAAATTGGCGAATTGTACTGTTTGGATGCTTTGCATATATGTTTCTTAGACTACATAGAAGCAATATATACAAAGATTTCAACCGTCTACCTGTTCCATTCATTGTTCTACTTGTCGAAAGTTACAAATAATTTCCGATAAAGGATTAACCATTGGGGCTCTTTGTTCACTTAAACTTGTAGAACAAAAAATTGGCGAATGGTACTGTTTGGATGCTTTGCATATATGTTTCTTAGACTATATAGAAGCAATATATACAAAGATTTCAACCGCCTACCTGTTCCATTCATTGTTCTACTTGTCGAAAGTTACAAATAATTTCCGATAAAGGATTAACCATTGGGGCTCATTGTTCACTTAAACTTGAAGAACAAAAAATTGGCGAATGGTACTGTTTGTATGCTTTGCATAAATGTTTCTTAGACTATATAGAAGCAATATATACAATGATTTCAACAGTCTACCTGTTCCATTCATTGTTCTACTTGTCGAAGGTTACAAATAATTTCCTTTAAAGGATTAACAATGGAGCTCGCAGTTCACTTAAACTTGAAGAACAAAAAATTGGCGAATGGTACTGTTTGGATGCTTTGAATATATGTTTCTTATACTATATAGAAGCAATAGATTCAAAGATTTCAACCGTCTACCTGTTCCATTCAATGTTCTACTTGTCGAAAGTTACAAATAATTTCCTTTAAAGGATTAACAATGGAGCTCGCAGTTCACTTAAACTTGAAGAACAAAAAATTCGCGAATGGTACTGTTTGGATGCTTTGCATATATGTTTCTTATACTATATAGAAGCAATAGATTCAAAGATTTCAACCGTCTACCTGTTCCATTCAATGTTCTACTTGTCGAAAGTTACAAATAATTTCCGATAAAGGATTAACCATTGGGGCTCATTGTTCACTTAAACTTGAAGAACAAAAAATTGGCGAATGGTACTGTTTGGATGCTTTGCATATATGTTTCTTAGACTATATAGAAGCAATATATACAAAGATTTCAACCGTCTACCTTTTCCATTCATTGTTCTTCTTGTCGAAAGTTACAAATAATTTCCGATAACGGATTAACCATTGGGGCTCATTGTTCACTTAAACTTGAAGAACAAAAAATTGGCGAATGGTACTGTTTGGATGCTTTGCATATATGTTTCTTAGACTATATAGAAGCAATATTTACAAAGATTTCAACCGTCTACCTTTTCCATTCATTGTTCTTCTTGTCGAAAGTTACAAATAATTTCCGATAACGGATTCACCATTGGGGCTCATTGTTCACTTAAACTTGTAGAACAAAAAATTGGCGAATGGTACTGTTTGGATGCTTTGCATATATGTTTCTTAGACTATATAGAAGCAATATATACAAAGATTTCAACCGCCTACCTGTTCCATTCATTGTTCTACTTGTCGAACGTTACAAATAATTTCCGATAAAGGATTAACCATTGGGGCTCATTGTTCACTTAAACTTGAAGAACAAAAAATTGGCGAATGGTACTGTTTGTATGCTTTGCATAAATGTTTCTTAGACTATATAGAAGCAATATATACAATGATTTCAACAGTCTACCTGTTCCATTCATTGTTCTACTTGTCGAAGGTTACAAATAATTTCCTTTAAAGGATTAACAATGGAGCTCGCAGTTCACTTAAACTTGAAGAACAAAAAATTGGCGAATGGTACTGTTTGGATGCTTTGAATATATGTTTCTTATACTATATAGAAGCAATAGATTCAAAGATTTCAACCGTCTACCTGTTCCATTCAATGTTCTACTTGTCGAAAGTTACAAATAATTTCCTTTAAAGGATTAACAATGGAGCTCGCAGTTCACTTAAACTTGAAGAACAAAAAATTCGCGAATGGTACTGTTTGGATGCTTTGCATATATGTTTCTTATACTATATAGAAGCAATAGATTCAAAGATTTCAACCGTCTACCTGTTCCATTCAATGTTCTACTTGTCGAAAGTTACAAATAATTTCCGATAAAGGATTAACCATTGGGGCTCATTGTTCACTTAAACTTGAAGAACAAAAAATTGGCGAATTGTACTGTTTGGATGCTTTGCACATATGTTTCTTATGCTATATAGAAGCAATATATACAATGATTTCAACAGTCTACCTGTTCCATTCATTGTTCTACTTGTCGAAATTTACAAATAATTTCCGATAAAGGATTAACCATTGGGGCTCATTGTTCACTTAAACTTGAAGAACAAAAAATTGGCGAATTGTACTGTTTGGATGCTTTGCATATATGTTTCTTAGACTACATAGAAGCAATATATACAAAGATTTCAACCGTCTACCTGTTCCATTCATTGTTCTACTTGTCGAAAGTTACAAATAATTTCCGATAAAGGATTAACCATTGGGGCTCTTTGTTCACTTAAACTTGTAGAACAAAAAATTGGCGAATGGTACTGTTTGGATGCTTTGCATATATGTTTCTTAGACTATATAGAAGCAATATATACAAAGATTTCAACCGTCTACCTGTTCCATTCATTGTTCTACTTGTCGAAAGTTACAAATAATTTCCGATAAAGGATTAACCATTGGGGCTCATTGTTCACTTAAACTTGAAGAACAAAAAATTGGCGAATGGTACTGTTTGGATGCTTTGCATATATGTTTCTTAGACTATATAGAAGCAATATATACAAAGATTTCAACCGTCTACCTTTTCCATTCATTGTTCTTCTTGTCGAAAGTTACAAATAATTTCCGATAACGGATTAACCATTGGGGCTCATTGTTCACTTAAACTTGAAGAACAAAAAATTGGCGAATGGTACTGTTTGGATGCTTTGCATATATGTTTCTTAGACTATATAGAAGCAATATATACAAAGATTTCAACCGTCTACCTTTTCCATTCATTGTTCTTCTTGTCGAAAGTTACAAATAATTTCCGATAACGGATTCACCATTGGGGCTCATTGTTCACTTAAACTTGAAAAACAAAAAATTGGCGAATTGTACTTTTTGGATGCTTTGCATATATGTTTCTTATACTATATAGAAGCAATATATACAAAGATTTCAATCGTCTACCTGTTCCATTCACAGTTCTACATGTCGAAAGTTACAAATAATTTCCGATAATGGATTAACAATGGGGCTCATTGTTCACTTAAACTTGAAGAACAAAAAAGTGGCGTATGGTACTGTTTGGATGCTTTGCATAAATGTTTCTTAGACTATATAGAAGCAATATATACAAAGATTTCAACCGTCTACCTGTTCCATTCATTGTTCTACTTGTCGAAAGTTACAAATAATTTCCGATAAAGGATTAACCATTGGGGCTCATTGTTCACTTAAACTTGAAGAACAAAAAATTGGCGAATGGTACTGTTTGGATGCTTTGCATATATGTTTCTTAGACTATATAGAAGCAATATATACAAAGATTTCAATCGTCTACCTGTTCCATTCACAGTTCTACATGTCGAAAGTTACAAATAATTTCCGATAATGGATTAACAATGGGGCTCATTGTTCACTTAAACTTGAAGAACAAAAAAGTGGCGTATGGTACTGTTTGGATGCTTTGCATAAATGTTTCTTAGACTATATAGATGCAATATATACAAAGATTTCAACCGTCTACCTGTTCCATTCATTGTTCTACTTGTCGAATGTTACAAATAATTTCCTTTAAAGGAATAACAATGGGGCTCGTTGTTCACTTAAACTTGAAGAACAATAAATTGGCGAATTGTACTGTTTGGATGCTTTGCATATATGTTTCTTAGACTATATAGAAGCAATATATACAAAGATTTCAACCGTCTACCTGTTCCATTCATTGTTCTACTTGTCGAAAGTTACAATTAATTTCCGTTAAAGGATTAACAATGGGGCTCGTCGTTCACTTAAACTTGAAGAACAAAAAATTGGCGAATGGTACTGTTTGGATGCTTTGCATATATGTTTCTTAGACTATATAGAAGCAATATATACATTGATTTCAACCGGCTACCAGTTCCATTCATTGTTCTACTTCTCGCAAGTTACAAATAATTTCCGTTAAAGTATTAACAATGGGGCTCGTAGTTCACTTAAACTTGAAGAACAAAAAATTGGCGAATGGTACTGTTTGGATGCTTTGCATATATGTTTCTTAGACTATATAGAAGCAATATATACAAAGATTTCAACCGTCTACCTTTTCCATTCATTGTTCTTCTTGTCGAAAGTTACAAATAATTTCCGATAACGGATTAACCATTGGGGCTCATTGTTCACTTAAACTTGAAGAACAAAAAATTGGCGAATTGTACTGTTTGGATGCTTTGCATATATGTTTCTTAGACTATATAGAAGCAATATATACAAAGATTTCAACCGTCTACCTGTTCCATTCATTGTTCTACTTGTCGAAAGTTACAAATAATTTCCGATAACGGATTAACCATTGGGGCTCATTGTTCACTTAAACTTGAAGAACAAAAAATTGGCGAATGGTACTGTTTGGATGATTTGCATATATGTTTCTTAGATTATATAGAAGCAATATATACAAAGATTTCAACCGTCTACCTGTTCATTGATTGTTCTACTTGTCGAAAATTACAAATAATTTCCGATAAAGGATTAACCATTGGGGCTCATTGTTCACTAAACTTGAAGAACAAAAAATTCAACCGTCTACCTGTTCCATTCATTGTTCTACTTGTCGAAAGTTACAAATAATTTCCGTCAAGGGATTAACAATGGGGATCGTAGTTTACTTAAACTTGAAGAACAAAAAATTGGCGAATTGTACTGTTTGGATGCTTTGCATATATGTTTCTTAGATTATTTAGAAGCAATATATACAATGAATTTAACAGTCTACCTGTTCCATTCATTGTTCTACTTGTCGAAATTTACAAATAATTTCCTTTAAAGGATTAACAATGGGGCTCGTAGTTCACTTAAACTTGAAGAACAAAAAATTGGCGAATGGTACTGTTTGGATGCTTTGCATATATGTTTCTTAGACTATATAGAAGCAATATATACAAAGATTTCAACCATCTACCTGTTCCATTCATTGTTCTACTTGTCGAAAGTTACAAATAATTTCCGATAACGGATTAACCATTGGGGCTCATTGTTCACTTAAACTTGAAGAACGAAAAATTGGCGAATTGTACAGTTTGGATGCTTTGCATATATGTTTCTTATACTATAAAGAAGCAATATATACAAAGATTTCAACCGTCTACCTGTTCCATTCACTGTTCTACTTGTCGAAAGTTACAAATAATTGCCGTTAAGGGATTAACAATGGGGATCGTAGTTCACTTAAACTTGAAGAACAAAAAATTGGCGAATTGTACTGTTTGGATGCTTTGCGTACATGTTTCTTAGACTATATAGATGCAATATATACAAAGATTTCAACCGTCTACCTGTTCCATTCATTGTTCTACTTGTCGAAAGTTACAATTAATTTCCGTTAAAGGATTAACAATGGGGCTCGTCGTTCACTTAAACTTGAAGAACAAAAAATTGGCGAATGGTACTGTTTGGATGCTTTGCATATATGTTTCTTAAACTATATAGAAGCAATATATACATTGATTTCAACCGGCTACCAGTTCCATTCATTGTTCTACTTCTCGCAAGTTACAAATAATTTCCGTTATAGTATTAACAATGGGGCTCGTAGTTCACTTAAACTTGAAGAACAAAAAATTGGCGAATGGTACTGTTTGGATGCTTTGCATATATGTTTCTTAGATTATATAGAAGCAATATATACAAAGATTTCAACCGTCTACCTGTTCCATTCATTGTTCTACTTGTCGAAATTTACAAATAATTTCCTTTAAAGGATTAACAATGGGGCTCGTTGTTCACTTAAACTTGAAGAACAATAAATTGGCGAATTGTGCTGTTTGGATGCTTTGCATATATGTTTCTTAGACTATATAGAAGCAATATATACAAAGATTTCAACCGTCTACCTGTTCCATTCATTGTTCTACTTGTCGAAAGTTACAAATAATTTCCGATAACGGATTAACCATTGGGGCTCATTGTTCACTTAAACTTGAAGAACAAAAAATTGTCGCATGGTACTGTTTGGATGCTTTGCATATATGTTTCATAGACTATATAGAAGCAATATATACAAAGATTTCAACCGTCTACCTGTTCCATTCATTGTTCTACTTGTCGAAAGTTACAAATAATTTCCTTTAAAGGATTAACAATGGGGCTCGTTGTTCACTTAAACTTGAAGAACAATAAATTGGCGAATTGTGCTGTTTGGATGCTTTGCATATATGTTTCTTAGACTATATAGAAGCAATATATACAAAGATTTCAACCGTCTACCTGTTCCATTCATTGTTCTACTTGTCGAAAGTTACAAATAATTTCCGATAACGGATTAACCATTGGGGCTCATTGTTCACTTAAACTTGAAGAACAAAAAATTGTCGCATGGTACTGTTTGGATGCTTTGCATATATGTTTCTTAGATTATATAGAAGCAATATATACAAAGATTTCAACCGTCTACCTGTTCATTCATTGTTCTACTTGTCGAAAATTACAAATAATTTCCGATAAAGGATTAACCATTTGGGCTCATTGTTCACTAAACTTGAAGAACAAAAAATTCAACCGTCTACCTGTTCCATTCATTGTTCTACTTGTCGAAAGTTACAAATAATTTCCGTCAAGGGATTAACAATGGGGATCGTAGTTTACTTAAACTTGAAGAACAAAAAATTGGCGAATTGTACTGTTTGGATGCTTTGCATATATGTTTCTTAGACTATTTAGAACCAATATATACAATGATTTCAACAGTCTACCTGTTCCATTCATTGTTCTACTTGTCGAAAGTTACAAATAATTTCCTTTAAAGGATTAACAATGGGGCTCGTAGTTCACTTAAACTTGAAGAACAAAAAATTGGCGATTGGTACTGTTTGGATGCTTTGCATATATGTTTCTTAGACTATATAGAAGCAATATATACAAAGATTTCAAACATCTACCTGTTCCATTCATTGTTCTACTT